>QLTV01001465.1:1543827-1557990 GCA_003457575.1 Thermophis baileyi
TGGAGACTTCGCCCACCCACCCGGACGCCGCCATTTGGGTTCTTTTACCCTCTGCGCATGCGCAAAGCGTTCTGCGCATGCGCAGAGGGTAAAAGAACCCAAATGGCGGCGTCCAGGCGGGTGGGCGAAGTCTCCCGCTTCTGTCGCTACCGGCTATCCGGCGACCCGCAGGCACGGCCGAAGCGGGAGCATTTCACCCCTGCGAGTGACGGTGTCACCAAGATGGCGGGCTAACGTGCGCGGTGACCCCTGTGAAATGGTCGTTCGACCCCCAAAGGGGTCGCGACCCACAGGTTGAGAACCGCTGGTCTATAGACATAGATTTTATATAGATCAAGGATTTAAATCTTAAGATTGCTTTTCTCCTGCTCTCCTTCGAGTCAGTGAATTGTTCATCCTTCTTTTACTTTATGAAACTTTATTCACTCTATGTTTCTGCTTGAGGTGAGTTGCCATGGTTCCCATGGTTTCAGCTGTTATAAACACCTTTCTGTCCTTGTAAAACATCCTTGTCGTCCACATGCCTTGCTTTTTGTTCTTTTGTTCTCAACGGTCTCTTCTGCAGGAGTTACCGCCATTCAGCTACAACTTTTTCCAGTTTTGCCCCTTCTTTTCAAACCATCATCTGAATATTCTTGTTTTGCAATTCAGTTTTCTTCAGTTCACTCTAAATGACTAGACCACTTAACATGCTGCTTTTGTAATGACTCACTTTGCTATTCAATCAACATTGATTCAGTGTCCATTCACTCCTAAGCAGAATCGCTCTCCCTTTTCATTCTACTACATGCATTTCTGCATTCCTGTTGAATTCAACTATTTCCTCTCGTGTACACAACGCTCACTCCCACATTATAACGTGTGAAATTGACTGCTCTTACACAATGCTATTTCAGTTCTTTTAACAACTATTCTGAGCAACAATAACAAATAGTTTTCTTCCAGCAGTCACAATTCATAAAATTTGTTTATCCAGTCCTTCATTTTTAAAGCAACATTCTTCCCATATACAGGTAGCCCTTGACCACAACTGAGCCCAAAATTTCTGTTGCTAGGTGAGGCAGTTGTTAAGTGAGTTTTGCCCCATTTTGCGACCTATCTTGTCATAATTGTAAAGTGAATCACTGCAGTGGTTAAGTTAATAAGATGGTTAATGAATCTGGCTTCCCCATTTGCTTGTCAGAAGGTTGCAAAAAGGGATCATATGACCCCAGGACACTGCAATCATCGTAAATATCAGCCAGTTGCCAATTTTGATCTGTGACCACAAGGATGCTGCAACAGTTGTAAGTGTGAAAAAGTCCTAAGTCACTTTTTTCAATGCTATTGTAACTTTGAGTAGTCCCTAAATGAACTGTAGTAAGTCGAGGACTTACCTGTACACAAATGTATCTGTTTGCTAATTTTCTGGAACTTATATCTAACTTTTAACTTATTGTACCATTTTGCTGTCAAATGGTGTTTGTTACATTTACTGTATTTTTATGTCCTTATTTTGTTACATAATACAATCAAAATCCACTACATCTGAATTTTCTGCCAACAACAATGCATTATCTCCATAAAAGTACATGCAATTTGTATCTACAACCAGCAGCTCCCTTGATTGTAAGTCAAAAACTACCTGTGTTAATTTGAACTATTATAATTAAATTCTTAATAAAATTTATGTATAAGTTCACTTTGTGAAGTGGTACTTATTTATCTACTCGCATTTGCATGCTTTCGAACTACTAGGTGGTCAGGAGGTAGGCGAAGACGTGTCGCACAACACTCTGGTCTGAAACTCGGGCTTTGGCTTTCCAGCCCAGGAACCCAAGCATCTTAACATTCCTCAATGTTATGTTGGGCAAATGACCGTGGAAACATCTTCGGACAGCGCTGGCTCATGGTCTTGAAACAGGGATGAGCACTGTAATGACTAGTTGAATAAAATCTGAAGAGGTCCCTTTCCCTTTCCCTTTCCCTTTCCCCTTCCCTTTCCCTTTCCCCTTCCCCTTCCCTTTCCCCTTCCCCTTCCCTTTCCCTTTCCCTTTCCACCTTCCCTTTCCCCTTCCCTTCCCCTTCATCTCCCCTCCCCTCTCCTCCATCTGGAAGGCATATGATTGAGAAAAGTTGTTTTGCAATACGTATTGACCTGGAACAGGAACATTTGCAATATTCCATTATTTCACAGATAAAACTTTGGGATCTTTTTTGGTTTAGTGGTCAATAGGAATCCATGTCTTCCACTAGATTTCATATAATCTGAGAGAAATTAATTTTCTTGGTCACTACAACTTGTTGCTATTGAAAACTGTGAATAGGAGGTGTTTTCCGTACATTTTTTTTGATGGTAAATAAAACTATCGTAGTTCTTGGAAGAAAACATGCAAAGTCCCTAGCTGATCAATACGTTCACAAGGATCAGTCCTTGAGATAGAAAAGATGGTGTAAGCTTTTTAGTTCATGTAAGCTTTTGGGTTCTCAGTTTGGTGAGGTATCTAAAAAATAGAGAGGAAGGAGAAGATGGAATTATATATACCCTTTAGCCCTGTTGACAGTGGCATTATGCATCCATTCGATTTTATGAGCCTAATTAATAATAATTAAATATGTGAAGTTGCGAAGAGAATGGGAGAATAGCTAGTTTCCTCTACCACCTTTGCTTTCTTGTTTTCCCCCTCTCCCCTGTTCCCCCACAGCATTTTCTTTCTTCTGAGGAGTCTTATAATTAGTCTTCCGTGCCTGATATGAGTCTTCATGAAAAGGCCTACAGCCTCTGTAAAACTGGCAGCAAAATGGTATTTTCCAGCCTGGCGGAAAGTGGCAGGTAGAGAGCCAATTCATGCCTTTGTCTGAGCAGCTGAGAGACTTGGCCACCAAGCCATTCTGAGGTATACAATAACACAGACCAGTCTCATGTGCAAATGAAGGAATGAGCAAGTGCCTGGAAATAATCTTTATAGACCAATATGTAGCAGTACTAGAAAGGAGGAGAGACACCCATATATGAAGAAATGGAATCAACAGCAACTATGGACTTAATTTTAACTTGGATTTGGAGCAGTGCTTTGTACTTCTTCTGTTCATTGTGCTTAAACCTATGTTCTTTTCATCTATTAGGTTCAAAGGGCTTCTTATGGTTAAGGAGAACAGTCTTCTAGCAACACAGTGGAAATTGGCTAAAGGAAAGATTGTGCAGGTATGTAACCACTTTTTATTTCATTCTTTGTTTTCACTTCTTCATCTACAATGAGAAGTGATTGCATGCCACTGTTTGAGTGAGCAAAGCTGCCTTTGTAGGTTTGTGCTGTACTGCAGTTGTTTCCATTCATGAGATTACTGTATGAAAACTCTGTTGGTTGAAAACTCTTTTTTTAACGCCTACAGTTTTGTAGCTTCTGCTTTCAAGAACCAGTTGTCATTCTTTTGCATATGTACTGGGTGCATCTGGATGGAATGGGACAGGGGTGACAAACTTGGTTTCATTGAGGGCTGCATCAGGGTTCTGTTTGACCTTGGGGGGGGCGGGGGGGGGCATGGCCAGCTCGACATCACTCATCGAGGCTCCTTTTTCGGCTGCGACGGCCTCCTGCAGCCCTCTGCTAGCGAAAATGGAGCTCGGGGGGGGGGGCGCAGAGGGCTGCAGGAGACCGTCGTGGCTGAAAATGGGGCCAATGCGCCCCCCCCCGAGCTCTGTTTTTGCTGGCAGAGGGCTGCAGGAGGTGGTTGCGGCTGAAAACACGCCCTCCCGAGCTCCATTTTCGCTGGCAGAAGCACTGTGGGCCAGTCCTTCACTGTTTCCGGGGTGATCCCACAGACCAGATCTAACCACCCCATGGGCCGGATTCGGCTCGCGGGCCTTGAATTTGACACCCCTGGAATGGGACAATTCGCCACAGTCAACTCACCACAGCAAATTCATTGCGGCTCATTGTGGTCAACTTACTGTGGGACAACTTGCTACAGCCAACTCGCCATGAGACAAAACACTGTTGGACAATTCAACAATTTAAATTATTTAAAATAATTAGGAAATTATTTAAATTTTTGTCATTCACATTTAATTTGGTTCCCCCTTTTGCATCCTTTCTAAATGATTCTGTTACATCATTTCTTTGATATTAGTGTAACTCTTGTCCTGCAGGGAGTTGTACTGTGGCGAGTTAGCCATGGGGAGTTGACCCACCACATATCAATTTCTGTGCTAGTAACAAAATCTCTTTTCAAATATCAGTTTTTTTTAAAAAAAAATCAGATTTTATTAGCTGGGGATAATGTCCAAAATGTCACTACTTTATTTCCTCTCAAGATGTATTCTTTTCATCTAAATTCCAGTGAACTTGACAGGCAAAAAAAAATCTTCAAAAGACTGAAGCATTCTATCATTCTCTTCAACATATTTTTCTTTTGCTTGACTCAACCACTTACCAGTGTGTTTTATACTTGATTAAGATTAAAGTGAATTTAAACTAATGTGTCTGCATGTCTTGGATCATTTCTGGGTCTGGTGTTGTCAATAATGCTAATATAAATTGACCCTAAAGGATTGGAAGAATAGTCCAGTTATAGTAATTTTGGAAGAAAAAAAAAGAACCTGGCTTCATTTTATAGGATGTTTCAAGATATATAGATTCTGTAGGAAGGCTAATAAAATTTATGTATACATTTCACAGTGGGAGAAAAGCCACTTAAAATCTCTTCATTGTGCAAATGTTTTAGACTATCTATTTGGATAGCCTGTCATTGTGAATTATTGTTAGTTACAGGTAGTCCTCGACTTATGACCACAATTGAGCCCAAAATTTCTGTTAAGTGAAATATTTGTTAGGTGAGTTTGCCCCAACTTTGCGACCTTTCTTGCCAAATTGTTGAGTGAATCACTGCAGTTGATAAGTTAGTAACAGAGTTGTTAAGTGAACCTGGCTTTCCCATTGACTTTGCTTGTCAGAAGGTCGTAAAAGGTGATCATATGACTTTGGGACACAGCAACAGTCATAAGTATGAACCAGTTACCAAGCATCTGAATTTTGATCATTTGACCATAGGGATGCTGCAATGGTCCTAAGTGTGAAAAATGGTCCTAAGTCACTTTTTTCAGTGCTGTTGTAACTTTGAACAGTCACTAAGTGAACTGTTGTCAGTCGAGGACTACCTATACTACTGTCTGAAGCAGTCCCATTCATGAGACAGCAAGCAATTTTGTCACCAAGTTCCGTGACACCTTGACAAGAAAAGATCTGGAATATGAACAGGATTTAAAACTTCCTTTAATTGCAGTTTAAATTTGTTTCCTGTAGAAAGTGCGATTTCAGAAAGCTACGGTACAAATGTAAAATACATTACAATCCTTGTGACTGAAAAATTGTCACTCGTGACATTTTAAAATGCTGTATCACAGCTATTAATGGTGTTAAATCCTTCTTGTTTAATACTGCGTGCTTGGGGGCAGGTTGTGCTCTTCATTTTATCTTATGTAAGAGCTTTCAATTTATAGAAAACAATAGCAGCTGAAAAAATGGGAGCAACACTGCGATTTATTCAGCTGATTGAAAATCAATTTCCCCTTCAATTGGAAGCAAGAATAGCACCGGCATTATAAAAAAATACTGTACTAAAGGTACTAAGGAAGAAATTCTCTTGAAATGAATTTGTTAGCATTAGAACTCACTAGAGAGATTTTGTGTAGATTCAAGGATTTAAGTACAATGAACCTTCGTGTTGAACAGCTTGAGAGGAGTAGTAGCTCCAAATTGATTTGGGACACTTATAGGGTTTACGTGCAACTACATTCTGTGCAATCCTGAGTTAAGGGCATAAGTGAATTTTAAAGAACTAATTCCCCAGCTCCTATGTTTAATGACTATACAATATCATTTTTCACATGGAGAAAAAAAAACATACGATGCCTGCAGACTGTAATAAGATCATTAGCTTCATATAGAGAAAAGGTAAATCTGTGCATTTTCTCTATATGCAGATACGCCTTAGGCAGTACATATAAACAAAATCAGCCAATTTATTTAACATCTGAGATAAAAGGAAAAAAATACCCCATGTTCCTCCTTAATAACAAAAATACAATATACAGGTAGTCCTTGACTTACAACAGTTTGTTTAGTGACCGATCAAAGTTACAACAGCACTGAAAAAATGTGACTTACGACTGTTTTTCACAGTTACGACCCTTGCAGCATCCCCATAGTCATGTGATCAAAATTCAGATGCTTGGTGACTGATTCATGTTTATGACGGTTGCTGTGTCCCAGAGTCATGTGATCACCATTTGTGACCTCCTGACAAGCAAATAGGGAATCCAGATTCACTTAACAACTGAATTACTGTGTTTCCCCGAAAATAAGACCCTGTGTTATATTTTTTTGAACCCTGAAATAAGCGCTTGGCCTTATTGCCAAGCACTCAAAAGCCCGATTGGGCTTATTATCAGGGGATGTCTTATTTTGGGGGAAACAGGGTACTAACTTAACAAATGCAATGATTCACTTAACAACTGTAGCAAGAAAGGGGGTAAAACTCACTTAATAAATGTTTCACTTAGCAACATAAACATTGGGCTCAATTGTGATCATAACCCGAGGACTATCTGTATAGTAACATCATAAATTGTAACATATAGTACCATTTATTTTTTTATGTAATGTCATGATCTTATATATTTCTAATAGTACTGAATGTATGTCATATACTGCATCTCTGACAGTATTGCATAACAGATGTCAGTAAGCAAGTCAAGAGGTTATCATTTCTAGATTGGATCATAACTGGTTTGTCAACCTGCATGCAAAGATCTGAATTTGCAAAAAGGAAAGCGAGGACAGGAGAACATTATATCAGGTATCCTCATAAGTACCGGAACTGTCACACCAAAAGAATATCCTTTTTAGCAATCTTGTTTCCGTTGTAGTGCATTCTTTGAAACAAAGACAAGTCTACAATTTTATCAAATTGTGATAGAATATATGATATTAATGTGTGCCTTTGTTTCCCAACACTAAGAAAATGTTGCCAAGAAAACTGTATGGACTTGTCCAGGTAGTTGCCAGGGGTCAAGAATGACTAAATGACATTTACCTACAAAATCTGGAAGACCTTCATGCCAAATACACATTTTCTCCCAATTAATTGGACTGGTTTTCTCTTTGTATGGACCCCATTGGAACTATGTAAAGGTTGGGATAATTCTTGATGGAACAGATTTAAAAATTGATAAATTTCATCCAGGACCTGTCAGGAATGCATAGTACTTGGGATTAGAAAAGAATGATATTCACATTGTACTTATTAGAAAGAGACTCTTTTATCACCCCTGCATGGTTAAATCAGTGCATGTATTAGTTGAATCTTTAGTTGGGCTCACACATAGCAACAGCCATTTGCATTTTTTTTGGAGAGCCTCTTCCCAATAGTTGTCAGATCCAACTGAATTAAACAAAACTCCTAACTTTCCTGCTTTGATAGATTTTTTTTTAAAAATCTGAATATGCACTAGCATCTGATAAGCATTTGGGGATCTCATTTAAAAGTGAACTTTTAGAAGCATATTTAAAAGTGGGGGAAAAAAACCATGTGTAGAAGTGAAACCTTTAATTTGAGGTTTAATTTTAAAGTATTTCCAAACTTCTATTTCATCAAAATGGCAAGAATGTATATGAGAAAGTAGCAGAAATTATCCTGCTCATGAGGCATCCAACCCATACCAAAATCAGGATGATAAAAATGGATGCTGCGAATACCCTTTTGAGACAGGCACTTTGATTTGTGAAGATAAATTGCCCCTTGAGAATAACCATTTCATTTAGCAGAGATCCAGTTATGTTTCTATATTCTTTATGGTCCAGATCAAGTTACCATAAAACCTTATGTTTAAAAATTTCTTCCCCACCCTGAAGGTCAGCATATCCTTTACTTAGTGCCAAAGCATTGAAGCAGGACCTGCTTTTGTTGAGGACTGAAATAAACCAGTGAGTAGCGGTTATTTATTACATATCTCCCTGCTTCCAGAAGTGTAAAGTATAAAGTATAACTTTTAATTAACAAGCACATTGTCCCTGTGCCTTGACGTGGAAAATTATATATCAGTTTCTGTACTGGTTAGCTGACGATGCCATCGTTCCCGGTGACAATGTATAATCACTTTCTTCGTTTTCCATCATCTGTTTTTTGGCTTTTCCCACTACATTGTTAATTAGCAAACTGTAACAAATGACCAAAGATGATTGTATGCAAGAAGTGACCATATTCCATCACATGCTGTTGGGCTGCAATCATTTGCCAGCCCATTGATGTTTGCTAATCTTTTGAAATGCGATTTCCATGTTTATATTCTGCTAGTAAATCGAGTTTGGCAAGTCAAATACGTTGGCAAAGTCAAATAAGTTGGAGAAGCAAAGCGACCTGAATTCTGTTGGAAGCTTTTGAAGGCTGCTTCACTTTGTAATGAGATTCATTATAATGGAAAAAATCTGGCTAATTATTAATAGGGAGCCTTTGAGGAATTGTGGTTTATAAACTCTTTCTTGGTGCCAACTTAAGAAATATGGTAGCTGCTAATATTTAGCTACTAAATCCCTAAGACAGGCAGGGTCAAGAAAGAAAAATGGAAGTACAAGCATGTGGAGAATTGAAAGAAGGTATTTAGGTGGAGTTGGTGTCATTCTTTCCTGAGTTTGTGTTAATTAAATACAGAAAAATAACATTCATGAATGCTACAGCAAGATTCATATGAGAAAATTAACCAAGCATAACATACTGAAAAGTCTACGCAGGTGATATCTAGAGCTATTGGTTGTAGATTAGATGACAGCAAATCTACTGCCTTTCAGATGAGCTAATATTCCTATACATTTTTGAGGGATGAGGGCATGTTCCCTCATGGACCTTAGCAGCTATGTGGACAAATCTTGGCAATTATTTGGGAAGTGGTTTATCTTTGCTTTCTTCCTAGGGCGAAGAGGAAATGATTGACCCAAAATCATTGAGTTGGTTTCCATCTCTAAGACAGGACGAGACCTCACAATCTACTTACTTTTAATACAGCATCTTTAACTTTTAAACCAAACTGGTTGGTTTTTTTTTGTGTTTTTTTTAATAATTCTGAGAAATACAGTCCAAACACATCAGAAAGTTTCCAGGTGTAGATTAGGTAGAATTCATCAGTAGGCAGTTTGGAGAATCTGTAATAATATGTAGGAATGACCTTGGGAGGTGCTTTCTTCCAAGAGATGCTTAGTCCACAGCTAGATAGTGGGAGGGGCAAGAGGCTCAGAAAACACCCTCCCTAATTTCTCAGGGTGAAAAGGAAGGGGCGGGGCAGAATTGGAATTTCAGATATGCAAGAATCTGTTAATGTGGCCTTACAATAAAGTAGAATTAACTCATCTGATGGTGTTTCTTGTCTGATCCACCTGATCAGGCTGACAGGATCTTTCTAGTGGGCAGTCAGTGAACTAAGGACACACTGCTTCAAGAATAATAATAATAGTAAAACTCACTTTTACGACCCTGTAATCCATTAATTTTGACTCATAAATTTCAAAGTCATCGTTTTTGAAACAGAACCAAGTTCAGATAATCTCCTTTAATAAAATCTTACACAATTTCACTAAGAAAGTGATGTCTATTGTCTCTTATAGTTAAACAAGGATATAAGTTGTAACATACCACCCACTCTGATCACAGTTTCGGAAACAAGGAAGCTATTTATTTTTGGCTTATTCTCTCTGTTCTCTAATTTAGCCTGCCTCCTAGTCTACCCCAGTTGCTTCTAAGTTGGTACTAACAGTGATTCACAAGGCCAAATTGTCAGCAGAAGTCTGATCCAAGTGCTGATAACTGAGATGCTTTACATCAGGGGTGTCAAACTCAAGGCCCGGGGGCCAGATCTGGCCCACAGGGTACTTAGATCTGGCCCGTGGGGCTGTCCTGTGAACAGCGAAGGACCGGCCCGCGGTGCTTCTGCAAGCAAAAATGGAGATCCATTTTTGCTGGCAGAGGGTTGCAGGAGGCTGTGGCAGCTGAAAAACGGAGCTCGGGAGCCCGTTTTGGCTGTCAGAGCGCTCGGGCCACCACAGGCGCCCCCGATGCAAGTACGTCGAGCTGGCCATGCCCACCCCGGCCCCCCAAGGTCAAATACAACCCTGATGTGGCCCTAAATGAAATTGAGTTTCACAGCCCTGCTTTACATCTTGATCCTACAAACTTTGATAGTGAACCTGAATAATCTTTATGGGTTTTAAAATTCTCCTTTTTATTCTTTACTTTTAAGCATCAGTTTCCAAGTCTGCCTTGCAAGGTGCTGTAATTTTAAAGTTTTGGGCGTCCTCTACATATGTTGTATTACATCTCTGAGAAGTATTATGCTCCCTGGGAATTGTGAGTTAATCACAATTAGAAAGACACCACATAGGTCAGTGTTTCTCAACTTTGGGAACTTTAAGGTATGTGGACTTCAACTCCCAGAATTCCCCAGCCAACAATGGCTGACTGGGGAATTCTGGGAGTTGAAGTCAACATGCCTTAAAGTACCCAAGGTTGAGAAACACTGACATAGGCTTATGGTTGAAAGCAAAATTTAAGACCGAATCAGTGATTTTGAATTTATGTTATATTTGAGCTTCTTTTTTATAATCAACCATGCACATTCACTCACACCCACATTATGTTTAAGCAGCCTATTTGTGACCTAAATAAATTGTAAATACACCACCTAGCGGTTGGAATTAGATAACTAAAATAATTAAGTAAAGATACAAAATTGATCATAGAATTATTTCTCCCTGCATTTTTGGTTTTTTACTCTATATATAACATTCTATTGTACCTAGAGGTTTGAAATGAATATTGCATATATTTGAATATTGCATAAATTAGAGGGGGTGACAAGTGTTAGTATGTGTTTCAAATAACACCATTTTAGTTCTTAATGTATATAATCAACTTATACCAATTATTTTAAGATGGTGGAGATTTTGCTTCTTAACTCCATATTTTATGTTTATTTTTCTGAATTGTATCTTCATCACAAGTTTATCTGAAGTTAAGATGTTTACCATTGCAAAAATAAGCATTTGAGTCAATATGGTTTAAAAGTCTCCAATAGCAAATTACAATTAAACCTTTATATTCTTTGTGTGCTGGCGATTTGGGGTTGGGTGTTCCTCATAATGTCTTCTACAAATTAAATTAATGATACATTTAGATATTTTGTGTTGTGGCCTGTCGGCCGCCAACTCCTCCAGCAGCTGAATCAGAGGAGGAGGAGGAGGCATGGGAGTCAGGGTCAGCATCAGGCAACCTGGGAGCTCTGAGGGGGAAGAGAGAATGGAGCTGGCAGAGAGAGAGAGACAGAGAGACAGAGGGGGAGTGTGGGCCATCTGTCAGCCCTCAGATGGAGAGTCAACAGCCCCCAGGTCTGGAGGTGGTTGATGAAGAAGAAGAGGAACAGCTGGGTCCAGTGCCTGATGTGCAGCTGCACAGAAGGCAGAGAAGGGGAGAGCAGTGGAAAGCCGTGGGCCGATCCTGAGGAAGGAAGAGCCACCGCTGCTAACGAGGCCCCATCCTAGCTCTGGGGATAAAAGGCAGGGGGTGGAGATGAATAGGTGTATCAGACAACTGTTCATCTTCTGGCCGGCCGGACTTGTTAGCCTGCGAGATAAACTTTTTGCCGGGGCTGCCAGCATTCCTAATAAAGGAATCTTTTGAGTTCACGTCAGATGGTTTGTCGTGTTTGGGGAGCTGGGTCAGAACATTTTGATGTTATGCCTTGGAAATAATGTGGTTTCTGGATGCCATTTTGTCAAAGGTACATTTTGAAAAGGAGATGATGCCAATACAGTGTCAGTGTTCTTTATCTCATTTTCTTTGTCTTTATAAAAAAAATTAAAAGTTGATTGCTTTCCTTTAAGTAAATGTTAATGGCTAATTTATTTTTGATGTAGTGCTGCAGGAAAACAAGAACCATTTTATCCATTGTCCAGGTTCTCTCCACTTTTAAAATTAATAGAATAGAATAGAATAGAATTTTTTATTGGCCAAGTGTGATTGGACACACAAGGAATTTGTCTTGGTGCATATGCTCTCAGTGTACATAAAAGAAAAGATAAGTTCGTCAAGTTAACTAGACATTCTGTGACCCATTGGGTCGTTTCTTTCCATAAATGTTATCTTTTCACCCTCAGGGAAAGTCCCAGGGAAGTCTCTACCCCCTCCTCCTTGGCTGACCTATGGAACTGCCTGCCAGGGTACAGTGAAACAAAAGAAGTGGTAGACTATGAGGAAAACTGCACCCCTGCTCCCTATCCCGGCGTGTCCTCAAGGGTTTCCTCCTTTTATAGAGGAAGAGAACTCACCTGTTGCTGGTGCCCCCCAGCCAACCCTACTTCTCCAATAGCATTTCAGTCACTTCCTCATTCTTCCCTCATTAACCACTGCCATTAAGAGATTAGAAATTTCATCTTCAGATTCAACGCAGTCAATGTTAGGTGTAGAGACCAGAGGGAGATGGCAAAGAGGGCAAAGATACACCCCTTCCATCTTCCCTTGCGTTATACATCTTATGGGTTTGGGGGAATTGTTATCAGAAGGCATGGTGATTCTGAAGCAGCCCCAAATTTCATTCCCATGGCATTCTGTAAGTTATCCCATTTGAGTTACCTTGGTTCAATCATTGTTGTCCTATAACTGGCAATTTCGCCCAATGGAAGATTACTTACAAATTGATATTAGAGTATTAGTAATATACAGATGTAATTCAAGCTGTGTGATCCAGAAAATGTACACAAGACTGAATTTGGTTCAGATCGTAAGCAGAACTGCAGGACAGACAATTTTTAATCATGAAAGTTTATTTTGATATTAGTAACAGTTAAATATTGGATCTTTTTAAAAATGCCATTTTACTTATTATATTTGAATCATAAAGTAAGTTTTGCTTGAATTTCCAATATCAGAAATTCCTGAACACAATCCTTGGGAAACGTGTATTAAATTGTTCTGTGTCTCAGCCCTGCCCTAGTTACTATGGAATTCTGATTTCCACTCAGTGATTTTTTTAACCATCGTTCTTTCAAAGGTATTTATGCATGTATTATGCATGTTCCATTGCCAAAATTCTGTGAGAAACATGAGTTCCAATCCTGATGGTATCCTTAAATTTTGGCTTTTCCATAGCATTGACAACATCAACATGATCAATGTCCTGGAAGCTAACACTTGAGCTAAATATGTGATTGCCAGAAGGGAAGTCAATGTCACAAGAGTAATCACAATGGGGAATAGGGTGGAGGATTCATAATGTGTGAATGAGTCTCTTATACATTGAATACTTCTTAAAAGAGTCCTGATGGCACAGTGCTTAGAATGCAGTATTGTAGGCTAATTCTGCCGACTGCCAGCAGTTCGATTCTCATGGACTCAAGGTTGATTCAGCCTTCCATCCTTCTAAGGTCAGTAAAATCAGGTCCCAGAATGTTGGGGGGAATATTCTGACTCTGTAAACCACTTAGAAAGTACTCTAAAGCACTGTGGGGCAGTATATAAGTGCTATTGCTATTAGAATAGAATAGCATAGCATAGCATAGCATAGCATAGCATAGCATAGCATAGCATAGCATAGCATAGCATAGCATAGCATAGCATAGCATAGCAGAGTTGGAAGGGACCTTGAAGGTCTTCTAGTCCAACCCCCTGCTTAGGCAGGAAACCCTACACCACTTCAGACAAATGGTTATCCAACATCATCTTAAAAACTTCCAGTGTTGGAGCATTCACAATTTCTGGAGGCAAGCTGTTCCACTGATTAATTGTTCTAACTGTCAGGAAATTTCTCCTTAGTTCTAAGTTGCTTCTCTCCTTGATTAGTTTCCACCCATTGCTTCTTATTCTACCCTCAGGTGCTTTGGAGAATAGTTTGACTCCCTCTTCTTTGTGGCAACCCCTGAGATCTTGGAACACTGCTATCATGTCTCCCCTAGTCCTTCTTTTCATTAACCTAGATATACCCAGTTCCTGCAACTGTTTTTCGTATGTTTTAGCCTCCAGTCCCCTAATCATCTTGGCTGCTCTTCTAGAAAGTCCTGGAAGACGCCGTGTGAGGTGCAAATATCCTGTTCAGGGTTGTCCATTGCTGACATGGTAATTCAAAGCCTGGCACCATTTGGGGGG
>QLTV01001465.1:1559782-1591506 GCA_003457575.1 Thermophis baileyi
ATTCACCCTGGTTATCCCTCATACTCTGTGCATTGGTGTATAGACATTTGAGTCTATTTTGACTGACCCTGTGTTTACTTTCTACATAACCTGTGTTGTCCCGTAGCCTTACCACCTTGATTAGTGCACATGGTGTGGCACTCAGGAACTCACTATTATTTTTGCTTGACAGCAAGGTTGATATTCTTACGCGCCTTAACATCTATGTTACTTGCATTGATAACCCTATTAATTTTAGATTGCTGGGGACAGAAATGTTCTGTATTAATTAATTCTCTGTCCCTGCTGTGCAGTTTAAATGTTTATCTAGAAAATCTGTGAATTTAATGCCAAGTAACTCAGTCCCTTTCTTTGATGGATGCAAACCATCTCTTTTGTACAGTTATTCATTGGACCAGATGCAGATATCATGACTAATATAATCAAAGCCTTCCCTTTTACACCATTTCTTTAGCCACACATTAAACTCTGCTATACGCTGGCCTTTTCCTTTTTGTTCCTTATATACTAGTAAAACCTCTGAAAAAGTAAGGCTACAGCCTATACTACTAAGTTTGTACCCCAAGCTCTGGAAATCATTCTGCGCAGAAAGCACATCTTTTTGGGACAGATCATTTGTGCCAAGATGTATATTAGCATCAATATCACAGTTCTTACTGGCATTCTTGACTATCTTAAAGATACACCTCGTCTCTGCTGGCAGACACCTGACCTCTTTCAAAACCTCCATATCCTTTCCTAAATTTACATCCCTTACAATTGAATCACCAACCAGAAGGTGGCTTCTCTTTTTGGATACCTTGCTGCTCTTGTGTGACTGATGTGTAGTACCTGATTCACCCTTTCCCCTTTCCAAAGTAAGTTCTTCATCTCGGACCACGATCCCCTGCTTATTTGAGTTATCATTATCACAGCTACCTTGACCTGTCGCTTTAGTGTCCCTATTAAGGTCATTATTATTATTAAGGTCCCTATTAAGGCCTATTACTTATGCAAAACTGATTATTTATATGATCAAATATATTATGAGCTTTGATTTATTTTGTAAAGTGTTAGCACTGGGGAGAAGACTACATCAAGAACTGTAAATTTCACTGTATCTTCCATATGATATTCTGCCCTTTTAGTTTAATGTAAAAACAAATTCTTCAGTGTCAGATATTGAGCCATGATTTAATAGTTGCATTTTGAACTACTAAAGAACAGCGCACTTATGCTAGCTTTTTTGATGTATGTGAGAAGCTCAGACATGTTGCTATTGATGCCTTTCTTATTTGTGACTAAGTATTTCATGTTTGCAAAAGGAGCCTATCAAATTTGACTGAGTAAACTTTTCCAATTCACTGGCTCCCAGCTTGTCTTTTTCATTTGCTGTGCCGAGATTTTGAGGTGTAATATTTATTTGTATGAGCACGTTCCTTAAAAATGTGATTCTTCAACTTTCTACTCGTGCGGGGGGGGGGGAATTGGATGGCACATTGGGCCTTGTGGATACCTGCCAAAGTTTGGGCAGCTGTAGAGGATCTTTTTACTTATTATTTACTTACTATTGGAATCTCCTGACTCTAGGGTTTGTTCTTTCTCCTTGCTAGTATAACCTGTCTGGGTAACTGTATGCAAGCAGTGACCAGAATGAAGAGATAATGTCTCCTAGACTTTTCTTCAGTTTGCTTCTCACTCTTTATTTCAGCTACACTATATTTGTCAGTTTTCCCATTTCCCAACTGTTAAAAGTCTTGCCATTGCCTCACATAAATGATGCTGTTGTCATTACAGTGTCCTAATTAAGAATGGTAGATGTTCAACATCAATCATGAATGATTTATCAAATACAGATAAAACGCATGCTGTATTAAAAGCTCTAAGACAGTCCTGAGACAATTAGTAATAGGAATAAGGCATTAAATGGCTTCTAGAATCCATAGCTACTATATTGCTAAAAAATCTGCAGCCTTCTTGTAGATATATGAAAATTGGTCGCTGTTCTGACCCAGCCTTCGCAAGTGGTGATAAGACGTTTACTTGCGAGTAAAACGACCCCCTTTTTATAACAGGGCAGTCACAGTCTTTTATTCACAGGGATAAACAAAAAAAAACCACCAAACATAATTAGTCTCAACAAACCTGGGTTTATCCAAGAAATCCGAATTGCTTGTATACTAGAAATGAATGGTTGTCTGTGACAACCAGCCACTCCTAAATCCCTCCTATTTATTTCCCAGCCAGGGAGGGGCTGGCTATCATCTGCGTCTGCCTCTCCCTGAGAGCCGGCTTAATGCTTTCCTTTGCTCTCCTCTCTTTTCCTCTCTGCGCATACGCGCATCTGGGATGGGCCCCATCTGTTCCTCCCCCTCAGTCAGCTCACGCCCTGAAGACAGCTGCCTCTCCACCTGGGGGAGGACGGAAGGCCTTGGCTCTGCCTCTATCTCTGATGCTGTTTCCTTATCAGAGCCTTCCAAAAGATCCGAAGCTGGCCCAGGCTCTCCCTCCACTGACTCTGACTCTGCAGCTATCTCTGCTGGCAGCTGATAGGCCACAACAGTCGCAAGGAAAGTGAATGGTCACCTCATGGTCATATAAGGAACCATGTTTTCTGATAATGATTGGTCCCTTGTTCCATCAAACATCTTGGTCCTCAGGAGTTCAGAAAAATGATATTTTGGAGGGAAAGTGCAATTCTCATCTGAAGGGAATCAATCCACTTGTCAGCTAATTCTCTAAATTCTTACAATGGTTTTGCAACCAAACATAACCATCATTTGAAATTACTTTGACAAGTGTCCACTCCTGTTCCTTTTTCTTGACTGCTGCCTTGGACTTCAAATTGGCACCTTATCCTGTATCTTATCCTTCAGCTTTTTATGGTTAAGGTTAGGGTTTTGCAACTTTGATCCTCAATTACTTGATGTGGTGCTTGAATGTTAGTTTCATCATAGCTATGTATTTTGCCTATATTTTTGTTTTGTTCCTGATCTAGACTTTGAACATCTGTAGTATTTAACAGATAGGACCTCTCAGCCTGGATGCCATCTAAATATGCCATCTAGCCAGCAGGGCCACTGCTGAGAATTCTAAGGGATTAAGCACAAATCTTCGTTGAAAAATGGAGTATGATAAAGGGTTTAAGTATTTGAATATGTGGATATTCCCAGAAAAGTTTTTTCTGATAGTAAAGATGCCTTGATAGAATTACTTTAAAAACTGGATGGTTTAATGCAACAGGCAGAGGTGAGGGAGGGAGCCAAGAATAAATGTCCTTTTACAAAACATAATACTGTGTTTAGAAAATCTATACTCAAGTCCTTAAGAAACATTAACTGTTCATGGCTGTTTTCTAAGGTCTTCCTTTCTTGATAGAGGTAGTACTAAGTTCTTTTTCAATATAGGTAGTACTGAGTTCTTTTTGACCTTCTTGGATAAAGCTATTAAACCACTCTCAATATAAATACAGTGCTTTTAGTTTTCAGGGATATATTGTCTATGCCAACAAATCTCAATATACATTTGAAAATGTTCTAAAATTCCATGCCACTTACAAACGATGATCTGTTTAGCACGTAATCACACACAGTTGTTAATACATTAGGTCAGGAAAGGCTTAAGTTCCAGTTGGAACCTTGAACTTTCAAAAGTACAAGATATATTTTTTCTGCTTGTCTGCCAGTGGCTATTTATGCTGGAAGTGCAATACAGAATTCTTGTTTTAAAATCAAGTCTGTCGTAAATCAGAGTTAATAAATGAACCTAATACTTAAAGACTAAATCAGTCTCTTGTAGGTCACATACTTACTAATATGCTATTCAGAAGAATGATAAAACGACACCACAATTTCTGATTTTTTTACTCCCACTGTTTTCCGTTTTACTGTAGAAACTAACAAAGGTTGCAAGGCATCTGATTGGGAAGGTGGGCCAAGTGAACCTTTTATGAACATGAAAACATTCATTACTTTACATGTTTCTTTTTGACTTACTCCTAGGAGAATTCCTCTAGAACCGTGATGGCGAACCTATGGCACGCGTGTCACAGGTGGCATGCAGCGCCCTCTCTGTGGGCACGCGAGCTATTGCCCTAGTTCAGCTCCACCGCACAAGCGCGCGCGCCTCCCGCTGTCCAGCTGGTCGTCGAGTCTCTGCCACACATGCACGGGGGGCGTGGGGCGTGTGTGGGGTGTGTGCGCATGCGTGGGGGGTGGGGTGCGTGCAGGGGGCACGCGTGCATGGATGGGGCGGAGCACGTGCGGAGGGGCCACGTGGGGCCTGCATGTGCATGCGCAGGGGGGGTGGGGAGCATGCAGGGGGCCGCACGCGCATTGCATTTTGGGGGTTCAGGCACGCACGTGGCACTCGCTCCAGAAAAGGTTAACCATCACTGCTCTAGAAGAATCCTAGTGAGACAAATGGAATTATGCTATTGTGTTCTTTGATTTTTCGCATTAAAGTTTAGTGCTTCATCTACCTCAATTATTACAATTCAGGGGAGTAGTGACAGGCATTTTCGTTAATAGTAATTGTATAAAATGGTACTTGTAAAACACTTAAATGCTTGTTCTATTTCGTGGACTGAAAAACCGTTTTGATAAGTGCTGGAAACCTAGTTTTGCTGTTTTACATTAGAGCATTATTATATGATAAAAAATAAAATTAGATTCCAAGATTTTGCTTCACTGTACAAGAGATTATCTGGAAGCCTGTAAATAAGATGTGTCATAGGGAACATTTTTCATGTCTTAGACGCTGGCGGTCAAAAGACTGTTCCAAGTTGCCACTGGATGAATTGAATATGCAATTTATGCAAAATGTAGATTTGAAGATTCAGCTTTCTTAGAATGAAAAAGAATGAGGTTGAAAGTTCGTTCTCCGAGCTTTAAACAGAAGAACACTGACAGTGACATCCCCTAAACTCCACTGAAGATCTTACCTTTGGAAACCAACCCACAAGCTCGGAGAACAAACCTTCACCCTCATCCTACACCTGAGCTACAGATATTTGCTACTATTGCAGGAAAAGGTGTGTGTGTGTGTGTGTGTGTGTGTCTGTGTCTGTGTCTGTGTGTGAGAGAGAGAGGGAGGGAGGGAGGGAGGGAGTGAGGGAGTTTAGTTACAATAATATAATTGTATAATGATGGGACCAAGATTTCTGTATTTTTTTTTACCAATTCATATGGCAATATTCATTTAAGTTTACTTGAACTGAGTGTCTAACAAAGCTATAATTGAACTCATTTGGGCCTCATGGGTTACTATTACAGAAATAAATGTTGACTTTACTGTAAGCAAAATACATTTTTAGAAAAGTATGACCCGGTATCCTGGGTAGGGGACACTGCTTCCCCCCCCCCCAAATCACTAAATCATTCGACTCCTGAATGCTTTGAAGATATTCAGTTGGGCTAATTTTGACTACTCTTGGGCAGATGAACTATCCAGCTGAAAAGCTTTGAATCTGCTTTTAGTACATTTATTTGATTAATTTTATATTACTACTAGAACAGAGACAGTAACTATTTATACAGTTGTGAAGATACGCTTCTTGAAAACACCAATTATACTTATTTTTTCTAATAAACGTAATATTTCAGACTCCCAAACCCCATTTCAAATACTTTATATATAAAAGAACATGGATGCAATTATTACTGCTTATACAAAGGTGTTGGTTCTTCTATTGTGGATTTTAAAAAATCTACCAAACCTAACTCAAGATGTTTCTGTCAAAAGAGAGAAAATTGTGAGTACTTTATTATATGAATCATTTATAATGTAACTCATATAAATAAACATACAGGCTATTTTGTAGGGCCTTTTATCTTGTAAAAAAAAGTGTGTAAGAAAAAAAAAAGTTACTGTTAATGTACAGTTTGTCCTTGACTTACAACCACACTTGAGGCCAACATTTCTGTTGTTAAGTGAGTTGTGCCCCATTTTAAGACCTTTCTCGCCACAGTTGTTAAGCTAATCACTGCAGTTAAGTTAGTAACACGGTTGCTCAGTGAATCTGTCTTCCCCATTGACTTTGCTTATCAGAAGGTCACAAAAGGTGATCACATGACCCCAGGACATGGCAACAGTCATAAGTACATGCCAGTTGCCAAGCATCTGAATTTAGTTCACATGATCATGGGGATGCTGCAATGATAGTAAGTGTGAAGAATGGTCCTAAATCAGTTTTTTTTTTTAGTAATTTTGAATAGTCATGAAATGAATGGTTGTAAGTCAAGGGCTACTGTAGAGGGAAAAGTCCCAAATTTGGATCGTAGATGAAACTGAGTGGGTGTTAAGGGGAACCAGTTTTACTTGGCACTTACTTGAATTGAATAGCATTATTATTATTATTATTATTATTATTATTATTATTATTATTATTATTATTATTATTATTATTATTATTATTATTATTATTATTATTATTATTATTATTATTATTATTATCATCATCTATTCACAATAAATTTAGCTTTCATTTCAATTGCACACAACAACTGTTCTTGAGATGCTAAAAGGAGCCTTTTCTTTTCCTTATTTATTGTGCCTTTTTTATTATTATTATTATTATTATTATTATTATTATCATCATCTATTCACAATAATTTAAAGTCACAGATGACAGTTCTTTAGCTGGTATTGGCCTTCATATGTGTCAAGTTGTTCCCAAGAATCTAGGATGTCATAATGTTTATGTGCAGTTTACATATACCGTATTTTTCGGAGTATAAGACACACCGGAGTATTAGACGCACCTTAATTTTTGGGGAGGAAAACAAGAAAAAAACAATTCTGCCTCTGCCTACCAGCCTCAGGATCAGCGGCGTCCTCACTTCCACTCAGATTTTGATTACGAGCAGCACAGATCTTTTTATCCGTTTAAAACCCTATCACCCTATGGGCATTTAACTGGAGTGGGTGGGGTGGGGGATGATTTTCAGACTTGGCACCGAAGGCTCCACTCCCGAGACGCCCCCGTCTTCCTACCTATAGCCGTAGGCATTGAAAGCCTGGCTTTCTCACAGCAAAGCCTGATAGAGACGCAGCACTTCAGTCCTCCTGGATGCTGCCATCTCATAAACACATTGCCGGGCTTCCCAGCAAGCCCCCTGAGCCTTTGCTGCCTCGGTCGGAGCCGATTTCTGCTATCGGAACGCAGGGCGCGAGATCGCGGTTCCCACCAAATCACTGCAAGCGGGTAGAACGGGAGATGTTCGCCTGGCGCGGTGCAAACATTGTAACATGTCTTTAACGGATGTGGAAAATGGTGCGAGCGAAGTGCAAGCATGGCCCAGGAGGAGGGGACGCTATAAAAATCACCCGCGGTATAGATAACAATTGGGAGAAGGTGCTTCCCCCCCGATCTTGCGCCCTGCGTCCCGATCGCAGAAATCCGAATTGCAACAATGGCAAAGCATCACCGTGGCTGGTTTCCCCCACGCCTTGCACCACATGCGCCTGGACAAACCCTTCCGTCTCACAAGCAGCCTTGGCAGCGGTGGAGTTCTCACGAGAGCAATCAGCGAAATGGAACGCAAACTTCTTCGGAAGTCGAGAGACACGCCCGCTCCCAACCTCGTCCAAATTTTCCTCCCCGATTCCAAAAACCTTGCTTTTGGAAAGCTGCTTCGGCTCCTGTCACCCAGTGCGGGCTTCGCGGCTGGAGGGGTTCCCCCCCTCTACTCTTCCCATTATGAAGTTTCCTGGCCGGAGAACCACACGGATCGTTCCCCTGGCAGCTGGCCTGCAAAGACTGCTTGATCAGGATTGGGGAGGACAGATCCCCCCATTCCACGCTCTCTTCCCCCCCGCCCGGGCTCCCCTCCAAGCCCTTCCCCACCACGCGCGGAAAAAGGCAAAGCAGCCGGTGGCAGGGTTGAGGGGGGGAAGGCACGGGGTGGGGGGTTCCTCCATGGCGCAGGCGGCTCTGCTCAACCTGCTGGTGCCTGGTGGCGGTGGTGGCTTCCCCATCCAGGTGGAGCACGATCGGAAGCGGAGGCAGTTCACCGTCCGCTTGAACGGCTGCCATGATAAAGCTGCCCTGTTGTATGAATATGTAGGGAAGAAGGTGGTGGATCTTCAACCGGGCGTGCGGAAGCCAAAAAAGTGCATTGCGTTTCAGGCAGCGGGCGGTTCCAGCCGGTGCTGCCACCCGAAAATGCTTTCCTATCCCGGTTCCCCGGTGCACATTGCAGAGCTGCGCATCCTCCTCCTCTGCAGACTTACTTTCTCTTTCCTCCTGGTCAGATCCGTCTCCTGGGCCAGGAGCAGAAGCCAACCACTCTCTGCCTGGGTCGTCTGGAGAAGGGGCAGGCAGAGCGGCGAGCCGCCTTGCCTTATGCCTGTCACGCAGCGCCCCCTTCGCCAAACGAGTCCCGACCTCCTGCTTCGGGGATCAGGTTCTGACCGAGGCAGCAAAGGTGCAGGGGGCTTGCTGGGAAGCCCGGCAATGTGTTTATGAGATGGCAGCATCCAGGAGGATTGAAGTGCTGTGTCTCTATCAGGCCTTGCTGTGAGAAAGCCAGACTTTCAACACCTACGGCTATAGGTAGGAAGACGGGGGTGTCTTGGGAGTGGAACCTTTGGTGCCAAGTCCCTTTTCTGCCCCCATGAAAATCATCCCCCACCTCACCCACTCCAGTTAAATGCCCATAGGGTGATAGGGTTTGTTTTAAACCTCTGAGTGGAAGTGAGGATCCCCGCGGCCTGGAACTGCCCGAAAATGCGACACACGGAGGCTGAAAACCTCCGAAGGGTGGGGGCCGGCGGGTGGGTGGGGCTATATTCGGTGTATAAGACACACCCAAATTTTCACCCTCTTTTTGGGGGTAAAAAGGTGCATCTTATACTCCGAAAAATACGGTAAATGGCCTAGTACAGCGGTTCTCAACCTGTGGGTCGCGACCCCTTTGGGGGTCGAACGACCATTTCACAGGGGTCGCCGCGCATGTTAGCCCGCCATCTTGGTGCCACCGTCACTGCAGGGGTGAAAAGGTCCCGGTTCGGCCGTGCTGCGGGTCGCCGGACAGCTGGTAGCCCGGACGCCGCCATTTGGGTTCTTCTACCCTCTGCGCATGCGCAAAATGCTTTGCGCATGCGCAGAGGGTAAAAGAACCCAAATGGCGGCGTCCGGGCGAAGTCTCCACGCTATCAGCTGTCCGCCGACCCGCAGGCAAGCCCAAAGGTTGAGAACCACTGGCCTAGTATATATGCAGATGTAAGCAGTATGGACTTTGGCAATTGACTGATGGAAATTTTGTCAATATGCAGATTTTCTAAGCACTGCTCAAGAGTTTTTGGAATGGCACTCAGTTCGCTGTTAACTACTGGTATATTCACGGCTGGTTTATGCCATAATCTTTCAATTTAGATTTTCAGATCTTGATACTTCGTGTTTTTCTCCAATTCTTTGAATTCTATTCTATTATACCTTGATATTGCCATATCAGTTATTCACATTTTCTACTTTTAGCAATAGCAATAGCAATAGCACTTAGACTTATATACCGCTTTACAGTGCTTTATAGCACTCTCTAAGCGGTTCACAGAGTCAGCATATTGCCCCCAACAATCTGGGTCCTCATTTTACCCACCTCAGAAGGATGGAAGGCTGAGTCAACCTTGAGCCGGTGAGATTTGAACCGCTGAACTGCTGAACAGTCAGCTGAAGTAGCCTGCAGTACTGCACTCTAACCACTGCGCCACCTCGGCTCAACCACAGTTAAATCTTGTTATGAGCCAAGATTTTATCAGTTTGTATTCAGAATTCCTACAGTATTTTAACCTTATTGTGGTTCATTAACCAAACATTTAGACTAGATTTGGCATTATTATCCACCTAATCTCATTATTATTATTAATAAGAGGATATCAATAATCCATCTGAATTAACACTATTTACTCTGATAGTTCTTCAGAGTGTAAGGCTTTTTATTTCTATTTCAATCCATATATTGCAGTACAAGTCACCACAATTAAAACTTAAGGGCCTAAATTTTGAGCTGTATTCTACTACACCCATGATACTTTGATCTTGTGCAACAGAAATCGGTAGCATTCAAAGGACAATATAGTTTGGGTGCCCTAAAGCTTTTCCCAAGAAAGAGTAGATTTGCAGTGTGAGAATATTTTGTTTTATTCTCTGTTGTCACTGGATGTCAGCAACAGTAGATAGACTAGACCAAATAATCAACTCCATAGGAAGACCATAATAACAAAATCGTGCCAGTCTGATTGTGCTATAGCCCCTCTCCATTCTTATATTTCAGTGAATCAGGAATGTGCCTGAGTCACTTCTGAATGATAATGTTAATCTTTTTATTGTTCAGAAATAATGGGAATATTGGTTCGATGCACACATGCTAGGTTATCAGTGAACAGTTCTTTAACTGATATTTTGTAAAACGAATCACCTTTGGGGCAGCGGTTATTATCTTTTCAGGAGAAAAAGGCAGACCATTAACTCTGTACTTAACTAGGCAAATATAAGCAAGACTTGGCTTTCCTTAACATCTGTTGCATGACCTCCAGGAAGCGATGAGGTGAGTTTGAAGCTTGGCTGGAAGGTTGTTCAAATCATGCTAATAATTATCTTTGAAAGACGTTTTGTGTTTCATGGCTGCATCAGCAAATATACGCCTTACAATAAAGCAGTCCGGAGGAATTTGAGAACATGTTTCATCCAGAGGTTAGCCGTTATTTAAGCCTCATGATTTTTACACCATATTGACTAATGAAGTATCTTTCTTGGGTGGGGGAAACTGAGAAGACTTCTTTATATGGCTGGTTGCCACCTGAATGCTGCGTACTTTAAATAGGGTGTGACACAATCGGCTCCTAAAATCATATAGGAAAATATTATATATTTATATAATTATATAATACCGGTATATAATTATATATTATATAATTTATCTACAGGTTAATACATGTGTATAGTTTTCTTCAGGATTATTAACAAAAGTTTAAAACTGTAGATTGGAGAAAAAGAATCATGCAGTGTAGCTCCAGTGTAATAAAAGTTTCCAGACCCTGGATATAACTATAGGACATTGGAGACCATACATACACTATCTGATCAACTCACCAAATTCCAGTTTGGCTTGTTTCATAATTTTCTTATACTTTTCTTTTTTATTTCTTCGTTGGCCAGGATTCAGCTTCTACAATGACTCTTTGAGGCTTTAGTTGTCATGATTTTTAGATGAGAGACTTACACTAGGAGAAATCAGCTCCTAAGTTCTAGAACGGAGGTTGACAATGTTTTTGTCTGTAAAGGCTGGGAGCTGTTATGTGATGGATTATGAGCAAATTTATAGTAGCAAATGAGCAAATCATGGGCAAATTTATAGTAGAAAACTGGACTCAGCAAGTGAAGGCCCCTGTTCACTTAAATGTCTCGCTGAGCAACAGAAATGTTGGACTCAATTGTGGTCAAATCTCGAGGACTACCTGTACTGCCCAGAGTTTCATTAATGCATGTTGGGGGTGTGTATGTGTGTATATATATATGTATATACATATATATCCTAAATAAATAATACAGTAAAGCTTGGGCATTCAGAAAGTTGGTTTATTTGGAAATATCACCTAAAATATATTTAAAACTAGCACGTAATTGAAATACATATTGCTGTATTTGGCATTTGTGTGTTTTGGGGTAAAGGTACAGTAGAATCTCTGGTCACGAATGCTTCTGACCACGACCAAATCGGGTTGCGACCAAAGTTATGGAATGAATTGTGGTCGTGACCAGAGGTTCTACTGTAACCCTAAACTATGGAATGGGGTCAGGGTGGCATGTTAATGGAACTTTATTAGCCTTTGGGCTCCCATTGTTCATCATATTGCTCTATGTTTGGAGATTGAAATCCCATGTGCAATTGGTAACCTGACAAGCCGATTAAATGTAGAGAATGGCTGAATAAATAAATATATCACCAAAGACAAATGTTTCTTCAGCATTTTATACAGCCTTGGGAAAAGAGAAAATGTTTGTGGGACATGACATGAGTAGAGAGTGAAATGGTCAGTTGAGTCTAAAGTACTAATGAATTAATCCGTCATTATTTGATGGGTCCCGTAGTTGCCAGAGGACAAGGAGAATAACTACGTCCTGTAATCGTTCTGTTAATTCTCATTTGAAAGACAAATAAATCAAACTAAGAAAGGGTCAAAATGTATATGTGGTATTTACCAGAAAGGAGCACAGCTTGAAGGATTATATATATATAAATAATATTATATATATAAAAGCTCGGTACATATTAAAATAAGTTATAATTACCAATAAAATTAGTTTGTAAAATAAGCTATTGCATTAAAAAAAATAGATGTTTGTATACTAATCAGTCTGTCTGAAACAGAAACCACTCTTACACGGAAGGATAGACAGACATACCTACTGCTTTATTTCTTTTTAATGTAGAACAAGGGTAAATTTTTACTGGCGATAAAAAGCAACATGATGAAATGTTGGAAGGAGAAGAGGTGGGAGAAGAAATAACTGAGAAGGAAGGAAGGAAGGAAGGAAGGAAGGAAGGAAGGAAGGAAGGAAGGAAGGAAGGAAGGAAGGAAGGAAGGAAGGAAGGAAGGACTGACTGACTTTGCACCTTCATGACTGCAGTTACCAATTATGTTCTTATCAATAAAAGCCCCTTTTGGAATATTTAGGAAAATTTATCCATGTAAATGTGGTATTAAGCAGCTGTCTTCATTCTTGCCTTTTCTAACATGAAACACTTCCATTGGCTAAATAACCATTTTTAAGTACTCAGTTCATCCCATGGATTTTGTGAACCCAGTAATAGAAAAATGTTACAGGAATGTTAAGTATTTATTCAGATAATTAGTTCAAATAATACTTAGAATACTTAGTATAACAGAGTTGGGAAGGACCTTGTAGGTCATCTAGTCCAACCCCCCACCCACCCAGATCCTACACCATTTATGACAGATGGCAGTCCAGTCTCTTCTTGAAAGCTTCCAGTGATGAAGCACCCACAACTTCTGAAGTAAAGCTGTTCCATTGGTTGATTGTTCTAACTGTCAGAAAATTTCTCTGTATTTCTAGGTTAAATCTCTCCTTGATCAGTTTCCATCCATTGTTTCTTGTCTGGCCTTCAAGTGCTTCTCTGTCACAGCCCCTCAAATATTGGAACACTGCTATCATGTCTCCCCTGGTCCTTCTCTTCACTAGACTAGCCATGCCCAATTCTTGTAACTGTTCTTCATATGTTTTAGCCTCCAGGCCCCTAATCATCTTTGTTGCTCTTCTCTGCACTCTTTCTATAATCCCAACATCTTTTTTATAGTGTGGTGACCAAAACTGAATGCAGTATTCTTACTAAGGCTTTTTGCAGCGGTACTAGTACCACACATTGATCTTGATTCAATCCCTCTGTTAATGCAATTGCATTAGCTTTTTTGACTGATGCCACACACTGCTGGCTCACATTTAATTGATTGTCCACTAGGTCTCTTAAGATCCCTCTCACAGTTACTGCTATTGAGCCAGGTTTCATCTAATCTGTATGTGTACTTTTGGTTTGTCTTGCCTAAGTGTAAGACTTTACTTTGCTCTACATTGAATTTCATTTTGTTAGATAGGACTCAGTATTCAAGTTTGTCGAGATCTATCTGGATCTTGCGCCTATCATCTAGGCCACAAATTTTGTACTGCTGTAAATGGCTGTGTGGATTCCCCCTGTTTTAAGCCTGGCCTACTAAATGGATTACCCAGGAAGATTTCCAACATGCATTTAGCCCATGAATTGTTGGTTTCCATATTTGACTGGCATGCTTGAAACCTGTAAATGACTATGTATTCAGTGAATGCATAGATGTTATTTACGTAAAGCTGATAAGGCACTATCCCTTTAGGCCTTAAGAACAAAACACTGGAATGTAGGTTGCTATGGCAAGAAAATAGTGAGATTCTTATCTGAGGTATTATAGTCCTTGACTTAAAACTACAATTGAGCCCCAAATTTCTGTTTCTAAGGGAGACAGTTGTCAAGTGAATTTTGCTCCATTTTATGACCTTTCTTGCCACAGTTGTTAAGTGAATCACTGCAGTTGTTAAGTTGATAACACGGTTGTTAAGTGAATCTGACTTCCGCATTGACTTTGCTTGTCGGAAGTTCGCAAAAGGGGATCACGTGACCCTGGGACACTGCAACCGTCATAAATATGAACCAGTTGCCAAGCATCCGAATTTTGATCACGTGACTGTGGGCATGCTGCAATGGTCATGTTCGTTTATTCATGTCAGAAGCATCACAATTAAAATAAGGTCTGCTATAGGACATACAATTTAAAATATAAAATACCAGATTAAAATATGTACAAGATAAACGGATCTTGCCCAGGAAACTGTTGTGTGAAAAATAGTCATATTTCAGTGCCGTTTTTCCTTTGAACGGTCACTAACTGAATGTTTGTAAGTCGAGGACTACCTGTAGTTTTAAAGAAAGGGAAAGGGAGAAGGTGAAATTATTAAATGCAGAGGAAGTTAATTGCCTTGGATGAATGCTGTTAATTACATTTAAATTACCTTTTATTACAAATTAGTTTCTATTCTCCTCTTGCCCAGTACTCTGTAGTCTTAATTTCAATCGTGCCACTCGAAGGCTAGAAAAAAGTGTTGCCTTCCGGTTCAGAGGCACAATGCAGATCATTTTCTCTGCCTTTCTTTAGCTGAGAAGCCTATAGAAAATGCCTTTTCTTTTTACCCAAACCACACAGAAGTTTCTCTTTTGTCCTGCTTGGAATGTAAGCAAGAGAGGCAAAACTGACAATGGGAATATGTCATGCCACAAAAGATACTTTCAAAACTCTGAAACCCTGAAACTTTTATTTAGAGCCCCTCTCCTGAAATAATGGCAGCAAATGCTTTTGTGCTCAGCGTGAAATGGTTGGCCTTGAACTGTGTTTGCTGACCCCTCCCTGCTTTTTCTGTTAATTGGTACCTCAGATTCAGTACCAATTAGTGAGGTTGCAGAGGGCAGGTGCCATTCTGTTTTGATAATCCTTGTCAGCAGCATCTGTATAATCTCTTTGTTTAATTAAAACAAATGTGGGCTCACAAACTTCGATAGGTTATTGCTGTTGGTTTAGTTCCCAGGTTAAAGCCCCATTATGGAATTGTCACAGTGAGCGGGGACACACTACCATTCTTTGTTTGCCAAAAACTGTATGAAAATATTCAACTCCCTAATATGCATAATTTAGATTAGGAATGCGGCTTTCACTTTGGTCTTAAAATTCTTCAAGGGAATCTTTATGAACGATCTTGACATGATAAAAAAATAAAAGTGTGGAAGGCATAGAAATAATGGAAAATCATTGGGCAATCTTAACTTCTATGAAAACTGCACTAATATGCATTTCTATCTTGAGTTTTTCAGTTGCCTCTCTTGTTTTAATAGCATCCAAAGTAGAGCATTTGTACAAGTAGTCCTTGAGTTAGGACCACAATTGAGCCCAACATTTCTCTTGCTAAGTGAGACATTGATTAAGTGACTTTTGCCCAATTTTATGACCTTTCTTGCCATATTTGTTAAGTGAATCGGTGTATTTGTTAAGTTAGTAAGACAGTTATTAAGTGAATCTAGCTTCCCCATTGACTTTGGTTTGTCCAAAGGCCGCAAAAGGTGATCACACGATCCTGGGATACTGCAACCTATTCATATTTATGAGAGATATATCATGTTTCCTCGAAAATAAGACCTGGTCTTATATTAATTCAAAATATAATGCTCCAAAAGATGCATAGGGCTTATTTTCTGGTTAGGTCTTATTTTCGGAGAAATACAGTACTAAATGCGTCCATCTGGTTGACTATCTTAACTGGGGGTAGGGCTTTTTATTACGAGCATCCTAGCATTATGCTAGGGCTTATTTTCTGGTTGGATCTTATTTTCAGGGAAACGGTATTTATACCTTTACGAATCAGTTGTCAAGTGTCTGAATTTTGACCACGTGACCACGGGGATGCTGCATTGGTCGTAAGTCTGAAAAACTATCATAAGTCACTTTTTTCAGTGCCTTTGTAACTTTGAACAGGAACTGTTGTAAGTCAAGGACTACCTGTATCAGGATACTGGTCTGAGTCATTATGTAAACCGGACAGCCCCTGTAGAACTTTCTTCTATATGAAAGACAGTCGTAATGACTGCTTGCCTTCTCCCTCATAGGTAACAGCACAGTCAGTGTTGCCAGCTTCCATCCCATAATTTTTGGGGAAAGGGATAGATCATTTAAAATCTAATTGTCTCTGTAGCCATTTCATACAGCACCTGTAAGTGTAGCTCATGCTCCTGAAAAGATATCATTCAAGGTCTTAGCGCTTCTAAAATCAAGCTTTGGTAGTGGGTAAGTTTGATACAGGTAAGCCTCAAACAGTCCTAAGCAAGGCAAGTTGTTAAGTGACTTTTCCATTTTGCAACTTTTTTTTTTGCCACAGTTGTTAAGCAAATCACTGAAAACGTTAAGTGAACCATGCGTTCATTAAGTGAATCTGACTTCCCCTTTGCTTGTTGGAAACCGACAGGGAAAGTTACAAGTTGTGATCACATGACTCCGGGACAGTGCAGTTGTCATAAATACATGCCAGTTGCTTGCTAAACGCCCGAATTTTGGTTATGTGACCATGGGGATGCTACAACGGTCATAAGTAGTCATGTCTCTTGTTTCAGTGCAGTTATTTTGAATGGCCAATAAATGAATGGTTGTAAGTCAAGGACTACTTGTAGTAATAAAAGGTCTCTGAGTCTTGGTGTGCTTCCTGTCATTTTAGCAAATTAAAAAGAAATATGAAAAGCTGGCATTCCCATCTTACAAAAATATAAAACCAAAGACAGCTTAATTTCGTATATTACTAAGTTTTGTTTGGATGCTGAAGATTCACCGGTTTCCTCTTCCCACGGTGTATAACTGGAGTAGCTATTCTCCTAGAGATAATTTGGGTGGAAGGATTATATGTACAGTAGAATTCTCCATGATAATGGATCATTTTATTCTCCATGTGCCAGAACCAGCTGTTCTATCTTTTGAATAATCGTTCTTTTACTTCCTTTTTGGATTGCAAATCAGAATTGATATTAGCCCATAACTAGAAGAAAAACAGCAAACGGCAAAAACACAAATATTTCAGGGGATGCAGCGTTTCCAGGCACAAGAACTACTCTATAAGTCTTTGAAAGCTATTCAGCTGGCAAATCCTTTCTGGAGAATCAAAAGGACAAGTAACCTTTTAGTCACCTTCCTGTCTCAAATGCATTACTTGAGGATGCCCTCCAAATTGATACTGGCGAAAGATTCAGGTCTCCGAGGAGTTGTGAGTGAATTTAAATTTCGTCATCTGACCTCTCTTTTTCTGTGGTAGTTTTCTTCTCTGAAAATACAAATCCAGTATTTGAATGTACTGTATGTAGATAATACAAAGGTGGAAAAGCTTGAAAGTGGTATTGTAATTGGTATGATTTAAATAAATGCCAAGTGAGTAAAAGGAAGCTTAATATTCAATTTCAAACATGACATAGAAGTACGTGAGAATCTACCACTAAGTTTGTCATTTTCCTTGGAAATATAAACATGATGCAAAGTTTGCTGCACTGGTGCTTTGAATTTTACAATGTCTAACATGCAGCATGTAAATTATGCAGTCAAAAACATAACATTACTGTATGTTAGTTTCTAAGTTTATGCTGGATGTGTTTTTATTTGGTGACAATTGTAATGACAACATTCTGGTTTGGTAATAAACGCCCATTGTTGGCAAGTCATTTCTTTTTAAATTGGATAATCGGCATTGAAATTTAAATCATATTTGATTGTATTCTTTTTTCAATATGTCTGGAAGAACAGGGAAATTTAATCTTTCTCTTACATTTATATGTGTATTTGGTGCCCCTAAATATGTTGGATTTCAGTTCCCAGTAAGCCTTGCTGGTGGCATCACAGTGGGCTAACTGGTCTATGCATTTCCAACATCATCTGTTCTTCCTACTAACTACCATACTTGCAGAGCTGTTGACCATTTTTCTGCTCCTGAATTTATGGAGATCTTTTTTTTTCTTTCCTTACATTCTTGACATTTGTTGGTAATTTATGGAGATAAGCTAGATTCTAGGAACCATGGGGAAAATATTTTTTTGGTGCTGACCTCTCTTAAGAGTTCTGGACATCTTATTCTACTACCCATTCAAAGGGGGCACTGCCAACCCAAATCAAATTTACTGATTAGGAAAAAAGAGGCATTTTTTTTACATCCAACCTGTGCACAAAGAGGCTCCATGTCTTGGCACACATTGACTGATAGGAATGAACAAAAGAAGGATCAAACAAGCAGTCAGACTTGCAAGTTTCTGTTACTCTAACTTTACAGCAGTGATAGCTAACCTTTTCCGGACCGAGTGCCTAAAGCACGTCCACATGCGTGCAAATGCACGCGTGTGCACCCGAACCCCCCAAATGCAATGCGCACACAGGCCCCGCATATGTGCCCTGCCCCCCCGCGTGGGGTCTCCCGCATGCACTCCCATGCATGCGCACGCCCCCTGCACATGCCCTGCCCCCCATGCATGCGCACGAGCCCCCCTGCATGCGCCCCACCCCCTGTGCACGCGCGGAAGAGACCTGAAGACCAGCTGGCCGGTGGGAGGTGTGTGTGCATGCATGGTGGAGTTGAACTGGGGCGACGGCTCGCATGCCCACAGAGAGCGCTGCGTGCCATCTCTGGCACGCGTGCCATAGGTTCACCATCCCGGCTTTACAGTGAAAGTAGTATTATCCTTTGTAACACTGACTTCCTAGTCTAGCCTACTTTGAAGGAATGACATCACTGCTTTATCAGCTGATTACTAGTAGACTTTCAGGTGGAATTCAAGGGTTTGGTTGACATCTATAAAGCCTTTCATGGCCTATGATCCGGATACTCACCTTGTTGGTAGGTTCGCTTGGCCCCAACCCTGTATCAGGGGTGTCACACTAGCAGCCCGTGGGCCGGATGCGTCACGCGCAGGCCCCACCCACCCCAGCTCCGCGAATGTGAAAAACGTCACGAAATGTCATGTGACAGCAATGTGATGCCGTGAGTTTGAAACCCGTGCTCTAGATTGTATAAAGCAGTGGTTCTCAACCTTTCTAATGGCATGACCCCTGCCCTGCCGCCGTGACCCCCCCTCCCCCTCCCCCCGCGCAAAGAGGGGGACAAGAGGGCGGGGCACCAAGATGGCGGGCCAGCTCGGTCACCGTAGAGCCGGTCACCAAGGTAGCGCGAGGCGCCGCCCACCCACCCGGATGCCACTATTTGGGTTCTTTTACCCTCTGCGCATGCGCAAAGCATTCTGCGCATGCGCAGAGGGTAGAAGAACCCAAATGGCGGCGTCCGGGCTACCAGCTGACGGCGACCCGCAGGCACGGCCGAACCGGGACCTTTTTACCCCTGCAGTGACGGTGGCACCAAGATGGCGGGCTAACGCGCGCGGCGACCCCTGTGAAATGGTCGTTCGACCCACAAAGGGGTCGCGACCCACAGGTTGAGAACCGCTGGTATAAAGCCATCCCCTCCCTCACAGTCTTACAGCTAGAACTCTAGTAGGACTCTTTGAAATAGGATGGTGGTTGGCTGGAAATGTTTGTTTAGTTAACTTCCCTGTTGCATGCTATGTATTGTACAGCTAAATTTCTGCTTTGTTATTGTTACTTGTTATTCTTAGTTGATGTTTCAATCCTATTGGGTAAGCAGCCTAGAGTCATCAAGGCATACAAATTGATAAATAAATTGATATCATCATACAATAGTCCCTATGGCTTCTTTTCCTTCCTAATCTGAAAAAGTCTGACTAGAGTTCCTTTGAGATTTGATTCAAGTACGGGAAGCCAGGGAAATTACAGTCAGCTGGACAAACAATATTTATTTATTTATTTATTTTTATCTCGGTTTTATTATTTTTACAAATAACTCAAGGAGGCTAACATATGTAATGCTCCTCCTTTCTCCTCCTTTCCTCACAATCCTGTGAGGTGGGTTAGGTAGGCTAAGAGAGAGTGACTGGTCCAAAGTCACCCAGCTGGCTTTCATGGCTAAGGTATGACTTGAACTCAGAGTCTTCCATTTTCTAGCCTGGTGCCTTAAGCATTAGACCAAACTGGTCTATATCAGTTTATATACTGCTTGATATAACAGTGTCATCATGTATGCAAGAGCCCTGTAATCCACCCAGGAAAATATTACTGCATTTTCTCTTCCCCCCCAAAAGTACAAGAATAATTATATTTCCAATGCATTGAAGGTGAATGTTGTTTTAAATGAATAATAAATTTCTGGCATCAAAGTGCCTAAGCAACGATATCTCACTTGATTTGGCTTATTTCATTAACTGTGATAAATAGGGAGGACAAATACAGATTTTTGCATTGAAAGGTTTGGCTGTCAAAATAGGGCTAGGATGGACTCTAGTCAGAAATCCTAGGGAGTGGTTTTGAGTCTTTTTTAGGTGGATTAGTGTTCTAATTTGATATGTGACAATTACAAATATTCTTGTCCTCCCTTGTATATAAGATATGACAATAAAATTGTCTTCTAATCCTGGAATATTGTATCTGCATTTACTTATGACCTCATTCTGAAGGGTGAGATAGTTAACTCTTCATTGTCTATTTTTATTTCACTGGAAATCAAGGATGAATTTTTTTTTTCACGATTTAAAGAGGAGCAAGATGTTTTCTCAGAGATGTCCTAGGAGATTGCTTGAACTTCTGGGACTTATCAAGAAAATAGTTCAGTGTGACCTCTTGGTATGAGATTAAAGTAAATAAAAATGGTGTGGGAGGATGTAATTTGAGGAGCCAGTTCCAGGTGTGGTGGGTAGGAAAAGCTGGAAACTCATACACAGATGAGAGTATAATCCCTAGAGAATTTTAAATGGAAGAGTGTGTTTTGTTTATTAGTCATGTGTTCATAATTTGGAAATGGATCTGCTAAAATGTACAAATTGTGAGGCCAGTTTTATTTAAAAGAAAATGGAATTAGGTTACCTAAATCCAGACAGTTGGGTTCATTTAATTTAGAATCCAATTTATTTGGAAATTCATTATGGCACAGATTTCTTGATTCTCTTGCTAATATCTTTTATTGGTGCACTAGAAAGGTGTTTCCCCATTTTCCTGTAAAGGATGAATATGAAGGTATTCTGTGCTTACAGGTAGTGAATACAAATAGACCTCGATTTACGACCACAATGGAGCCCAGAATTCTAAGCAAGACAGTTGTTAAGTGAGTTTTGCTTCATTTTACAACCTTTTTTTGCCACAGTTGTTAAGTGAATTACAGCAGTTGCTATGTTAGTAACACGGTTGTTAAGTGAATCTGGCTTCCCATTGACTTTGCTCATTAGAAGGTCACAAAAGGTGATCACATGACCCCTGGAAACGTCAGCCATTATAAATACATGCCAGTTGCCAAGTGTCTGAATTTTGATCACGTGACCATAGGAATGCTGCAATGGCCGTATGAAAAATGATCATAAATCACTTTTGAAAGTGCCATTGTAACTTTGAATGGTCACTAAATGAATGGTTGTAAGTCAAGGACTACCTGTATTTGTAAAGTGCCACGGCTTGAATGACCCTGTTAATTAAAGAACCATTAGCCTAGACTACAGGTGTCAAACTCACCGCGTCATGTTGCCGTCACATGACGTATCGTGACGTTCCCTTTGCAGAGTTGGGATGGGCGTGGCCTGTGCGTGACGCATTTGGCGTTGTTGTGACCCAGCACGGCAAGCCCCCAGGAAAATGACACACACACACACTGTTTGCAAAACAAATAAGGAAAATAATTGCATTGTCTCCAGCGACGGTTTCAGCTTTTCTGAAACCTTAAATAGTCTTAGGGCGTGGCCCATCAGCCTGCATGTTTACAGGTGAAGAGACCTCCTCCTGCAGAGCCACTCTTGCCTGCTAGCTGCCCTGCGTGCCCTAGCATCAATCAGAGGCTCCTCCTCTCCACTGGAGTCACTCATCTCCTTCTGGGGAGGTGCAGAAGGCCCTGGTTGGTTATCGTCCTCTGGCACTGCGTCCTCCTCGGTCTCGGAGATACAGGATGATATTGCCACCCCATGGTCGGTTCTTGGTCTTCCGGATCCATGAGCAGCTGCGCAGGACTCGGGCAAGCCACAACAGGCGTGTGGGCTGCCAGTTTGACACCCCTGGCCTAGACTATGTCCTTAGTAAATTCTGTGCTAGAAACATATATTGGAAAGTGAAGAAAGTGAAGTATACGTTCTTTTGGCAGAAGAATAGGGAAATTTTAGGGAGGGGCACTAGTATAGATCAAGATTTGGTTCATAGCAAGTAACAGAAACATTCTCTATGATCCATAAGCTCACTGAATGCAGCATGTGTTGATTTTGAGTCAGAATTTCATTCTGTTCATCAGAACAATCTGTAATAAAACCTGGAAGATTCTGCAGTTGACCATTGCCTGATACATTTGATTATACATTATTAAAAGTTAGATGTAATCTGGAAAGACATTTCACAAGTGTTCTGCTAGTTCTTGAAAGGAAGCTAAGTAAGGCTGTAATTCTATTTTTTTTCCCTACTATTCAACTGTTATATAAATAATTTAATCAACAATAATCTGTTTTTATACCTTTCTAAGATGAAGAAAACTTTGTACTTGTACAAATGATGCAGCTATTTCTTCCAAAAGGAAGAATCGTGAGGGCCCTTACACAATTAATATTAACACAGAAGTGGAATATTAATTCTTGAAAAGCTAAAATTAGAAATCTGGAAGTAGAGACGGCTTTTATATCACTGCGTGTCCCTGTCCATTGTTGTGGTGGAACGTGTAAGATTCCAAACATGGAATGTTGATGGTCTTGTATCAAGGTAGGACTGTGGAAAAGATCTTTTTCAGTGCCAGATGTATAGAGACATACATAAATATTTTATCTCCTTGATGCTGTCAAGGCTACCAGAACACACTGATTGTGCAGATTTGCAAATGCTGTGGATATTACAATCCCTTTTAACAGGCAAAGTTCCTCCTTTTTGTGTTGCAACATAGAAAAACTGATCAGAAAATGACTAAAAAAGAGAGCAAATTATTAGATAATATTATGTAACGTTTGTATGTTATAAATTATAGCTCAATTAATACTGGGTATCTGATTGATATTAAAATATCTTTTTTTAATTTTTATTATTTCACATTTTTATCTTTTATAGATTTTATTCTATCACATATGTTGGTTAGCAGCATTGGAATGACACCGTTGAATTTAGAACTGAAATCTTTTATATCCGGTCATTAAAATTAAACTTATTTATTGCTGTAATATCTGCGGTTCTTATAGCTTTGTATTTTATATTGATTTTTGAATGAACTAAAGATTGTTATTTTTATTAAATAGAACAGCTGTACTTTTTGCAGTATTTCCAAAATGGACAATAGTATTTTCTAATTGCATATCTGAAAATCTGAAAAGTCAAATAGATTATTTGAGCTGTATTGGGGAACTTCTTTTTAAATAAGCCTTGCTTTATGATCTTTATGATCTCTTATTGTTAATTGCCCTATGTACTGTAAGTTGCTGCGTAAATCATGAGATTGTTGTGAAACATGTTTCTGGTTATTAATGGCTTGTCATGTGCCCCCTTGAACCTGAACTGATGGTTGTGCATTGCCTGGAGTGTAGCAGTGATGGTATTTATCCTTGACAACTGTTGATTATTTATTTGTTTGGCTTCTGTTGTGGTTTTTAATAGTGAGTTTTGCCTTACAACTTCTCTTTAGACCTCAATGTTCATTCAAGTTGGCTCTTTCACAGAATGAAATTTAGTAGTCCCTGTATTTCAAATTCTAAACATTTGTGACCAAATTCTACTAATTTGGAAATCTTGGGTGACAATCCATATCTTACTCTGAATGTGAGCAAAATATTACAAGAGGATATTTTGAGACTATGCTATATTGTTATAGGATCAGTCAGGGGAATGCTAATGTATTTGCTGGGAATGCAACTTTAAGGCCCCCAGTTTATTATTACTATTTTAAATGCTCTATATCTCATGTGATTGTCAAAACTTGAAAACTTTCAACTGTTTGAATAAGATTTCTGGAAAGATTTCAGGTAAGCAAATTGAAATGGTGGATTATTCCTCCCTTAGGCATGGAAGCTGACTTGGTGACTTTTGGCCAGTCAGTCTATCAAGTCTAGACTGGGAAGTAAAACAACAACAGCAACAATGACAACTGTCTATCAAATTGTATTGGATTAGCCGTGATAGATCAGGGACCATGACCATCAATCAACAAAGAAGCTTTTATTATACAGATTCAGGCTGATAATGATGGATAATGTATACATATATGCATGTATGTGCCATCATGACAGGATGCTCAGATCACAAAAAAAAAACATTGCTCGACCCCATTAACTATTAAACGACTTTGTCTCTAAAGAAACATGCATAAAATTTTACCTTAATGGTGTGAGCTTGGAGCTTGCAATTCAGGTTTCGTATCAGACATGAATTCATGTGCCACTCTCTCTTAATCCACTTATTAGAAAAATAGGGACAATAATACTTTTGTGCTATATAATGTGGCTGTGGTTGCTGCTTGGCAGTGTGTGCATGTCAAAATTGTTTTAAATCTTTCTGTCTAAGAATGAAAGCAATGGATGTGAAGTACTTTTCAGCTCCAGCGCACTTTTGTTTATGTAGCCAAGGAAACTATATGTGTAAAGCTTATAAAATCTATGTGGACATTCTTTGCAGAGTTGACTGAGAAACATGGAGCTGTACTCCAACTCAGCTTGATGGCAGCAAGTTAGGGATGGCTGGTTTCCATAATTAGGATACCAATAATTAGTTAAAGTAGATGAAAAGGTGACAATATTCACTCTTTTTCATACGCGGTCCTGTGGATTACAGCTCTTGCACATCTTTTCTGTTGGAAAAAAAAATCCATCCTTTGTTCACAGAGATTTTTTTTTTTTTAGTAATAAGCATATGTTAAAATGTTAATGAAACCAAATAGCTTACAGAATTGGATACAAGTAGAAAATTTTTTAAGCACATTTTATGATTAATTTGAGGTGGCTTTTCAGTCCATGTAATAGATTTGCATTCATTTTCTTTATTAACGAGTTCAAATTGGTGAGTACAGCTGACGGCATTGTAGCCAATGTGATGCGCTGACAAACAGTGAAGCCGAAGACTTGAGGGAGATTCAAGGTTTGTAAAAATATCAATAGATATTTTAAAAAGGTAATGTGAAAAAGCTTAAGCCCACTTCTTTGAGTAGCCATCTTATACTAAGTTTGGTGGAAAGCAAGAGAAAAGTGGGCAGATCCAGAATTCTTGAATTTAAGTTCAAGAATCTATATAGTTGGTTACAAATTTTTCCATTGTTACTGGTGGCTCCTGTTTATTTAAATTTTCTGAGCGGAGATGGGGAAGGCAAAAGGTTTTCTTTAAAGGTTGAAATGATTCATATATTTCATGCAGGTTTTAGGGGACAATATGGGATGAGGAATCCCATGAGCCTCGCCCTCTTTTCTTCAGGTCAGATGCTTTTGATACAGGTAGTCCTCAATTTACGACCACAATTGAGTGGCAAATCTACCTAATTTTGCAAGTAAGGATATCAACATTACCTTGTTGATTATCATTAACCTAATCATTAATCAAATCTCAGACCAATAAACTTCTAAATCTTAGATTCTCTTATTTCTTAACAACATCCATCCATTCCTTCATTCAAACCTAACAGCAGACAGCAAAATACAGTTTAAAATCAGGCAGTTCCAGTTTTTTTTCTTGTCTTTGCAACTGGGAGAATGTTCTATTTAACCCTTGGGTTTTTTTCTGCTGCCGTATAAATCTGGCTATGTTGCCACTATTTAAGTGGTACATCAATTGTCAAAGCAGTTATTGTCTGAAATAAGATTATTGTAAATAACTCATTCATTTATACTGCACAAATTCTTCTCAACAATGACAACTGTAATTTTTCCTCATCTTAATAAATCCTTTAGAAATTTGTGCTATATATGTTTTGGTGGAGTTCTTTTTTTTTTTTTTTTTTTAAACTTTTTTTAGAAATTTGGGCTTTTTATATTTTAGTGGATTTTTTTTTTTTTTTTTTTGCAAAACATATTCAAAATGTTTATAATAAGTTGATAATCATAATTTTCCATTTAGTTCTAAGTGTTATTTGTTCAGAATTTTTAATTCCATGATTAAAACAACAGAAAACTGTAAATAGAATGTTTTATTACAGATTTACATCAGATATGATACAGCTGCAAATCTGCCCTTCTACATGTATTTCAGTTCTTATTTTTCAACTTTTCTAAAGACTGTACATTTCAGTAACTGTGATAAAGATTTCTTTGATTCAACACCACTTTTTAGATATTTTGTATATTCTAGTCATGTAAGATTTCCCAATTTTGTATAATTGTGCAACTTAGAACTATTCTAATTTAAGAAGAAAAAATCCTGTAGGACTGTCCTTTTTTTCCCCTTTCCATTTTGTTTCTTGTAAATGTAGGGTTGATTTTTTTCAGATTAATCATATGTTGATCCTGTAAGATTTTCTGCATATCAGCAAAAATGCATTTTCCTTCCATAAAACAACTGGGTAGGAAATGAATTGGGTTACTTTCATCTTAGGGCAAATCAAATGTTTGTGAGATTCACAGAAGTAGCATGAATACTGAGGTTATAAAATCCCCTGGTACACTTATTTTTTGGCTGCTTCCTTTTTAAAAAAAAACTTGACTTGAAAACTATTTGTAAACTATTAGAAAAGGTTCTTTATTGAGTTCCTTTGGTACAAAAACACCAAGCCATATGCAAGAACCTCAAGACCTAAACAATCCCAATATGGACTTATGATTTCTCCTTTGATTGTTTCTAGCATTTAGTAACACAATATCTGTTTCATAACATAGTTTAGCTTATCTTATTACGTTGTAATTTTCATCCATTGTGGTTTTTAGGCCTACTGTACTGTGTGAATACCAGTGATGATCCTTTAAAAAATTTCCTTGAACAGTTAAAATTGCTTTTAAATACATTTGAACACACTTTTTGGGGGTAACCAATATTTTAATATAATTTATGGTTTATGGTGCTTTAAAAATATTCTGATCCAGACTCTCTTATTGGCATTTATAATCTCTCTAAAAGTTAGCTGATGATTTAGATTTTCATAATGCATAGGGCAGTGTGTTGTTTAGAAAACTTACATGGCCATTGGCCACACAAGAAGCAAGTAAGTAAAAAAAAAACACCATACAATTGAAATGCAATTATGTATCTTAGAAGCCTCTCCTGCCCCCCCCCCCCGAAACATGCATTTCAGACATTACTAGTAGCTGGGTCCCAACTTCTAGGGAAAAAACAGGTTTTCATAGCCTTCTGGAAAGTCAGCAAGATATTAAAAATAAAGATATATGAAGATGTTAGATCTAAATAAGTGAAAATTGTAAGCACTTTAATATTTCCATCAATCCTGTTTAATTTTAAGAGTACAATCTGATCAAAATTAAGTCTACTGACTGGCATTCAACTGAAAAGAGAATGGCAATTTGTAACTGTTATGTTGAATTTGAATTTCCTGTTCCACGTTAATGGAATCCTAGAAGAACATTTCACTTAAAACAAATACTGGACAAGATAGTTTAGATTAAGTAAGAAAACAATATTGCAGCTTTGTTAGTTTTTTTTAAAGCAATATCAATTAAGAATCCAACAACATCTGAAGGACAACCAGCTTGTTACAAGATAAACTTCTGGGGCACAGTGAACTGTGATCCTTGAAAGCAAGCAGTGACTAATGGTCCTTGGATAAAGGATTTATGCCTCACACCTTGGAAGAGGTGGGGGTGTATCTTCTCAAGATTACATTTGATTACATTTGCCATCTTAAATAGAATTCCATTCATTGCCTAGTAATGTAATCAATTGTAATTACATTGTAAATACTGCAAAATAAGGACATGATATCAATATTCCAGTATTTGAGGGGCTGCCACAAAGAAGAGGAGGTCAACATATTTTCCAAAGCACCAGAAGGCAAGACAAGAAACAGTGGATATAAACTAATCAAGAAGAGAAGCAACCTGGAATTAAGGAGAAACTTCCTAACAGTGAGTACAATTAACCAGTGGAACAGCTTGCCTATTGTAGGTGCTTCATCACTGGAGGTTTTTAAGAAAAGACTGGACAGTCACGTATCTGAAATGGTATAGGGTCTCCTGCTTGAGCAGGGGGTTAGACTAGAAGACCTCCAAGATCCCTTCCAGCTCTAATTCTGATTGATCTGATTGATTGATCCTAATCATGAATAGGGTGATATCTTTGTTCATGCTTGCAAATGGCAGATTGAATAGATGTTTAAACTTTTTTTTTTCAACATTTCTTCTTTTTGTAATTTGTAAATTGTATTTTTTTTAAAGGCAAGTGCAATAAAAGTGGAACTAAGGTACTATAGGAAATGTTTGCTACAAAAGCTGTGTCCAAAAAGAAGATAGAAAAAGGTGAACCGGGAAAGAAAGCAGCAGGAGAAACACATGCTTGCTGGTTTGTTGGGTGGGCTGGGGAGCGAATGTTTGCTGGGGCTGGCCTGGGGAGCATTTGGGGGATGGGTGGGGAGAGAAGGCAGTTGGGCAAATATATGATGGGTGGGGTGGGGTGGGGCCACTGGGGTTTCCTGGCGTATCACAAGCAGCCCCAGAGTCGCCCTTTCTGGGGTTGTTTGCTGCCCTCAAGGCAGAGTGCAGGGAGCCTAAAAGGAGATAAATGGGAGGGCGGGAGATAGGCAGGTAGGAAGTAATTGAAGTGCCCATGCAGTTGTAAGTTTTGGCTGCCAAGCGCCCAAAATTTGATCATGTGATCTTAGGGGTGGCTATAGGAAGGATCAAGAGTTTATTTTTCAGTGATGTCCCTGAACAAATGGTCATAAATTGAGGAGTACTAGTACTAAATCTTTTTCCCCTTCGCCTAATATTTTTTCCAATTTGTCCCTATCATATCTTTTTTTAATCTACTCAGAATAATTTTTAAACACAAAATTTAGGCCACGTGCTCCCAAGCTGAAGAAGATTCCCATCCGAACTAGAAAGTGTTAGGAAGGATTTAAAGGAGATTATTGTAAGTCTGTTTCTCACAAAAGCACTTTAGACATTTTCTAAACTCCTGTGATCCAAGAGGCTGCACTCTTTGAGGAAGAATGGGAAAACAGAAGCCAAGAGCAGAGGAAAGAGTTTTATTTTGAATTGGAAACAATAACAGTTTTTTTAAAAAATAGAATTACTGTTTGTATAAGGCAAAGTTCAGTGGGATTGTGCCTAGAGAAGACAATGAGTTTTAAAAACATCCAATTTGCTCAGGTTGGAGTAAATATCAGAGTATATATGTGTGTATGATTGTATTTGGGGTGTATGTGTGAAAAAGTACAGATACCCAACCCGCACTTTTCTTTGGCTATGAAAACAAAAATTAAATGAGATAAAACCCTCCCAGTTGAATTCCGTAGGCTGCTTACAGTTCAGCCGACTTGTTTACCCTGCCAAGGAGGCAAGGTATTTATTCATATCATGTCAGAACCATCTCTTTATATTATTTCGGATAAAGGGTAGAGTCATATGTAACGTTAGGATAATTTTAATAGAGTCATCTTCTTCAGTAGCATTGCTACTGAAGAATGCAGTAACATTTTGCAAATTGTTAAAATCCCTTAAACATGAAACTTATAACTGTAAGAGATGTGTGGGGTGTATGTGTGAAAAAGTCCAGATACCAACCCATACTTTTCTTTGGCTATGCCTATTTGCTGTGTATGCAAATGTTTACAAAGAACTAGTCCTTGGACTGAAAAATATTCATCTTCCTAGTTATGTATCCTGAGATCCTTAAACTTCCCTGCTTCTCTCAGTGACTTTCTTCATCCTTCCTCTCTCTCTCTCTCTCTCTAAACCCCTGTCTCAGAATATTAACGCAGCGGATAATTGGGTTCAGTTTTGGATTCTCTAGATGGCTTATTGCGGGTGCTAATCCTCACAGAGGCATCTGGGAAAGTGAATGGTTAGCCGTGGCCTTTGATCTGGATTATGGAATTTGAAAAAAAAAAAAAAATTCTGCAGTCATGCAAATCATCGTTGTTCGATTCCTAGAATGGGTACTGCTGAATTGGCTTCCCCCCCCAGCTATTGTGTGGGATTGCCATTTTTTTTTAAAACTCTCAGTGTTGGCAGTTGTTGCCCCCACAACATCTGGAGGATATCAGATTGCAGAAGCCTGCTTTACTGTTTTAAAAATCTACTGTTGTTGCTCAATGGAATGGATAGGACTCTCTGGGTTGTCTGAAATCTAAAAGCATTCTAGTGGTGGAATACTTAGTGGTGTTAATTCTCTCTCCCCCCCCCCCCCGTTTCCTAATCAAAAGATGTAATTCTCTTGGTTGTTTTTTTTTCTTTAAGAGAAACCGACTGATGCTTATATTACTGAAAGTCCATGAGAACGGTACTAAAGCGTCTTTTGCCATTCTGTTCTTTGACTTTTTCTTAGCTAACTGTCTTAAGACATTTGTTGCCAGCAGCAATGGTGAGAATTTGTTGAAAAACACACTTTTTTAGGGGGGGTGGGGTTTAGACAATTGGACCTAAGTCTATCGTGACACAGCTTTAAACTTTATTAAGTCTGTCTTGGACTCTTCTTTCCTCTCCGAAGTTAAATGGAAGAAGGCTTTGGCAGTCACCCTGCTGTGAGCTTGATTGATGCAGAAAACATCTGAGGGACTTTTGTTTCCCTGCTTGTTCTTCATGAGTGCATAATGTGTGAATACTCAAATAAGGTCAGCCCTTATCCCATGTAATCTAGGCCTGAAAGCAGATCAAGAGTGACAGTCATACCCCATAAGTGAGAACACAAATCATCCTTTGCAGACTTTGGAAAAGTTGTGAGGTGTTTTTTTTCCCCCTCTCCCTTCTCCTTCCATCTTGGGAGACGGGTGGGAGGGGAATGACCCAACCTCTGTCTGAAAAGAAAGCGAATACATGCTTGGAATGTAATACTGCTCATTCAAGGCAGATCTGGGGGGGGACGGGAGCGGGGATTTTTTATTTTTATTTTTTTTTGTAAGGAAGTATTTGTCTTTTCACTGGAAGGTTCAAGGAACGTTTCGGTTTTGGGTTGTTCCTGGCTAGCGACATGGAATACTGCAAATTGGGAACGGAGTGGGGGAAATTCTTTCCCCATTTGAAGTTGGGTCAAGAAAGGCTTATTGAATTTTCTTTCAGAATAATTGGGGGAAAAAACCCAACCTTTAGACTGGATTTGGCATTTTTGTCTGCGTATCAAGCCCTTCCCAAGGACCTGGGATAGGTAGATGTGTATTGTTGCAGAATGTAAGCTGTTCTGAGTAAAGCTGCCTTTTGTAATTGACCAGTGGTGATATTGTTGATGCTGCTGGTGTTCAAATGGTACTCCCGATATTTCAGGATTGCATCCAAGGTGCCTAATACTATTGGTACCATCTTTGCTTTTTTTGCCACAGTCTTTCTATTTCTATTTTGTATTTTGTTATCTTCTCTAGTTCTTTCTCTTCTATTTTGCTGTGTCCAGGTACTGCCACATCCACCATTCAGACTTTTTTTTTGCATCATCATCATCATCATCATCATCATCATCATCATCATCATCATCATCAT
>QLTV01001465.1:1591877-1696319 GCA_003457575.1 Thermophis baileyi
TTATTATTATTATTATTATTATTATTATTATTATTATTATTATTATTATTATTATTATTCATCGCACAGTCAGCCAGATGTTCAGACTGGGTTTGGCATTTTTGTGTACCTATTGAGTCCTTACCAAGGACCTGGGATAGGCAGATCTGGATGTTTGACAGTGTTACAGATATCGTCGCAGGAAGCTGTTCCAAGTAAAGCCGCCTTCTGCAATTGACTGATGGCAAATCTGTCAATGCCAGTGGTGTTCAAGTGGTGCTCCAGTTGTTTTGGGATTGCACCCAAGGCGCCTATTACTATTGTTACTACCCTTGCTTGCTTTTGCCACAGTCGTTCTATTTCTATTTTTGGTCTTTGTATTTTGTTATCTTCTCCAGTTCTTTCTCTTCTATTCTGCTGTCTCCAGGTACTGCCACATGCACTATCCAGACTTTTTTGTCTTTCTTATCGTCAATTGTTAAGTCTGGGGTGTTATGTGGCAGGTGCCTTTCCATTTTTAATTTTAATTTTTAATTTTAATTTTAATTGTTACTATTGTTATAAATTTTATTCATTAAACATGAAACATTATTATTATTATCATTATCATTATCATTATTATCAATAGTATCAATATTATCAATATTATCAATATTATCAATATCATCATCATCCTCCATTGTACAGTCAGTACTGATATTAGTAGATATAGGCAGGTAGTGGATTTGGCATTTTTGTTATTATCAAATTTATGTGCCACCCATCTCGTGGCTTAAGGTTCATATTACATTACGTCATGGTTTGTTGAAATATACTTTAAAGAAAATGTCACAATTGTTTGGATTGGCACCACATCTTAAGTCAAACCAAAGAAACCATATTAAGACCATAATAGATAAAATGTCAGGGAAATACATTTTTTTATATATATATATATAGGATCTCATTTCACTTGGTTTTTCTTTTTTCAATATGCTTTGTATATTCAAAGTCAGGAAAAGTAACTCTGTGGATGTTTGATTTTTTAAAAATTAATGGCTAGCCATTTAACAACCACTATCTAACCAGGCTAGTAGATATATACAGGTAATCCTCAACTTATGACCACAACTGACTCCCAAATTTATGTTGCTAAGTGAAAAATTTGTGTGTTTTGCCCCATTTTACGACTTTTCTTGCCACGTTTGTTAAGTGAATCACTGCAGTTTGTTAAATTAGTAACACGGTTGTTAAGTGAATCTGATTTTCCCATTCACTTTGCTTGTCAGAAGGTGTCAAAAGCAGATCACATGACCCCAGGACACTGCAATCGTCATAAATGTGAGACAGTTGTCAAGCATTTGAATGTAAATCATGTGACCATGGGAATGCTGCAACGGTCATAAGTGTGAAAAAAGGGTCATAAGTCACTTTTTTCAATGCCGTTGTAACTTTGAACGGTCACTAAGTGAACTCTTGTAAGTCGAGGACTACCTGTACTGGAATATTTTATATGTGCTAATGTCTAATCATTTTCTTTCCTATTTTACTTTTCCTTCAGGAACAAAAACCAGCATATTTACCCTTCCCTTATATTTCCAATAAAAATAAGCCTGTGGGGGAAGCTGGGCTGACAGCGATCGGCCTTGTGTCAGGCCAATCCAATGAGATTCTGTAACTCAAAGTGGATTAGAAAATGGGTGCCCCCCATTTTAATTTAAACATCTTAACCCTGCACCACTGTCTCTCTCTCTGTAACCAACAAAACTGTTTTTGTGTGTGAAACAAACTAACATTTTAAAAAAAATCCAGAACCAATCATTAACCTATACAGAATTCTTATGATTTACTGGTTTCCATATCAGTGAGAGAACAGTAATATTCAGCTCTTGGTTTATGCCATTTTTAATGCTGTCAGACCTTTCCAATACAAGAAAATATACCATAGGGTAATTAGAAATAGGAAGGTAGAATTACACCACTGATAGGATTAAAAAGCACGGACACAATGTTGATTTTTCATTTATATATACTTTTAAAGACTTTTATTGATGAAATCCTCCCTACAGAATTTAATATTTGTCCTAGCAATATGTAATTGAATAATGTAATATAGATTATATCAAATGAAAAAAAAAATCTAAAAACTAAGAAGTCTTATTCTGGCATAATTAGCTTCACATACTATTTATTTTGAATTGTGCTGCTGTTATTATAGAGGGCCTAAAGCAGGGGTGAAATTCAAAATTTTTCCCTACCGGTTCTGTGGGCGTGGCTTGGTGAGCGTGGCAGGGAAAGGATACTGCAAAATCCCCATTCCCTCCCCACTCCTGGGGAAAGCATATTGCTAAATCTCCATTCCCACCCCACTCTGGGGCCAGCCAGAGGTGGTATTTGCCTGTTCTCCGAACTACTCAAAATTCCCACTGCTGGTTCTCCAGAACCTGTCAGAACCTGCTGAATTCACCCCTGGCCTTAAGTGTTTATTTAGATGAAGTCTGACTTCCTAATTGTCTCAGGACTATGAAAACAAAAATAAAATGTAATAAAATTGGATCCTCCCAATAGAATTCCTTAAGCTTCTTAGAGTTCAGCCGACTTGTTTACCCTGCCAAGGAGGCAAGGTATTTTACTGGTATTGTGTCAGAACCATCTGTATATATTATTTTGGATAAAGGGTGGAGTCATATGTAACATTAGGATAATTTTTATCAGAGCCATCTTCTTCAGTAGCATTGCTATCATTTGGCAAATTGTTAAATATCTCTTAAATATGAAACTTATAACCATAAGAGATGTTGCCTCCTTAAATCAGATTTCCTTCCAATGTTGTGCCTTAAACTTAGGTCACTGAAGTTTAGCAGAGTAAGTTACTAAGTAAGTTGAAATGTAGGAACAAATGCATCATATGCTTTTATCCATATGGATGTCTTGCCCCTTTCCTTTTTAAAAAAAAAAAAAAAAGTATGTCAGTGGTTGATAAAAACCACCTTTTTGCAAACTTTCTACAATGATGAGTTTAAAAAAAAATCGAAGTGGTTTTGAAACAAAGCAGACACACATTCAAGATACATTAAGAACGGTAATAGAATCACTTTTGTGACATGAAAAATGTTGTAAGATAGGACACAGATTTGTGGAAGGTGATTGAGAAAACAGTTTTCTAGTATCTCCAGATAAAATCACACCTCTTCAAAACCAAAAAAGATCAACATGAGGAACTGTACATATGCAATGTATTACTTTTTCTAGTTTGTTCCAAATTTTTAATTTAAAATTTGCATGACTTTATAGAATCAAGTATATGCAACCTTTCCAGAAAGCTATTATTGTGTGAATTTTCCTTAGCATATTTAGATTACATGAATCCTGATCATATGAACTGAGCCTTGAATGAATGAACAAATGTAATTAATGTTTGCAGAATTCTGTTCCTGGTTTTCTTTAAAATCATATAGTATTCAGTAGTTTATGATTGGTATACTAGAACAGAACAGAACAGAACAGAACAGAACAGAACAGAATAGAATAGAGTTGGAAGGAACCTTGGAGGTCTTCTAGTCCAACCCCCTGCTCAGGCAGGAAACCCTATCCCATTTCAGACAAATGTTGTCCAATCTCTTCTTAAAAACTTCCAGTGTTGGAGAATTCACAACTTCTGGAGGCAAGTTGTTCCACTGGTTAATTGTTCTAACTGTCAGGAAATTTCTCCTTAGTTCTAGGTTGCTTCTCTCCTTGATTAGTTTCCCTCCATTGCTTGTTGTCCTGCCCTCAGGTGCTTTGGAGAATAGCTTGACTCCCTATTCCTTGTGGCAACCCTTGAAATATCGGAACACTGCTATCATGTCACCCCTAGTGACATACTCAAGGTTTGAACCAGAAGAATCTACTTTCTCTTTCACAGATTCGATTCCTATACCATAATGCAGGGGTTTTTTTAAGCAAAGTGATATGATTTAATTTTTATGTCCTATGTTCTCAGTATGTGCAATAGCATACAATCTAAGTGTTAAGATAGTATTCTATAACTAAATGAACAGATATGACATATGTGATTCACTGGGTTTTTTCTTCAATAAGGAATTTTCCTGAAAACACCGAAGACATATTGGCAGAAGTCTAGTTTAGCGTCAAATGTAAACATAAAGATAAATGTTTCCTCTGTCCAGTCATGTCCAACTCTAGGGCTGGTGCTCATCTCCATTTTTTAGCTGATGGAGCCAGCATTGTCCGAAGACATTTCCGTGGCCACCATGGCCAGCATGACTATAAGCCAAAGGTGCACGGAACCCTGTTACTTTCCCACCAAAGTGGTACCTATTTATCTACTTACATTTGCATGCTTTCAAACTACTAGGTGGCCAGGAGCTGGGAGCTCATCCTGTTGTTTAGCGCCTGGGCTGCTAGCTTTCCAACTGACAAGCTTAGTGTCTTTAACTGCTGAGCCACCGTGCCCCCTAGTTTAGTATGAAATGTAGTGTGATCAAAACAACTTCAGTGCTTTTAAATTTAAGAGGGCGTATAAAAGCTTTTAAACCAGTTTAAATGCTGGACAGAACTTCCTCAAAGCAACGATCTGCCTTTCACAACAAGCTTGAAAAAGATCCGTTGTTTTTCCCAAAATTGAACAGAAAGATATACAGGCAGTCTTCAGTTCAAACCATTACTTTAGTTACCATTTGAAATTACAATAGTATGGGGGAAAGTGACTTATGGGCGATTCTCACTCATTGCAGCACCCATGGTCATGTGATCAAAACCTGCTTGGCAACCAGCATGTATTTATGATGGTTTGAGAATCCCAGGGGCATGTGATTGCCATTTGCCATCCTCCCAGTCAACAAGCAAAATCAATGGGGGAAGTTGAACCCACTTAACAACTGCAGTGATTCACATAACAACCATGGCAAAAAAACCTTGTAAAATTGAGCACAACTCACTTAAGAATTGCCTTGCAATTCTAGTCCCAGTTACGTCAATTCTAGTCCCAGTTACGTCATAAGTCAAGGACTACCTGTACTTTCCCAAAATTATATTAAAAAAGCTTATAGATGTCAAATCTGCAGAATTGGTTTTTTGTTTTTTTTTTGAGCGAGAGAATGTTAAAACATGAATTCTTTTATAGGATTGAACTGAAGTTTGGAACAAGTATGGACCACCTTAACTAGAGACTACGTGCTAAATTCCAAGTTATTTTTTTTTTTTGATGTTTCATTTTTTTACAAGCAGTAAAATAGTAAGGCTTTTTTTCTTGTAATCCTTGACTGAAGCAGCACATGCCTCTCTGGCAATGCTCTCCACAGAAATAGAGGAGAAAGTTTGTGTTTTAACATAGTCCAGCAGAAGAACACTAAACTAATTACCCCAAAGGTGCTTTTTTCAAGAGGCAACTGGACTTTTTGGTTTTTCTTTGAACACTTTTTGCTTCTCATCCAAGAAGCTTCTTCAGAGCTGAAGAAGAACCATGACCTGGATGACTGAGAATCTCCATAGACATCAAACTAATTACGATCACTAAACTAATGGACCTAGATGAAAGATACGATTTAATTTATTTATTTATATTAGTTCTTTTCTACAAGAACTCAAAGATGACTAATAGGGGGGACTTCTTTCTTGTTATCCCCATGGCAGCCACCCTGTACATGGACATGTCTGCAGGTGGGGTCACGGGAGTTTGAGGGGAGGGCAAGTGACAAAAACAGCAACGGTGCAATGTGCCACCTGTACAAAAGGGTGTGAGCTTGTATTGGGATGGACCTTGAATTTCTGCCATTGAGAGAAAAGCATTTGATCCTGTAGATCAGGGGTGTCAAACTCGATTTCATTGAGGGCCGCATCAGGGTTGTGTTTGACCTCGGGCTGGGGTAGGCGTGGCCAGGGTGGGCATGGCCAGCTTCACATCATTTGTGTCAGGGGCGCCTGTGGTGGCCTGAGCGCTCTGCCAGCGAAAACGGGTTCCCGAGCTCTGTTTTCGGCTGCGACGGCCTCCTGCAATCCTCTTCTAACGAAAATGGACCTTGGGAGGGCTGCGTGCTCCTGAGAGCTCCGTTTTCGCTGGCAGAGGCACCGTGGACCAGTCCTTCACTGTTTCCAAGGCGGCCCCGTGGGCCACATCTAAGCACCCCATGGGGCGGATCTGGCCCCCGGGCCTTGAGTTTGACACCCCTGCTGTAGATATTTATGAATATAAGCTTTGTTGGGCTGAACAAGAGAGGGGGACTGGCCTCTGAGTATCCATGGATGATAAGGGTGGATTTGAATCTGGCTCTTTCCATCCTATCCCAATACTTTTACTACGGATCCCTTTACCAAAGGATAAACTCCCACTGATAGAATGGAATTTGCTTCTAAGTAAACATGTTCAGGGTTTTGTGATGAGACTGGGTTACTTACATAGGAGAGAGCAGACCTCAGCTTCTAGCTGGCCTAGAGATTTATGAAGAATAGTGTAAGTAAGATTTGATTTATTTATCATCGTTCCTTTGGGGGGGGGCTGTTAGAAAAGGGCAATTTCCAGTGTAATACATTCTGTGAAACAATATTAATAAAAAAATTACAGTTACATTTGTGGAGGTGAATAAAATAGACTTATTTTTGTTTGTGGATAATCCCTGGCAGAATTATATATCTTGTTAGAAACTATGTGTTAGATTTTTGAAGCAGCATGGCTTTGTTTTGTGAACATGAGTGTGAAATTGACAAGGGAGCTGATATTCTTTCTCATTCTGTCTGAGTTTCTCTCTCTCTCTCTCTCTCTCTCTCTCTCTCTCCCCTCTCTCTCTTTCTCTCCCCCTCTTCCCCCCCCCCCTCTCTCTCCTGATTTGCTGCAATTTGCTTCTAAGTTTACATGAATTCCCTGTGTGGGCAGCAATCAGTCCATGCTCCTGTCTCAGGAATCCAGTCCTGCTTGGAGTCCTCCTGCCCTTTTGTTGTCCTTCCTGCAAGGGTGATCAGTTGAGGACTATGTGGTGACAGAACCAGTTTGTAACAGGCTTGTCTTTCAACTTCTCTTCTTTAGGCTCTGCTGGCACAACTCATCTGAATTGCTGAGAGGCGGGAGCGCGAGAGCTCTCTGCGAACTAAGCAAGGGGGAAAAAGAAGAGAACTACGAGCTGCCGCCGCCGCTATTGCTTCTGCTGCAATGAACTGGCTAGATGAACCGAATTGGCAACTTCACATTTCCTTCCTTGTGCTGCTCTCCATTCACACGAAGGGTAAGAAGATAAAATGCTGTGCAAATGTATCTCTGATAGGGTGCTGGACATCTTAAACTAAAAAGTGCAACTTAGGCAGAATCTCTGGGCTTCTTGGGTTATTTAAAAAAAAAAAAAAAGATTTGTGTTCAAGGTTCCACAAGGTAAATGGTTTATAGCGTTGTGCATGGAAAGGCTTAATTTAGAAATAGATGGATGTTATAACTTGCCAGGCCTCTCCTTTGTTTTTCTGCCTTTTAAAAATACTGCTGTGTGGTTCTTTGAACAATATTTCAAATGCAATGATGCGGTGCTCCAGAGAGCCCTTTCAAAATCAGTAGCAAGTGCTGCTTAATGTTGCCATTTTAAAAGAGCTATTGGAAAGAATTAAAAAGGCAGTATTAAGAGATTTGGGCTCTTAGCATTTTTAAGGTACAGTAGCTAATTAATGCAAATGACACTTGAAGAACAGCAAACTTTTTTCTCTCTCAAAAGCACTGAAAAATGACTGAAAAGGAAGAAAGAAAATTTAATGACCTCTTCTGGGATCAAATGTTTGATGTGCTTCAGAAATCTAGAAACAGATATATAACAGAAGAAAGAAAATAGACTGATTTAAATAAATTATATTAGCAATTAGTACATTCCCATGAAGTCACTTGTATACACAGCTGTGGAACTACTCTGGTCAAAAATAGAACCCTTTCTATTAATTTGAACAATATTGTTCAGCTAAACTTAACTGGTAGTTGAGAAATTAATTTTCAAAGCTTTATGTAACTTACAGTGGTGTATGTGTTTTTTTTTTTTGACCTATTGAAATCAATTAATTTGAACATATCCAGCTGTCACAGTTGTCTGGTAACAAACCAGTGTCTTAAATACACCACTTTGGTTTATGAAGGCTTACCTTACAGGCTCTTTGAGGATACATTGCCTGTATTTACACACAACCCTGAAATATGGTGACATAGTTCTTATATTTTACTTGTAGCATTATCTGGCTGGTATCCAACACAAGGAGAGAGAATTTTGTATACTCACATAGATAAAACAATCCAAGGAATTGCTTATGGAAGATAAATCTAGTTTTCATAATTAGTTATTTTGATCCATTCTTGGTCCACTACCCCAGTGTTTCTCCACTTTTTTTTAACCTGTGGCCCCCTTCTTACCTTTTCTCCTGTGTTCCCCCCCATGTGTAGGTCCCATTCCGGTGAAAAAGATCAGCATTTACACACTTAATGTAATTTATTACTTGAGTAATGTGAGCCTTGGGACAGTAACTGCTGTGTATTCTGGTTTCAACAAGATGGTATTTGCAGTATAATACATTTTAATGTTTGGTGGTCCCAATGGCACTTGCCATGCCCTCCCATTACATGCTTTTCACTTGTGTCCCCCTTGAAATAGCCTTGTTTTCCCACGTTATTGAGGAAGTTCAAGGGTGACTTTTGAAGAATTAAAGACTTAAACAGATTTTGGATAGTTTATATTCCATTCCCAGATGGCATGCAGCTCTTCCCACCTTAAAATGCAGATTCTTAATGGTTTGGCTGATTCTCAAGGGAAATAGATCTGTACTGAGATATGAACATCTGTAAGGGTGTGGAGAGATTTATGCAGAAAACCTGCAGTGAACTGCTGAAAGACTAATACTGACAATGTTTCCATCCAAAGGAACTGAATATTGTTTTTTTGATTAGAATATTAAAAATGGGAAACATGAGCAAAACTAAAACAAATATGAATACAGAATCTGAACTAAAAATGGTTTCTTTCTTTTCCTTTTCCTGAGTCTGTGCATAAAGCATATATACAGATCTTACTTTCATCTCTACTTCAATTATTAATATTATCCATGTGTTTTACAGTGAAGTAAGGCTATGGAATTCATATCCATTATTCAGATTCTCCAGAGAGCAAGGCATTTCTACATTTCTTATATGGAGATAACTATTTCCGGGTTTAAAAAAAAATAAAAGCAGGAAGATTGTTCTCTTTCCATGTTTAGTCAAATGATATTTTATGCCATGCAGAAATATGCCACTTAGTACTTACAAAGCCCAAATTATTATTTTCAGAAAAATCTTACTTACTCAGAAAAATATACTTATTTGTATCATCCTAGAACAGGAGATTGTTTTGCATCTCAAAATGGATGATCTTGTTTATCTCCAACAAGATTAAAAATCACTTGGTGCACATGTTGCCCAAGGCCAAACTAAACAAGAAACTAAACTTATGTGGATTTTCCTTGAAATCAGATAGAGTGGAAATGGGATGGACTATCTGTTGATATTTGTCTTTCACAGGATTTTCCCAACTGAAATGGATATCTCTGAGCTTCTGTTGGTCTCATTAGAGAAAATATGTATAGTTGTAACTTTTCCGTAACAAATCAAGTAATAATTTGGTTGAGTTTTAATTATATTGGGAAAATAAAGGAGGAGGGAAGAGCTTAATAGATTCTAATCCAGTTATGATTCAGGCGTCTTCCTGAACCTAAAATGTTTGGGAGATCTATTCATATATCTCCAACATCTTAGTAGTTTAGCAAAAGACCGCCATTGTAGAATGAAGAATTTTCTTTCTAAAGGTTCTGTTTCTTTTATTTATAAGTGAAGAATAAAAAAACCATCCATGTATATTGCAGGTAGCTAAAATAAGAGATATTTAAATAAAACAAAGATATGGTAGCTCAGTTTCAGTTTATGTCATCATGAGAATTTGCCTTACTCAAAAGTTGCCTTGTTTCTTTATTGCCCTATCATTTTCAGTATAACTTCTGAAGAAAAAGCTTTGAAAATTCTTGAATCATTTAGAACACTAATAACAGTTCTAAATTCGGAGAGGAGCTTCATGAATACAGAAGAATGGGGTTATACCTGGAATAGCGGATGTAAACATTTGTAGTTAGAATTTATTTATTTATTTATTTGTATCCCGCTTTTATTATTTTTACAAATAACAAAAAGTGGCGAAAATATCCAACATACCTTCCTTTTATTTTCCTCACAACAACAGCCCTGTAAGGTTGAGCTGAAAGGGAATGACTGGCCCAAAGTCACCCAGCTGGTTTTCATGGCTAAGGCAGGACTAGAATTCATGATCTTCTGCTTTCTAGCCAGGTGCCTTAATCACTAGACAAAACTGTCTTTCAGTTAGGCACACAGCTACTTTTCACACACTCATTAATTCACAAAAATAATTTATGACGAGGAACTTACAAGTAAATACAAGTTAGTTTACTTAGGCATGAAAAAACCCTAAGTTTCAGATTATGAGGTCAGAATTGATTTTAAATACTTGGGAAAGACTCTGAGAATATAATGATCAGCTTGTGGATAAGCTATTTAGTTCAGTTGGGCTGTTGAAGACATAGTCATATAACTTAACCAGTTTCTTCCCCCTCTCTTTGAACTTAAGTTGAAGAAGTGTTAAGAGAAGGTTACTGCTTCAGTACTTTTTAAGCTATGTGCAAACTTACTTCTGAAGTGAATTTCGGAGGGGGTGATTAGTAGCACTCTCTTTTGGATTTGTTTTGTTGTTCACAGTTGCTGTACTTTATCTCACTTTTTCCTGTTTACCCAGATGCTTTTCTACAAAGCAAAGACAGTTTGGTTTGATGCTAGTAAAGGGGTCACAGGGTTTACACGGCATATCTATTTTAGCCATCTTTAAAATCACTCCAAAATAGGTCACATAACTAAAAGTACAGATGGTAATTATTTTTAAATATATATTCATAAGAAAAACCTGTACACCTGGTAAAATTAAATTAGTACATATTGTAAGGTAGAAAAAAACAAAAACCTTAAATCGATTAAGTATTTGGGGATGGTAAGGGTCAAAATGGATTTGGCAAGTGGTGAGGTGTTTTTTCTATTCCTTATGGGGACTTTAAAATATCTAAAATATTGGGTTCTTTTCCCACTCAATTTTAGAAGGCATCTGTTATCATGCCATATAAATCTGATTTAGCCTTAAGCCAAGGGAAGCTGCTCATCTCTGTTCAGGAGCAAGCATAAATTATTCTGAGTATCTCCATGACAAAAGTTAATTTGACTTTTAAAATGGTTCTAAAACACACTCTGATTATTCTCATTCGTTGCATACAATTGCACAAACTAATTCAGCTACTTAAAGAACTATTTAAGCAAAATATGACTGTTAACAGATTAACAGAGTTGGAAGGGACTTTGTAGGTCATCTAGTCCAACCCCCTGCTCAAGCAGGAGACTCTACACCATTTCTGACAGATGGCAGTCCAATCTCTTCTTGAAAGTCTCGAGTGATGAAGCTCCCACAACTTCCGAAGGCAAGCTGTTCCATTGGTTGATTGTTCTCACTGTCAGAAAGTTCCTCCTTATTTCTAGGTTGAATCTCTCCTTGATCCGTTTCCATCCATTATTCCTTGTCTGTCCTTCAGGTGCTTTGGAGAATAGGTTGACCCCCATCCTCTGTGTGGCAGCCCCTCAAATATTGGAGAACTGCTATCATGTTTCCCCTGGTCCTTCTCTTCACTAGGCTGGCGATGCCCAGTTCCTGCAACTGTTCATTTTATGTTTTAGCCTTCAGCTCCTTAGGATTCACCATGAAGCATGGTGCAATCAATTCTGGAGCAATTTCATCCAATATATAATACTGCCTTTATATGATTCCTTCAGAGATCCTGCTCTTCATTTTGTAGTGATCTGCTTCACAGTTCAAATGCTTCCATGATATTTCATACATTATATTCGTAATTATCCTTTAAAGCAGTTCATTCATTCTATGTTGTATCTATATGTTATAAGGCTAACTGTATTTTCCTGGGCTCCAAGATCACTGCAGATGGGGACTGCAGCCAACGCTGCACACTGCTGGCTCATGTTTAACTGGTTGTCCACTAGGACTCCAAGATCCCTCTCGCAGTCACTGCTATTAAGCCTGGTTTCTCCCAGTTTATATGTATACTTTTGGTTTTTTTTAATCTAAGTGTAGGACTTTACTTTTTTCTACATTGAATTTCATTTTGTTGGATAGGGCCCAGCGCTCAAGTCTGTCAAGATCCATCTGGATCTTGAGCCTATCTTCTGGGGTGTTAGCTATTCCTACCAGCTTAGTGTCGTCTGCAAATTTGGTAAGTTCCCCTACTATTTCCTCATCTAAGTCATTTAGGTGAGGGAATAGTAGGGGAACTTACCAAATTTGCAGACGACACTAAGCTTGCAGGAATAGCTAACACCCCAGAAGATAGGCTCAAGATCCAGACGGATCTTGACAGACTTGAGCGCTGGGCCCTATCTTAATTTTGTCCAGGTAAACTCAGTGGACATAGAGGAAAATAAAAATTGCCTTGATTTGCATTATGAAAATCTTATTCTGGGCTGTGTTTTGGGGTGGGGGATCAGTTAAAACAATCCAGTGTCTTACAGCTGCTCCTTCCTTAAATTTACTATTCCTAAGTAATTCTATTCGGAAATGTAAAAAAATAATTCCGCAAACTAAACACATACTTTTTATTTAATAACTTGAAAGATAGTTCTCTATATTGTGATTGTCCAAATTCATTGGAACTGCTAGTGGAAAATTTTGGGAGGTGTAACTCAAATATTACTAAGGCTACTAAATTTGGGAAGGTGATCTGAAACTCTGGACTAAATAGATATAAGGATGTATATCATGAGAAAAAAAAATCAGGTTGGAACAATATTCAGAGTTCCATGAATTGTGCTTTAGGGATTCAGAATATAGTATTTGGTATATTAAATTAAAATTTCCCCTTTTACATCCAAATCAGGAATCTCTTGTTTAATAGTATTTAACAAACTGGGATAGTAAAAATATGTCACTTGGGTTTACTACAGAGCCGAGGTGGCGCAGTGGTTAGAGTGCAGCACTGCAGGCTACTTCAGCTGACTGCTAGCTGCAGTTCGGCAGTTCAAATCTCACCGGCTCAAGGTTGACTCAGCCTTCCATCCTTCTGAGGTGGGTAAAATGAGGACCCAGATTGTTGGGGGCAATATGCTAACTCTGTAAACCGCTTAGAGAGGGCTGTAAAGCACTATGAAGCGGTATATAAGTCTAAGTGCTATTGCTATTGCTACTAGTTAATCTGACTTATTATCCTGGTATGAACCCAGAGTTCCCTTATTTATCCACAAGGAATCCTTCCTTAATACAAATTGAACTAAAAATCCGTGGCAAAATTCTCTTAGCAAAAAAACAGGAGAGGCTAAAGAGGAATGTTTTGTTTTACTACTCATTGTGGCTCAGTTAGTCATGATACTGTAAGTTTCAGACAGTGGCCAAAATCAGACTAATAATTTGTTGCTTTGTGGCACATTCTTTAATAATACTTCATTTCAGCGTAAAATGATCCTAGATATCAAATTGCAAATGTAGTGGAAATCTCATTAGTTTGGACAGACAGGTTATCCTGAAAAGGGCATTTTAAATATTTAGAACTGGTAAATTATCTTGGAAAGATAACTTGGTGTGCTCTATTGATTTAAAAACTATTTCCCCAAAGTATAATATGAAATTTATTCCATAGCACTTCTGGTTTTATTCTCAACTATACATTCAGTAAATATAGAAGTTTTAATGCTCAGCATTAAATATATTCAGTAAATATAGTAGTTTTAATGCTCAGCATAGGCGGTGTGATGGCTCAGTGGTTAAGAAGCTGGGCTTGTTAGCTGGAAAGCCGGCAGCCCAGGTTCGAGACCCGAGTGCCACACGATGGGGTGACCACCTGCCAACCTAGCAGTTTGAAAGCATGCAATTTTGAGTAGATAAATAGGTACCATTTCAGTGGGAAGGTAACAACGCTCCGTGACATCATGCTGGCCACATGACTGCAGAAATGTCTTTGGACACCACTGGGTCAGTGGCCTTAAAACAGAGATGAACATCACTCCCTATAGTTGGCAATGACTAGCACAGTAAAATTCTCAGGGACTCCTTCATCTCCTCCTTATGATAGATCTTGCCAACTGTATCTATTATCCCTTGGAGAAATTTCCAAAAACTTGGTATTGTTTTACATTGCCTTTCCCTTTTTTGCTGTGAAAAGGATGTAGTATTCCAAGACAACTTCCTAATTAGGGTGTGCTTTTTCACATTTTGCCATAGGTCAGAGCTATTAATATTTTATAATAATTATGTTTATTACTTACATCATACTGCCAATAACCGGGTAGTGTACAAAAATGAAGGTAACAGGTCCCTAAATGCAAATCTATAATCTAATATTCCAGGCTTTCTTATTTTAACTGTCTGGCAACGTTTGACAAAGTTTATTACAATATTTTTTATAATCACTTCTAAAGAATTGTATTAAGTGGATACTTTAAACTGATTTATTTAGAGTTAAATGGAAGCTGGTCTCTCATTATATTATCTAAAAAGCTTATCTTCCTTTCTTGGTTGTGGTGTTCCGCAACACTCCAATAAATATGTTGTTTTATGTAAGATTGATGTCATGTTGGTGTATTACTTGAAAAGAATGTAAATTATCCTAAAACCGCAAACATTTAACTTTCTTGGGGTGGAGGAAACTAACACTTTAGTCGGTCCTTCCAGTCTTTGGCAGATACTGCATATCCTGTAGAGAAAATATTTAGAAGGTTAAGCTGTGATATGTTTTGCATATCTCAACTCATGGAGACAATAATCTGAAGCATTCTAGGGTCAGCAGAACAGAAGAAAATCAGTAGCATTCGAAGGGCAAGATTCAAGGTAGCGTAACAACAGTGCGATATCTCTCCACTCATTGTTTTTCCCTGAACTTTGTTTCTCCAAGCTGTACTTTTAGGTGATATGTAGCTTCCTGAGAGAGCACATCATTGGGAAGGAAAGAAATCAGGATCTTGTGTACTATCTTTTTTTCTTTTTGCTCACCTGTATATCTCAGCTTGCTTTCCTCCTCAAATCAGTCTTCTACATTGGTTAAAATGGCTATTACTTTCATGTACTTGAAGGTGTTTCTCGTGGCCAGTCGCTTGATGTGATGTAGCTCAGTTCTGAAAAAGTACGGTATGAGATACAGATACCGTGTTTCCCCGAAAATACGACCTACCCCGAAAGTAAGTCCTAGCTTGATTTTTACACGTGCACCAATATAAGCCCTACCCCCAAAATAAGCCCTAATTAAGACTCCACCTACTCCAGGGTGCATGGGTAAAAATTAAGCTAGGGTGGGGATGGGGGAGTGAAGCTGCCCTACTACTTATCTTCGGACAGTTGCAGCCAGGCCTCGCGCACACCGACACCTGCCTTGCCGGCCCATTTCTTCTGCAGCCAGCAAGGCTTTCCTAAAGGCCTCTGCAGCCAATAACAGAGCTCTGGATTGATCCGGAGCTCTGTTATCGGCTACAGAGGCCTTCAGGAAAGCCTTGCTGGCCTTGCTGGCCACATAAGTTCCTGAAGGCCTCTGACAGTGAAAAGGAGGCTGGGGGCGACGCGCGCAAGTGAGGTGAGTTAGTGGATGACACCCCCCCCCCCCCAAAAAATAAGATATGGTGCCTTTTTTGGTGGCAAAAAAATATAAGACAGGGTCTTATTTTCGGGGAAACATGGTACCTTGTGACAAAAAAATATATAAGACAGAGTCTTATTTTTGGGAAAACACAAATAGTCCTGGATTTATGACCCACTTGGGCCTGGAATTTTGATTGCTAAGTGATGTGATCATTAGGCAAGTAATCATTGACTCAATTTTACAACCATTTTTATTACAGTTGTTAAGCAAATCACATGGTCATTAAGCAAACACAGCTTTTCCCACTGCTTCTTGGATGTTAGTGGGACAGTTGTAATTTGCAATCGTGTGACTGCAGGATTATGTAATCATTGTAAATGTGAGCCACTTGCCAAGCACCTAAATCACTATCGTGTGACCACAGGGGTGGTGCAGTGGTCATAAGTTTGAGAATGGGTTGTAAGTCGCATTTTTTAGGGCCATTGTAAATTTAAACCATTCGTAAATCAATGGTCGTAAATCAAGGACTACCTATAATATCAATTTAGTGCCTTTTGCGAATATATTTGAGAATGTTAGAACAATAGAATGTTCCAGTCTTCGATCCTAATCTTATCAAAATGATTACTTCTTTTAAATTAAAAACAAACAAACAATGCACATTGCAGAGAACAAGAACATAGTTAATCCAATCAAATACTGTTTAAAAAAAAATCCTTGCCCTTTGCACTTATGAAGTTTGGGGAATCCAGAGCAAAGCTGAAATATAACAATGTAGTTTTGAGGAATCTATCCTGTAGGCCAGACATGTCAAACACGTGGCCCACGGGCCGGATGCGGGCTGTGATAGGCCCAGAGTTGTCCCGTGGGGCCATCCTAGAGACGGCGAGGGACTGGCCCATGCGGCCCCAGCCTATCCTGGCCACGCCCACCAAGTTGGCCATGACAACCAGCCCCCCCCACCTCCGCCCCCCCCAAGGGCAAACAAAATCCTGATACAGCCCGCAATGGGATCAAGTTTGACACCCCTGCTGTAGGCTGTTTAGATGTTCAGATTGTCTTAAACACTTACTGGGAGTAAATCCTATGGGAGCTTACTTTTGTGTAAGTGGAGTGTGTGTATGGAAAGGAATCAATTGGGTATTGGAAAGAAAGTCATCTGGAACTTCTGCTTCATGATTGGCCATTTGACTGATTGAGCTGAACTTCAAATGTCCTTGCTCTACTAGAGCTTGGCTGCATTTGTCTTGGGGCTGACCTGAATCTTTGCCATTTCAGTCTTTGGTTGAAACAAACTGTTTGAGGTGAGTAACTGGTTCACCTCATCCAGTGGATATATTTTCCTCATCCATGAGGAGAATTAGTAATTTGAAGGAGAATGTATTTTTTTTTAAAAGAGCCGCGGTGGTGCAGTGGTTAGAGTGCAGTACTGCAGGCTACTTCTGCTGATCACTGGCTGCCAGCAGTTTGGCAGATCGAATCTCACCAGGCTCAAGGTTGACTCAGCCTTCCATCCTTCCGAGGTTGGTAAAATGAGGACCCAGATTGTTGGGGGCAATATGCTGACTCTGTAAACTGCTTAGAGAGGGCTGTAAAGCACTGTAAAGCAGTATATAAGTCTAAGTGCTATTGCTATTAATTACAGCATATGTTAATGCACATATAATTATTATTCTATAATGCTTTAAATATAATTAGGAGACATTTTACCTTAGTCCAAGTGGTATACCATCTATCATGGAGAGTATAGGCAAATATACTACCCTCCCACACAACAACTGTGTGTGTTTCTCCTCAGATAATGAGGTAGAACCAATGAGACACATCTGCTGCACTGTGCATTGTACCAGCCATGACATCTGACATTCATCCTGATTATCAGAAAGCTTTGTTGTCTTTCTGATCAGAATAATAGAAAAACAGAATTGGAGGTCTTCTAGTCCAACTCCCCTGCTTAAGCAGGAGATAATTATATTGTAATTTTCCTTCTTCAAGACCAAATGTGGACAACTAATACAAAGATCGGCAAGTTTCTAACAATAGCTATATAGCCTTGTTACACCCTCTGTCACTAAAACAAAGCAATTAGCCAAGAGCAATCAGTTTGCTTAACTTGCTACCCCAAAAATATATGGCAACAACCAGATTTTTAACCCTTTGCAAAAAGCCAACAGGGTTGGGGTCTATGACAATTCGCCACAGCCAATTCACCATGGCCAACTTACCATGGCCAACTCACCATGGCCAATTTGCCGTGGTCAATATGCTACAGGGCAATTCGCCACAGCCAGCTTGCCTCAGGACAATTCGTTGCAGGACAAGAGTTACACTAATATTAAAGAAATAGTAGAATAGAAAAATTAAAGAAAGGATGCAAAAGGAGGGACAGAATGAAATGTGAATGGCAGAAATTAAAATACCTTTTATTCATTTAAAAAAATTAAATAGAATTATTAAATTGTTCTGCAGTGAGTTGTCCCACAGTGAGTTAGTCTTGGCAAGTTGTCCTGCAGCGAGTTGGCCATGGCAAGTCGGCCGTGGTAGGTCGGCCATGCCAAGTTGGCTGTGGCAAGTTGTTCCATTCCGACAGGATTGGGGCCATCTGAATCTGGAGGGGGAGGGAAATGAAGTTCCACGGGGCAGGTCCAGTGACAGACAAAACACAACTCCTAGATCTCATAAAATGACACAGTTTAATAGATGGGTGCTGGAACATTTCTGGTGTGATGAGCAGAGACAATTGAAGATGGGTGGTCCCAGAAGTAACCCTGTTGCATGCTGGGTGTTATAGTTAACAACAAACACTTTGAATTATACCTGAAGGCCTTTTGGAAGCTAATCAGCTTGTGGGTCACAGATTATACACCAGTGCATTGTGGAACACCCAAAATTGCCCATACTGCTACATTTTGGATCAATTGTAGCTTCTGTGTTCTTCAAGGAGATATGTTTGTTTTCTTGGGAAGTAGGAGTAAATTTGCCTTGCCAGTTAGGTTTTCAAACTGTTTGATAAAATTCTATAATGTATAAACTTTGAGCATTAGGCCAGGTTTTGAACAAAAATGAACATCTGAGCAAAAGCAAATCCATTATAATTCAGTGCATTTGAATGCAGAAAAAGCAGTTCCCCATTTCTGTGCAAGCTTAAACTAACTCTTCCTGCATAATTACTTTTTCTGTGTATCTCCTCCTTCTGCCTCATTTAGCCTACCCAAACCATATATTGCACAAACCTCTAATATTTTAGCCAAGCCAACTGGGATTTGTTTATTTAGGTTTACTCTGAGCCAATGACTGTTTCTTGCTAGTAAAACTGCTGTAATTTGTTTTTGGGGTGACTTTGCAATACTTCTGTAAAGCAAAGCAAAACACATAGAGTTAAACTGAGTCGTAGCTGGAAATTCCTATAATTTGGCATACTCCAACCTGAATTCCAACTTCATGTTTTATGGCCAATAATTTGTTGGTTATTTATCTGATGACTAGCATGAACTTTGAAAATGGCGTTCTACAGAATGTCATTTGTGATGTGCATCAACCTCAACCTCTACAATCTAAAGATACAGAGCAAAATAGTGTGTTTGAAGAATGGAATAAATGAAGCCCAGGGACAATAAATAAACTTAATCAAAGAATGAATTTATGTGGTCAGAAGAATAAAACTTCGGAAGCAGAGCCTTGGGAGCATCCAAGTAGTTGAAATACATTTAAAGTTTATACTTCAAGGTATGCACCATACCTTCTTGTGTGATGAAATTTGATAATAAGTCTGTGAATTTCTTTGGTTGTCTGCTAGTGCAACTGTAAGGACAGAAGTAAAACCAATATAAAAGCCAAAAATATGAGCCCAATACCTATCTCTGTTACACTGATGAACCTACTAATATACTTCTAGTATATTAATAGTAATATACTCATTTCATACAATGTGCTTAGAGGGAAAAAAACTTTCCTGGAAGCTTGGCATTCAGACAAATAAGCCTTCAATAGACACATAGAGATAAACTACATTTATAGACTGTTCAAAACAGACAATAAAAAAGTTAAGAAAGGGACAAAAAGACCAGCATCTAACATAAGCAGGGATTATACTAGACAAATAATCAAGCAGAAAACAATACCCTAATCAAGGAATTACCAAGGAGAAAATCACACCAAACAACAACACTGGCAGGGCAAACTACTATACCAAATTCCTCACTCACTGACACTGATGATGTTACCTAGTCTGGTAATAAAACATCTGCAACCAACCAACCAAGAGCACCAAGGACTCCACAGTCCCCAGCCTGAGCTACATATATTTTTTTCTACAGAATAGAAGTCAATGCTGAATGCAAAAAAATTACATTCCCTATACAAATTATAAATAATAGGAACAAATTGAAAAGTTGATTGACCAGGAAGTATTAGAGCCGAGGTGGCACAGTGGTTAGAGTGCAGCACTGCAGGCTACTTCAGCTGACTGCTAGCTGCAGTTCGGCGGTTCAAATCTCACCGGCTCAAGGTTGACTCAGCCTTCCATCCTTCTGAGGTGGGTAAAATGAGGACCCAGATTGTTGGGGGCAATATGCTAACTCTGTGAACCGCTTAGAGAGGGCTGTAAAGCACTGTGAAGCGGTATATAAGTCTAAGTGCTATTGCTAGTGCTATTGCTATTCCATCCCTCCCTCCCAGTAAAGATAGAATAAGAGAAGAGAAGAGAAGAGTTGGAAGGGACCTTGGAGGTCTTCTAGTCCAACCCCCTGCTTAGGCAGGAAGCCCTATACCATTTCAGACAAATGGTTATCCAATCTCTTCTTAAAAACTTCCTATCAAAATGAATGCTTTGACTTGTTATCTAGGTAATTTGAGTCCCAAATTCCTGACATGTAACCCACATGTAAAGGTATGTGCTCATTCCAATTAATACATAGTAGATAAGAGAGACAATATTCACAATAGTTGTGTAAGTGTTATACACCCTATCTTCAATAGAGTCAACTTAATTGAGCTTAGGTTGTTTGAAAGTTGAAGGCTATGTCATAATGAGTCAGCTATGAAAGCTTAAATTCTCTTTTCCACAAAGACTTAAGTTGTTTCCCACCTACAGCTTGGGCAAACCTGGAGCTACTCAGCTTTTATTTCATGCTTTGATTCTTGAAATTGTCTAAGCATTTATTCCTACACAAATTGTGTACTTTATGATCTTTCTCAGACAACACTGAAGCTGCAGCCCAGCTTTCACCGCCTAGGATGAAACAAGAAGCATCTACAGGAGTATAACATTTTCATTCATTGATGATTATTACATTGATAATTTCTATCCACTTTCAGAAGCAGCTGTGGAAGTTATCTGGGGGGAAATAGATTGACCTGAATCTGAACAACTTATTTTAACCATAATTTTAGTAGTAGCAGGATGTTACATTCTGTTTTGCAACTTATGAATAACTTGTAAGTGGAAAATAATACATGTATAAAAAGTTATTTTGTTCTTTTTGTTACTTTGTTTAATCCGTTTGTTTGACTTTTTTCATTTTATAGTTATGTTAAAATAGGTAGTTTATATGCATATCTTCCCTCCTAATTTGTAAAACTCCAGGAAGCATTTTCTTCCTCTTTGTTATTAGTCTCTTTCTGCCTATCAGATATTATTTAAGCTGAATTCTAATATTGCAATATTAATTCTATCCCATTTAATAACATAAGTATAATTAGTTCCATTTTTCTATGAGAAATATACACTTGTGCACATTGACACATTGTTTTAAAAATTAAATCTCTTCCCCTAGAGCTTGCAAATTTCCTTTCCAATTCTATGCTTTAACTTCTAGTGGCTGTATATGTCTTAGCTGCAGCTTTTGAATGAATATGCACTTTGGCTTTGTGGTTGAGCTTTTAAATCCCATGTTCGATAAATGAAGGGCTTTAAAGAGCTAATTAAAGATGTGGTACAGTTGCTATATAACATTTTGTCTTTACAAGGCTATTAGTGAAAATGACAAGATTTACCTTTCACTCCTAGTATCTTGGATAGAAGGGTGAGCATACTGAAAAACAGTCACTGTGGTTTTGAATGTTTTGCTAAGCGGTGCAACAGAAAAGGGAAAAAAAAAAGAAGGGCAAAATACTCACTGCAGTTGTCTTAATAATTGGTCAACAAACAATTTGCTTCCTGAATACTTTTGGGTGTATCTTATAGATTTTTGGCTGCTATTTCTTATTTCTCAAGATTCCTATAGGATACAGTCATTCTGAAATTATTTTTGGGTTCAGTTTGAAGGGATCTATCATAATCACCAAAAGTTTTTCAGGAAGCAAAACTCTTGAAAAAAAATTCTTTTTTCATTGTTGTACATGAGATATCTTCTTACACTTTTTGTCAACAGCTGAGTCCTATATGGGACTGTTTCAATTTTTAATATGTGCATCAAGTCTGCACAGTCTTTTTTATTTTATTTGGTTTTTGGATGAACTGCTTGGGTCCACATTAAAGAAAGAAAGATTTCATTTCATTCAGTTAAATATCATTGCAGTTAAAATAATGTTATCACAAATTTAATATAATTAACCCTATGCAATTGATTTTCTACATCAGTAATTAGGGGATAGTCCTTGAAATTTCTACAGGACTTCTGCTGACCAGCTTAAAAGCTTTTTGATGATATAATATCTGGGCCTTCCAATTACACACCTGTTATCCCACATGCTCCAAAAACTTTGTTTTAGAGATTAAATCAAAAACATTGCATGGCTGTATATTAAGCATTTGGACAAAAATGGTAGGTAGCTTAAAAATCTGACATTTTGTGCATTACTAATTACTGTGACTCCATAATTTTTTAGAATTTTAACACTTTACGGTTTAATGACTGCTTTTGAAGAATCAAAAGGCAATTTGTAGAGAGATTCAGTGTGAACTTTGGGACCTCTTTAGGTATAACGGAGACTAGACACATGACATTTTAGGATTCAGTTTTTCAGTTTTACCTGGTGCTTTTGATAGGAATCATCTTCTTGCAGATAGGTGTTGAGAAGGTCATATCTGGAAAGTATCCCAGTACGATTGCTTATAAGACTGGCTGTGTTGTGAATATCATCTTTTACAAGTCTACTTATAAAAGTTGTCTATATGTTTACTAATCAGACCTCACCTAGCTTATCACTGTAATTATTTCAGTACAAATTCTTGGATTTAATACTATAAAGATTTGCACTTATTCCAATTCATCCTTTAATAATAGACTTCAGGATTACTTCTTCCTATTTCTGTTTTCATTCCTATGAAGAGGATTAGTAGAGCAGAAAGTTCTTAGGTGTACGCATATTCCATAACTATATTAGAATTGCTTGCTCTGATATATGCAGCAGAAGTGGAAAATCCTTTTATTTCACCAGCATAAGAAAATCAAAGTTAAGGAAATCGGGATTAAAACTATCCTACTTATCTGCATAAGCAGAGTTTGTTAAAATCTTAACCATCCCTTCTCTTTTGCTCTTCTCCTCATTTCACTGTCCCATAATTTATTATAGCAATAGCACTTAGACTTATATACCGCTTTACAGTGCTTTACAGCACTCTCTAAGCGGTTCACAGAGTCAGCATATTGCCCCCAACAATCTGGGTCCTCATTTTACCCACCTCAGAAGGATGGAAGGCTGAGTCAACCTTGAGCCGGTGAGATTTGAACCGCTGAACTGCTGAACAGTCAGCTGAAGTAGCCTGCAGTACTGCACTCTAACCACTGCGCCACCTCGGCTCTTTTATATCTTTATAGTAATTTAAAATTACCTGTAACATGGACTTTTACAGTTAGCAATTTGGGGTAGAGGAGAGAATGCAAGATCAAAATGTGTAAATGGATTTGAAGGTTCTTGAAAACATTTCCAAAACCAGCAACAGCATCTTAGTGCCAAGTTGAGATGAGTTGTTTGTTTCAAAGATCAACTACGTCCTTCCCAAAGAATAATGCTGAATGCAGTGTCCTCTTTGAAAATATGCAGAATTATTGTTAAACTATGTTTGTTAGGATTATTGTTGCTGAAATTCTTTCTGACACAGACCATAGTAATATTCAAAGCATTTTAGAAATGCTTAAAATGCAAGCATTTGTTTCTTTTTGCCATCCCACATTAGGGGAAAAAAATGAATATCTGGAAGTGGCAAAGTCTGTTGTTATAATAAGAGAGATTTATATAGAATAGAATATAGAATAGAATATTCTTTATTGGCCAAGTGTGATGGGACACACAAGGAATTTGTCTCCGGTGCATAAGCTCTCAGTGTACATACAAACAATAAAGTAATATAATCATAAGATATCAGTAGTAGAAAGTAATAGGAAAGATGAGAAGGATAATAGTAATAGCAATTTTTGAGGTATTAAAAAATACCTCAAAAATTTGGTGTGCAGTTTTTCTATATGTCTGCTTTGCCTTTTTCATTCTTCTACTGGAATGCTCATGGAATTTAGAGTTGTGTGTAATTTGCCATACCTAGGTATCCTTCTCCCCCATCATTTTTTAGGATGTAGCTTGTTGTAATTAGCCCCTCCTGAATTCTGAGGGTTTTAGGCTCACAATTCAGGAATACACAAGGTTAGAGAAAGATAGTTTGGAATATTTTTATGGTTTTTTTTCCTTCCAAAATTCATGGAAATTATAGTGATGTGGGTTCCATGTATCATCCTATTTCATTGCCTGTACCTTGGACATAAATAGACATAAATCTGTTATGATGAATTGCCTTGTAATGTGAGTTTCAGATAATAGGGTTATATGATGAGTACAATCATTAACTGTTAATATATACACAATATAATTCTATAATTATATTGATTTCTTAAAAAAATAGAAATTATTTTGCTATCCATTGGTCTACTGGGAATGGTTTGTTAATGGTCATCACATTTTGACCTATTATTGATGGGCAGATCACATAGAAAGACTGCATGATTCTATCAGATTTAATGCGCTCCTTATGTTCAGTGATCCATTGAGCACGTATTTGCAGCCATCATGATAATGAATTTGCATTTAGATTCTGATGTAATCAGAAAGTATTTAAGTACATTTTAGTTTCTCTTAAGCCTATTGTCCTTCTGACAGGCATTGTCTGTGGCTTAAAGCAAAACTTATCCCTGTAGCTGTTTATAATCACGATATTGTGGTGTCATGTTTGTCTTCATCAGCGTAGAGTGATATAGCAAGTCACCTGCTGCAGATACATTTTTTTCCATGGGTAAAATAGTTTATCTTAAATCAAGAGCCCCTAGCTTCGTTCTGACATGACAGCTTTCTGGGAGAGGATGCAGTTTATTACTGTGCATTATCTATCCCTAGAGTAGGACTGCTTTATGCACGCAAGGGATGTGCAATTTATCATTCTGAGGCCATGGTTTTGGTATACAAGGTGAGTTATTGTTAAGCTTGTGTGTTGATCACACACAGCTCAGCATTTAATCTTATAAAAAGTCATGATCTCAAATATTTCATAATTGTACCATTTGCAGAATGGCAGGCAGCCAACAAAGCTCTGAATAGTTGTTTCTGTCCGTCCCCTTGTCTGTCTAACAATGTGTGCTGGGTTTTGTCTTGTAGACATTACACAGTGCTGTGTCAAGGAAACCTACTTTATATTTAGACCTGCAATAAATTACCTTTGGAAAAGGACCAAGCCGTTCAGTTATATTTCTGTGCACGCAGGCGGTATATTGCGTTTTTTTGGATATGATGTTTTCTCTTATTTTCACCTGTTTAGTACTGAATCTTTAAAAGAAAATTTAAACAAAGCTTACGTTAAAGAATGTTGGTTAGAATGACTTCTATTTCATGTATTTATTTTTCCCTTCAACTTTACTTTGTGTTATTATGATAAAATAAAAAATTGGGGGGAGGGATGGGTTATGGGATGAAGAGATATCTCTATGTAATGTTATAAGTGTCGTTAATACTTAAAAGTATTAAGTTTGTTTGTACTTGTGATGGAGACGGAAAGCTATATGTTTTTCTTCTTTTTTCTATATCTTGTATTCTATTTTTTTTTACTTTTCCTTATTTCTTAATTTGTATTTTCTTATACTATTATTATTAAAAACTTTCATTAAAATTATCTTTAAAAAATGCTTACACAAGTTTTCCTTTTCACAGTTGTGAATGAGTATTCTGAGCTTAGAATCGGAGTCGGGGGGAAAATTAGGCTTGAACACAGGTCTTTTGTCCGAATCAGTTCATGTGTTATGACAAACCACTTACAGTTCTCTATTTAGCTAAGAGATTACAGTTTGGGACAACTATTTGAATTTCTAGGAGGAGGAAAAAAATACAGGCATTGCTTGACTTACAACAGTTCATTTAACTGTTGTATTCAGAGTTACAATGCATTGAAAAATGTGACTTATGACTGTTTTTCAGTTACAATCTTTGCAGCATCCCCATGATCATATGATCAAAATTCAGATGCTTGGCAACTGGTTCATATTTATGATCCTTGCAGTGTCCCAAGATCATGTGATCACCTTTTGCGACCTTCTGGCAAGCAAAGTCAGTGGGGAAGCCAGATTCATTTAACAACCGGGTTATTAATCTATCAGCTGTAGGGATTCACTTAACAACTGTGACAAGAAAAGTCATAAAATAGGGCAAAACACACTTAGCAAATGTCTCACTTAACAACAGACATTTTGAGCTCAGTTGTGGTCGTAAGTTAAGAACTACCTGTATGCAATAAATAAGAAATCAAAAACATTTTGAAAAAATATATTTCTGAGAAAATGCTAGGTGGTTCCTAATTTACTAAGATAGCAATTTGCTGCTACACAGAAAATGCATTTACTGAATTTTGTTGCTGTCCTGAGAATAGTGGTATAGTTCAGGTGTATGCTTAAACATATTGACAGCATCTTAAATCTCGGGACTTATTGCAATTCTATGGTAGGTTATTTCCTTAGGAAGCTTTTTTTTTTGAGTCAAAGAAGAGATTTAGCATTATTTTGCCCAGAAGCATTTTGAGATAATACCTTCTAGCTATCTTCCTTGAGAGAGTAGGGAGTTGATAAACTAAATTTTAGCTCTTGCGAGAATATAGAAACACAAAATGTTCTAGTGTTCGCTCTGATAGTGATAAGTAAAATGTATTTGAGTGACCCTTAATGAAATTAAATTGCACAAGTTCTTATCTTGCCTGTGACTCACTGGGATGAGTATATGAATAGTAGAGGATCTACTGGCTTTGCCAGCCAAATTAACAATATCCATCTTCTGAAGTACTGCTTGGAGCACAAATAATGTTGACATATTTGGTCATGCTAATAATTGTGCTACAAATTTGTGCACTAAATCTAAATGCATTAAAATGGTAAAGAGGTCTATTGCTAAGTAGATGTGCAATTTTTATTAGGTAGCTTATCAACATAAATATAAGCTTAATTTGACAGCAGTTTTGGGAAGCAATGTCTTCTAAAAATCGGAATCCATAGAAAAACAAAGAATATCCAAAAGATGTAATTCTGTTGTGCTTGTATGTGCACATGTGCACATGTGTGGGTAGGGGTAAGAAAGGATATTTTTCCTCTATGATAGAAAAAACATGTGGGCATATTAAAACCCAAATAAACCCAAGTAAATGGCCTCCAACGTCTTCAGTGACATCACCAGGAGATGTAGGCTGGAATTTGCAGCCCAATGGTCACAAACATGTGATATACTGTAACATTGTAAATAACTACTAATGGATATCTGGAACTTTCTGGAAGTTTCAGGTATCCATATGAATATTAAAATGCTACAGTACCATAGAAGGGAAAGAACTACATCCATATTTAGGTAATTTACCACTGCTGAAGCACTGATTTTTACAATTAGCTGAAAATGAAGTTAATGACATAGCATTTGATGATGTGGTGCTTGTTCTAATGCTATTATGTACAATATATTTGTACATAAACAGTTCTAGTAAGAAACTTGGTTGCTGTGGTATGTTTTTCCCTCTTATGTGTCAATCGTTTATACTTCTTTTTGACTTTATATGTATACATGCAAAATTCCTAGAAGTTTAAAAGCAGTGTGAAGATGAAAGAATAAATAGTATGTATCGTTTAATTCACATCTGCCATGAATAGTATTTGGAAATGTCTTCCCTCCACCCAACTAATCTCTTTGCCATAACACCAGATCCTTTAATTCCAGCTCATCTTTCTTTCCCTTTTAACTCTTAGCCATTACCCATGTGCATAGTACAATAATAGCATTCAACAAGTAAAATCACGCATATATATATATATATATATATTTATTAAAGAGGAAACTATTTTCATGGTGAACATGATTAATCACAGAAGATTGCAATGGCGGCCAATAAATGCAATTTCATGCAAATCCAGTTACTCTGTGCAGACCATAAGAATAATGACGTTTGTTTAATTAAAAGAGCAAAATCTGATAATTGTATGAGAGTAGATGAATGGTTGTGCTCAGGAGCTGTCCAGAGCTATTTTGTGGGCTTAAAAAAAATAGCATAACTGAAAAGATGCCTCTATAAAAATCGATTTTATAACAACATCAGTGATGTAAATAGGAAAAAAAATATCTGGAGCTATTATTGATTTACAGCTGCTGTCCTTTTAACTACATTAGCATGTGTCTCTTCCATTCTTTGGTTATTTTCCTTTTTCAAAGAAAATCAGCAAATGAAAGAAGTCTGAAGAGCTTCCAGACATGTGTAGAGTACACAATTATTCATGACATTCCCAAAACGTTTGGAAGGGTTAAAGTCTGCTAGATTTAGGAGTTTTGGGAGCTAACTATTTAGGGTTTAGGGTTACTTTTTTGTATCAAGAACTTATAAATGCTTCCCTTGAGAATGTTTTGATGACAGACATCTTTCAAGCCCCTTACCAGTTTTTATAGCTGGTGACACTCACAAACCAAATAGTGTCCTGAACTGCGCCACACTGTCAGCCATGTTGGGCATAATATATGCTTCTCTGAACCATTGCATGCACACCTGTCTTAGTGCCCCCTGGAATTCAAAATTTGGTCAAGAAAATGAACTTTACCGTTCTCAGTATTATTATTTAGAGAGGAACTATGTATAAACCCAGTTATGTCTTCCAGCTTGATTTTCAGGTGACAGAGGTTTATTTTCCTGGAAATAGACGATTGGCCAATAGGCTATGTCATGTAAGACACCATATATAGATGAGTCTGAAGGATTCCATTCAAGCTTCTTTAGATAATCACATTGGGGAAAGGGGTATATAACATCTGATTTATTATAAACCTGAAGTTCAGGATATTCATCAAGTGACATAGTAATTAAAAATTAGTTTGGCAAAGTAAGATCAGTATATTAAGACTTTCTCCCTCTCTGCCTGTGTCTCAGACAGAAGACATATGCTCCAGCGGTGCATATGTTTTCTCAATATTTTCTGTCTTTTGTCTCAAATGCCATTTACTTGAGATGAGTGGTTATAGAAATTGAATAAAAATAAATAAACAAATAAACTCCACTTATTGAAGAGCTATTTGGGTATAGGAGAGAAAAAGAAGGACATATATTAATTAGCAATCTACTTTGGTGGCAGTTATCTTTGTTGTTGTTGTTGTTGTTGTTGTTAGTTGCGAAGTCGTGTCCGACCCATCGCGACCCCATGGACAATGTTCCTCCAGGCCCTTCCTGTTTTCTACCATCCTCTGGAGTCCATTTAAGTTCACGCCTACTGCTTCAGTGACTCCATCCAGCCGCCACATTCTCTGTCGTCCCCTTCTTCTTTTGCCCTCAATCTTTCCCAGCATTAGGCTCTTCTCCAGTGAGTCCTTCCTTCTCATTAGGTGGCCAAAGTATTTGAGTTTCATCTTCAGGATCTGGCCTTCTAAGGAGCAGTCAGGGTTGATCTCCTCTAGGCCTCACCGGTTTGATCGCCTTGCAGTCCAAGGGACTCGCAGTTATCTTAAATGGGCACAATTCCTGCAAAAGTTATTCTTGGTGAAGCCTGCATTGTTTTAAGTGGAGGGCACAGTGAAATCTTGAGCTTTTTGTCTTTGGTATATTTACTGTATATGTTTTTTGGAGGTGGGGAACACCTAATCCCAATAGTATTTATCTCAGGAGTTTTCTTTCTCCCTCTGACAGTATAAATCAAACAGAGATACCCTTCAGTTAAAAACATTCAGCTTCCTTTCCTGAGCGTTTCTTCTGTGGGAGTGTTAGAAATATTTGAAATATAAGCAAAACATAGTGCAGGAAGGTTTTTGGAATCTAGTCAGAAAAAGAAATTTACAGCAAGAGCTTCTGTAGTTTACTTCTCTTCAAAATGCTGGATAGAACCGTGGCACCAGAAGCTGGGAAGAAGGAAGCATGCTTCAATAACAACAAGAATAAGGATAAGAATAACAATCCCTCAGCTTCTTTTTGGGATGATACATTTGCTTTTATAAAAGATTTTTATTTATTTGTTCGGCTGGAAGCAAAGGCATCTGCAAATATTCTGTTTTCTGTTCAGTTGGTTCTGAGTGTGACCAGATTATTTTGTTTTCTGTCGCTACTTACTTTGCTTTTATTTATGAGTGTCCAAAATGCCACCTTACTAGGAGCATGTTATTATAACAGCATTAAAAATTAATCAGATAATTCCGTATTTGTTCTGTGTATGGGTCACAAAGGACATTTTGGGTTTGAAAAACAAAGGGAGACCAGTTTGTTTTTTTTAAAGCAAAATCTTTGGGGGGTGGGTGGGGTTTGATACAACATGTTTCACACATGGAACATGCAAAGAGCATTTTTCTGCTCACCTCACTTTCTCTAACTTTGGGAAAGCAGACAAAACATTTCTTCCATGTTGAATTTCAGTTTTTAGCTCTCAGAATTCCTGTCGGGGATGACCAATTTTTAATATTAAGGCTTTAGAGTGGCATGTCCAGATATTTTCATGATATTATGCAATTTTGCTAGAGAGGGATCCTTCACAAGTTACAGAGAAACGGAAGAAGCTGCCTTCTATTGATGCAGATTACTTACTCTCAAGCTAAATATTATTGTTACTAGTTGTCCTTTTTAAAGCACAACTAGTTAACAGTTGTTACTATTAATAGTTAATAGTTAACATTAATAGTTGTTACAAGCAGGATTTGGGGGGCATTCCCTGGAGATGTTAGGATTGAATCCAGGACCTTCTTCATGTATGCATGCAAAAGAAAAGAGAAAGATAATCCTTGTGCATTGAGCCAAGGTTTCCTTCATCTTTAAGTAACATCTCAATGGTACTCATAGAATAAGAGATGAAGTCAGAAAAAGTTGGTGCTTCAGGTTTTTTTCTATACTCAGGTAGCCCTTGTTTATAGACTCCTTTGTTTAACAACTGCTCAAAATTATTTTTACAGTGTAAAAAAAAAAAGCTTTATGGCCAATGCATGCATTTACAACCATCGCTGTGTGCTGTGGTCACATGATCGCCATTTGAATGTTTCACAACTGGCAAGCAGAATTAATAGAGTAGGTGGAAATAAAATCACAAGTCACAGTCATGTCATATTTCACATAATAACCAAAAGGGATGTGAGGTTGTAAGTCTGTTCCAATTATGTGATGTTTCACTTAATGACCAAAGAGAAAATGAGGTGGTAAGCCCATTGCAGTCACATGATATTTCGCTTAGCAACCGCAGCGCTTAGTGATGGAGTTTCCAGTCACAATTGTGGTTGCTAAACAAGGACTACCCCTATTGCTTGGTATGAAGGTTGGAAATTGTTTTTCCGTGAAAGATATTGTGTAGGAGAGGAAGAGTTAAGATTTAGCAATCCCTAATATGTGCAGTAAGATTTTAATATCAAATAACTTTGCAGTTGTGTTTCCTCTATTAATTTTCTTCTAAAGTGGGCACATTGACTGAAATGAGTTTATCTTTGAATGATAATTGATAATTGATTAAATATGATTGTGAAACCTAGTTTCATAATTATGCTGATTCTAAACCTGTTATCAGTTACAATGAAGAGTGGGAATGCCAGTTTTTCTCACTGTAGATCAGTTTGAATGAATCTCTTTGATGTTTGTCACAGTCCCTTTTGAAAAGATTCCAGAATCCCACACAATAAGGATCAATTGTGCTTTCCACACTTTTTTTTTTTTTTGAATTGTCATGCCTGTTATTTCAGGCAGGTTTGTATAAAACTTGAAAATATTTCAGTGCAAATATCAACCAGGAATGCCATAACCCAGACAAACATATTTTATAACAGGAACTTTATGTTTTCGATTTCACAAACTTAATTAGAATGAATCTTAGTAAGTGTAACTGATTTGCCCATTTGCTAATGAATACTTTAAAGACATGTAGTATAAATGTTAGCATTCATTCCTCTTCCAGGAGAAAAACAGAAATGAAAGTATCAGCTGCAATAAAAGGTATTTTCATTTGGGTAAAATACAATGTAATATAAACCTAAGGGGTACTAATCCTTAGCATGGTTCGTTCATTTGAATATGCCACTGCTTTTATTGTAGCAAATGAATATTAGCATTCAGATAGCATTTCTACTGAGTTCATTAAAAGAATCCAAATACATTTGTGTAAAAAAATGAAAGGATATGTTACTTGTAGGAACTATCTTAATTTTATTATTTTTTCTTCTGAACTTAGTCTACACAGCCTAATAGGCAATTAAACTTCATTTTCAGAATCCTTTGCATAATTACTGTGGAGAGTATATTAGCTTGAAAGTGCATGGTTCATATGTAGAAATTATTTGTGGTGCTGCAGGAACTGTGAAATGCTCCAGATAAAATTCAGGAAAAAAAATTGTTCAGGAATATACAGTACATGAACACTACACTTTAAATATCCATCAACTCTGGAAACAAATTCAGCGGCTTTAAGAAATCACAGACAGTTGCTACTTTCATGTGCCAATGTGTTCTAAAGCAACTTTTCTGAAATGTTGCGTGGCTCTACTCATCTTTTTTCCCCCCTGTTTCCCCTTTAATACTAAAATCTATCGAAGTATTACATGCTCTTCACTTCTTATGTGCTAGATTTTTTTAAAAAACTGCAATGTGACTGCGTATGTGTTTTTATTTGTATTTTTAGGTTATCATAAATAGATGTCAAAGAGAAAGTTACACAGTGGTAAAGTCCCTTGTGCCTTTTGCCAGTTCATAAAAGAGTCCTGAGAATACCGTGTTCCTTCATATTCTTTCTTTGAAATCTCCCAATCTGCACTTCTCTTTATTGCTCTTAGCTTCCAATATTCTGTAAAGTCTTTACAAAAGAACTTCCTGTTGGAATCATTGATAATTTTCCCCCAGAATATTCATTTCCCCCAATTAATCCCCCCCCCTATTATTAAAGCTTACCTTGGGATATGTTTATGAAGAGTAGGATGCAGATAATGAGGCTGTATTCCTGTAGCAGATGCCCTCAAACTGTTTTGAATCCATTTGGGGGTTGAGAACATATTAGAGTTAGTTCTTAATTGGGAGGGTTACATATGCAAAGTGGGATCACTGTTACCCCTGCTCTGCTTGGACAGGTAAAGTAAGAAGGAAAGTCTGGTTTTGTGTGTACAATCTTAGACCACTGTAGATTATATCTCATTCTGGCTGAACCGCTGTGTAGGATCAACAGGCAAGACTAGCATAATGCATCCATAAACATCAACTAGCAGTCAGAAGACATGATGAAAACTTCTTAATATCAAAACACATGGGCAAACTCAACCATAATTTCAACTGGGAAGCTGTGTGCATCCTAGACAAAGCTAAATCCAAAAACACTAGGGAATTCCCGGAAGTTTGACATTCAGATATTGTCTCAAAAGTGACAATAAAAAAGCCAAGAAAGAAACAAAAACACCAAAACTGATGCTCTCCAACAGCCTACAACCAGATTAGACTTAGACTTAGAACAGGGGTGTCAAACTGGATTTCATTAAGGGCCGCATCAGGGTTGTGTTTGACCTCAGGGGCCGGGGTGGGCATGGCCAGTTCAACATCACTCGTGTCGGGGGTACCTGTGGTGGCCTGAGCGCTCTGCCAGCGAAAACAGGCTCCCGAGCTTTGTTTCCAACTGCGACGGCCTCCTGCAACCCTCTGTCAGCAAAAACGGAGCTTGGCAGGGCTGCATGCGGCCTTCCTGAGCTCCGTTTTCGCTGGCAGAGGCATCGCGGGCTGGTCCTTCACTGTTTCCAGGGTGGCCCCGTGGGCCATATCTAAGCACCCTGTGGGCCAGATCCGGCCCGCGGGCCTTGAGTTTGACACCCCTGACTTAGAATAACTTTATTGTCACTTTGAATGTATACTAATCGGCATACATTAAAATGAAATTTCATTGCATACAGCTCTCAAAGGGTCTCCACCTCTAATATGCACTACATAAAATCATAAATAGATCAGCAGGGATTAAAACCAGTCAAACAATCAAGCAGAAATATCCTAATCAAGGGCCACCAAGAAGAAAGCCACACTCCCAACAACCGTGCAAGGCAACCTACTGTATCTAAATAAGGAGCAAATCCCACACTCACAAGTACTGATGACGTTACCTAGTCAGGTAACGACACATTTGCAAGCAAATTAGCAAAGCTCAGAGAGCACCAAGACACAGAAAATAGTGTAAACTGAAGCTACCATATTTTTCTACTATACAAGAATGGCAAGGGACAAGTTATTAAAAAGGGAGATAAAATGTTACTGGTATGTCATAATGCCAACTAGGTGTATTGTGTGAAGAAAACAGTTTGTTTCTATCCCTGCAGGAGAAAACATAAAGGAAGGTGAAAATACCTAAACTGTAATTATCACTAAAGTACAATTATTTATCCTATGCTTAAAGGAATAACAGTTAATGTAAATAGGACTTCTGAGAATAGGTTGGAAGGTATTAAGCATACTATTTTATTAGGATAAACACTTGGTTTTGTTAAACTACATTATCTCAATCACTAAGAATCTGGCTGTCTTCTTTCCACCTACCATCTTACTTGTGAACATCAGATGTGGCTCACTGCATTCATCTAACATTGTTTTGTTATAGCTACTTAATACTAATCCTTGTTTCTGCTCAATTCATTTAAAAAAACAACAATGAGTAAGTCACCAATAGAAAGACAATACTAGGACTTTCCACCCTACAGAAAGGAAATCCTTGTGCTCCCAAGGGAAAGAATTACCTCTAGCATTTGTGTGTATGTTGATAGCTTAGGCATTCATAAGTGGGGAAAATAATTGAACAGAGACAAAAGGAGATATTGGTTAGCTCTGTGGATTACATGAAATGATGTAATGAAATGATTGTGTGATGACAAAAATATGTAGAGTGACTTGGTTAGGATTTTTGGATTTTCTCTTCCATATGCTCTTGTGATATGTGACTTGCGCATTTTAAAAAAATATTTTGGACTTGGTTTTACAGATGTTTTGTATTTTGTAGATGAGAGTTTTTCAATCTAGTTCCCTCCAGGTGAATTAGCATATAATTTTTAATTCATCACAAGCTAATATGTGCATAAAGGACAATAAATTGAGATTTACTGCCAGGGACTCCACTTTCACAAGCCAGAATTGCACTTATGTCATTTTAGCAAATATGTGTGTTTGCGGCATTTGTTTAGGAAAAGAAGCCATTGTCCTGTGTCATTATAAGAAGACAATAGGACTTCAGATACATTTGTGATTTATATACCAGTGTATTTCAAGACACTAGGAAGCTATCATAATATAAATTGAAATAATAAATGAGTCAATAGGGAAATATTTTAAAAAGAAATTGTGCATTGCATGTCCAGAACAACTGACCAAAAAGAGCATAAAAACCCTTCAGGTGAACAGTCTCCACATTTCCAGGCTTTGCACAATCTAGGGAAAGGAGGAGGGGTGGTTTATAAAGATGTTTGTAAGAAGTCGGCAGCATTAGTGTAATATTCCTTTAGGGAGGGTTGTGTAATGCCCAAAGGAATGTGTGGGTAGTGGGATCAGATTCCAGACAACCTGAGTTGTTTTCAGTTAGTGACATAATGCACACCTGGGCATTCTCACTTCTGGCCTGCCATTGAAACACCTGACACTTGCAATGGGAGAGTAGATCTTGTGCAAGCTTTGGGTTCTTTGTTTGTTGATGGAGAAATAGGAATTATAATTTGGTTTATTTGTGTGTGTGTGTGTGTGCGTGTGTGCGTGCGTGTCTTTCTTCCAGGTTAACTGCAATTTCAGCTCTCAGAGTTTCTACAAAAAGTGATATTGAGAACATAACCGATAGGAGAAATATAATTTCAGCAATCATGTATTTCTTGTTTGAGTTTATTGTGAAGCAGACAGTGATCACCTTGAGACAGCCAGTTGGTGTATATGTATGTATGTATGTATGTATGTATGTATGTATGTATGTATGTGTGTGTGTGTGTGTGTGTGTGTGTGTGTGTGTGTGTGTGTGTGTGTGTGTGTATGTATATATATATATATATATATTTAGAGGTAGTCCAACATTTGGCACAGTTTTGCAGGATTATACAATTTACAGTTCTCCAAATGCTGGACACAGATAGCTCCAGTGAGCATGATTCATGTTGAAATTTAAAATGCTGATCTGTAGGCATATGGATTGAATAGCTTTAGAAGCAATAGCAAAGCAATATGTTCAAAGGTAGAATCCAGACAAACTGGGACAAAATATAAAACAAATCTTTTCTACTGGGTCTGTCCTAAATTCATTGAAAGGAAGTAAAGCATCTCAAAATTTAAATTAAAGCATAGATAAGTGATAGTGTCTGAATTGATTATGAAAGTGATCCTCAACAGAAACATCAGTTCAATCCATTGCAGCTGAAGGAGAAGATAATTTAAAATATGATTAGGCCATATTCCAATTTTTTTACACAGAGCCCTTGGGGTAGGTTTACAATAACCCATCTCTAAACTATCCAGATTCAAATTATCTTAATTTGGACACATTGTGTGAGACCCTACATCCCATGTGTGATGGAAAAATGGAAGAGAAGAAGGGGGAAAAAAAGATGAATTCAATTATAGCAACAGTTTATTGCAGCATGGAAGAAATAAAGCACGGGTGTCAAACTCGATTGCGTCACAGGCTGGATCGTGATGTAACGCGACATTTTTTGCCCTTGCGGAGCCGGGGTGGGCGTGGCCTATGCATGGTGTATGTGGCCCACGGGCCGCCAATTTGACAGGCCTGATCTAAAGGATGAAGTTGAGAATAGATCCACCTAGGGAAACTGTATTGGTGTAGTTGCTAAGAGTCAACACTGAATAAAGATATGTTTTCAGTTTCTAAAAGAATTCCTATGAAAGATTGAAAAGAAGCCAACCAAAATTATCATGACTACTTCCTTACAAGAAAATGAATTGCTCAGGGGTGGGTTCTGGATCCTTTTGCTGCCGGTTCGCTCAGGGTTGCGCCATGTGCGCGCGCACAGCAATCAAAAAATAGCTTCTGCGCATGCGCGGAAGCAAAATCCAAGATGGTGGCGCCCATGGAGACACCGACAGAACTGGCTCCGTGATGTCATCGCCGAGTTACTAATGGTTCTAAAGAACCGGTTAGAACCGGTAGGAACCCACCGCTGGAATTGCTATTAAAAATGATAAATATGAAGATAAATGAATGAAATCAAAGTCTTCCCTCAGACAAGCAGATCCCTGCATGCTTTAGAGCTGTCATTGTTTCTCAGTCCAGCCTACCTAACAGAGTTGTTATTACGGGAATAAATTTAGGTGAAATCCTCATTTTGACCTCCTAGAGAACAGAGGAGATATAGATACAGTAAACAACAAATTCAATACATAAATTGTTTTTATATTTTGAATGTAAAATATTTAATATTGGATGCTATTGGATAAGGAAGAGCTGGTATATCTTATTTATTTTCGATAAGAAAGAACTACATTGAACTTTGAGGATAAAGGGATCTGACAGTCAGAGAAAAAAAGGTGCATGAATTGTAGGCATCACAGTTGGGATCACAAGCTTAGTATGGAAAGGAGAAATTATTAATTTACTTGTCCTCCTAAGTTTAGAGATTTTTACACACTATCCAAAGAAAATACTCCATTGAGTATCCAATTGTGGTAGAAAAGCAGGAAGGATCTCTGGCACAGAGCTTATAATTTCAAAGAAGTAGAAGTTCTCTTATCCAATTTTTCCAGGATCTTGACTATGTGATCTATATTCTCTATATTCTCTTATTTTGGATTGGTTTTCATAAGACCTCAAAATTTAAAGTTTGCCCATGAACCTAAATTATTCCAATGGGTCTTATATGGAAAATATTATCAAGCTACATGAATGTGTAGTTACTCTAAAATACAGTAGCTGCAGAATAGAATAGCACTTAGACTTATATACTGCTTCATAGTGCTTTAAATAGTGCTTTACCCTGCCAACAAAAGTGCGTATAGTCAAGGCTATGGTTTTCCCAGCTGCAATGTATGGCTGTGAAAGTTGAACCATAAGGAAGGCTGAGCGCCAAAGAATTGAGGCCTTTGAACTATGGTGCTGGAGAAGACTCCGAGTCCCTTGGACTGCAAGGCAATCAAACCGGTGAGGCCTAGAGGAGATCAACCCTGACTGCTCCTTAGAAGGCCAGATCCTGAAGATGAAACTCAAATACTTTGGCCACCAAATGAGAAGGAAGGACTCACTGGAGAAGAGCCTAATGCTGGGGAAGATTGAGGGCAAAAGAAGAAGGGGACGACAGAGAATGAGGTGGCTGGATGGAGTCACTGAAGCAGTAGGCGTGAACTTAAATGGACTCCAGAGGATGGTAGAAAACAGGAAGGCCTGGAGGAACGTTGTCCATGGATCTCATTTACTCTGGATCCTCATTTTACTAACCTCGGAAAGATGGAAGGCTGAGTCAGACTTGAGCCGGTCAGGATCGAACTCCTGGCAGTGGCAGAGTCAGCCTGCAATACTATATTCTAACCACTGCACCACTATCAATGTTCCCTGTAACAGTAGAAAACGCTGCATGGCAGTTAGAAACTGGCGCGCGGCGCTCTCTTTTCATGTGCGCGGGTGCGCAGGCGCACAGCCTCTGCCATTAGAAAACGCCACGCGGAAGTTGGAAACTACCGCACGGCGTTTTCTCATTACGTGCACAGCCGTACGGCCGCGCACCTTAGAGGGAACAGTGACCACTATAGGTCTTATACGTGAACGTGAATCTTAGAAACATTATTGAAATAACATAGCATAGAAAGTTAAATCAGTACTTGAGATGAATAGAGAAGCCAAGAGAGATGGGTGACAAGCCAGAGGACAGGTGTAATATGTTCCTTTGTTTAATGACTCTACTTAATTTCTTTATCATAAAGTGAAAACTTTTTGAGTTTCAAAATAATTAGGTGCATTGGAAAAACCTACAATGGTCTTTTCCAGAATATAGTATGTGCAATTAAAAAGAGTAGGATTTTTGAAAACAAAAGCTTTGCTTTCTAAACCATAGTTTCAAGCAAAGCCATAGCACCCAGAAAATTTACCTTTTAACATTTCTAGACTCAGATAGGCAAGTCTGATTTTGGCATACTTGTGTCCTTGGCATATCTTGTTACTTAATACTTAGTTAGTGAATTACTCTTTTGAATGGTGCTTTCCACTGTGGATTTTCTAAATGAATTGTCACGACAAATGGACCTTTTGTGGGTACAGCAGCTTAGTTATTTACTTACCTACTATGTATTTATCTTGGGCGAGACTGCATCAGTTAAAAGCACATTATTTGTACTCTCTTTTAAACTTACTACTGTGGAATGACAACAGTAACTATTTTTTGCACTTTTGAATAGAATGACTCCTGTTTATGCTAAAAAATGTAGATAGGTAGCTTGCAAAACACTGCAGTAAAATTGCTCCTGAGGCAAGCAACAAATAAAAAATAAAAAATCAACATATTATCTTTGAGACTCTGCTAGTCATAACTACTGATCTGTTGTGTTGCAACTCAGAAGAAATCAGGATACACTCTTCATACAGTAGGTGGATAGTTTGAAATAGTGGTCCCTGTTTAGGAGTTTCGCTGTTCGCCTTTATTAGAACAGAATGTGATAAATACTCCCTTCACCTCTAACTTACTGTAATTGAACAATTAACTGTAAAGGGAAACACTGCTTAAGGCAAGGTCGCTTAAAAAAAAGTGCACCGACAACATAATTGTATAGATTTGTTAGACCATACACACCAAAGCTTTTTACTTTATTTTCTCTATAAACTTTTTATTCTCCCATTTATTATTAAAAAAATAAAGTGAGGCATAATTCATCATAATTATGTAAATTATCTGTAATAAAGGTCTAAAAACATCTCCACCCCCATGTTGGCTGTCCTCTTGGTTTCTTGAACTTATATTTTTCTGAATTTTTAATTGTTTTGAATAATCTTGTTATCGTTTTATTATGCTGTAAGCGTAATAATATGCTTAGTGGCATACAAATGTAAAAGTGTGTATGCGTGTATGAATGATGTAATTCATGAAGGGGGGTGTAGTGGCCTAGCGCAGCAGCCCCCAACCTTTGGGACACCAGGGACCAGTTCCGTGGAGCGAAGTTTTTCCTGCAGACCGGAGGGGGCATGATTTCATGTGCTGCCTGCATCCCGCAGATGGGGTTTCGGTTTGCGCAACTCAGTTTATGGCATGCTGCAGACTGGTGCCGGGCTATGACTGGGGATTGGGGATCCCTGGCCTAGCGGTTAAAATGTTGGGCTTATTAACTGGAAGATTGGCAGTTCAAGATCCAAGCACTGGATGATACCATGAGCTCCCATTCTTGCTCCAGCTCCTAGCAACTTAGTTCGAAAACATGCAAATGTAAGTAGATAAATAGGTACCACTTCAGTGGGAAGGTAACAGTGTTCAGTATGCTTCGGCATATAGTCATGCCAGCCACATGATCATGGAAGCTTCCTTGCACAATGCTGGCTCCCTTGGCTAGGAAACATCCCCTAGAGTTAGACATGACAGGAGAGGGGAAACCTTTATCTTTTTGTAACTCAAGAAAAACGTTGTTTTCTAAATCATAGCTGGGACAACCTTTCTAAACCTTTCATATTTCATGTATCAGTTAAGAGTTTTAAAGATGTATTTATTTTTCTTTCCTAATGAAATGGAGAGCTTACATTTATTATGGAATCTGTGTAGAACATCTATGCATCATTTGTAAAGCCGTTATACATTCTAATGTTCACTTACTGCTGACATATTTATAAAATAAAGTACATTGGCAACCTAATTGCAGACAGCTGTAAAACAAATAAAACGCACCATATAGTTAAGTTTAGTAGCATAAATTAAAGGAAACCTCGGAATGAAAACAAGGTTTGCCTAATAGTTGAAAAATATTGTGCTTGGTGTGAAACGATTTAAAATGTACGGCAAGTATTCTAGAGATGGCACACCATTATGGAAGGTGTTATTCATGATACCTTCAGAGGAAGGCACTTGGTGAAAGATTCTTTATTCCTTGTAATCCAAATAATAGCTCTTAGTATTTTCAAGAGCAAATATTTTGAAGCCAGAAAAAGCCATTTTTAGCCAGAAAAACTGCAAATATGACATCTGGCCCATGACTATAACAAGTCTTGGAGAAGGAGAAAAACTATGTGGGGCTTTCCTTGAAGACTACCTTTAAGATTCAACTATTCCAGGTTTCAGTGGCATAGGTAATGATGGACATGCTTTTGTATGCCCATGTAACATTTCTGTTCAAGGTGCTGATTACTACCTATAATGCCCTATACAGCATACAGTCTACTCGAAGGACCATCTACCTCCCATAATAACTACCTAGTTGATGATGGCAGGGTTGCCATGTTCCAAGTTCCTTCAATTAAACACTGCCATCTATAGGGAATTCAGAAGTGCATCCTCTCTGTAGCAGTGCCTACCCTGCCCAATATTCAAATGGTCCCTACCTACTGGTGTTTTGAAGGAGCCTGAAGATGTGGCCCTTTCCCCAGGCCTTTGGCAATCATGATTGAAACCTCCTTTCCTTCTTTTACAGAGTGGCCGCCCAGGCAGCATATAAATTTTATTATTATGGATGTCTGCACAGCTAGCCAGATGTTTAGACCAGAATTGGCATCTTTATCTGTCTATCGCAAGGGTGTCAAACTCGATTTCATTGAGGGCCGCATCAGGGTTGTGTTTGACCTTGGGGGGGGCTGGGATGGGCGTGGCCAGGGTGGGCATGGCCAGCTCGACATCACTCATGTTGTGGTGGCCTGAGCACTCTGCCAGCGAAAATGGAGCTTTCATGACAGAGGCACTGCAGGCCGGTCCTTAGCTGTTTCCAGGATGGCACCCGCGTGCCAGATCTAAGCACCCCGCGGGCCAGATCCAGCCCCCGGGTCTTGAGTTTGACACCCCTGGTCTATTGAGTCCTTCCTAAGGACCTGGGATAGGCAAATGTTGTTTGATGGTGTTGAAGGTATCATCGCAGAATGTAAGCTGTTCCAAGCAAAGCTGCCTTTTGCAATTGATTGATGGGGATTTTGCCTATGGTTTTCAAGTGATGCTCCAGATGTTTTAGGGTTGCACCCAAGGGACTTATTACTATTGATACTATGTTTGCTTTCTTTTGCTACAGTTGTTCTACTTCTGTTTATAGGTCTTTGCATTTTGTGATTTTCTCCAGTTTTTTTCTCGTCTATTCATTATTTATTACTACTACAGTAGAACCTCTGGTCACAACCATAATTCGTTCCATAACTTTGGTCTCAACCCAATTTGGTCGTGACCCGAACCTAATTTTGGAAATTTGGCGCTTACAAAAAAAATGGCGCAGAAGGGGAAATCGGCCGTGAAACAAAAAAACAAACAAACAAACAAAAAATGCGAATTTTTTGGTTGGAACCCGATTTGGTCGTGGTCAGAAGCGTTCGTGACCAGAGGTTCTACTGTACATTATATTTGCTTCTAGACTGAATATAAATACATACAGGTAGGTAGGTAGGTAGGTAGGTAGGTATTTTATGTTTAAGCTAATATTTCTCATGGGTGCCTTATTTTATTTATGTGCATCACATGTGTAGTTCTATTAGAAACATATGTTATCTACCTATCTATCAGTCTTATTCTGGATATTATTACAGCTGGTCTATAAAATTTCACGCGGACTTTATAGGCACTTTGCAATCCCTCTATATCACGGGTGTCAAATTCGCAGTGTCACGTTGCCATCACGTGACGTTTTGCAACCTTTCCCCCATTCGCGGAGCTGGGGTGGGCATGGCCTACGCGTGACGCATCCGGCCCGCAGGCCGCGTGTTTGACACCCCTGCTCTATATTTTCCCACAGTATATTCTTTTTCTTTCATCTTTCTTTTGTCATTTAGTCAGTTTCCCATGATGGAGGAGGTGGCTGATAAGAGTAAGAAGACCTCATCCCTCACCCGTCGTCTCTTAGTTCTGGTTTCAGTATAGTTTTAAAATCTTAATCTGTGTAGTTTTAATATTTTAGAATTATTTTTCTACTTGTTTTATCAGTTGCAAGCTGTCCAGATTTACCTTATAGGGAAGATGGGAGGCCTAAAAATTTAATAAATAAATAAATTAACATAAAAATCACACATGTGGCTCTTTGCCTAGTCAAACAGGTTTCTGCTTGCCAACTGTGCAATCAAAGAGGAGAGAGGCTGGGGAGAAAACAGCTGAGATGGATTAAGCACCCAAGCCTGGGCTGCATTTCTTAACTGGTGAATAACTGATCACAGGTGCAGGCTTAACCCAACATACGGCACTCTGTTTTGTTAATGGAAACCCCCTTAGCAGCAGTACAGTAGTTTTACTGTCTGGTCATGTGATTTTCATTGGGGATGGAGATTCGGCAAGGTTGTAACAAGCCAATGTAAAATGAATGTAAATAGGCAAGGTCTAAACTATAGTTTTTTTTCCTTAAAAATATACACAGGAAGAGTCTTTTTTTAAAGAATTATATATTCTTGATATATTAGTTTATATCAGAGTATACTGTGGAGGAAGGAAAAAGACGGTCAGAAGCATTTTATTAAAAAAACAGGCATGGTGGTATTATGACAGGAGAGAAGTTATTTGAATAGAATGACTCCTGTTTATGCTAAAAAAATGTAGATAGGTAGCTTTCAAAACACTGCAGTAAAATTGCTCCTGAGGCAAAAAAAAAATCAACGTATTATCTTTGAGACTCTGCTAGTCATAACTACTGATCTGTTGTGTTGCAACTCAGAATAAATCAGGATACACTCTTCATACAGTAGGTGGATAGTTTGAAATAGTGGTCCCTGTTTAGGAGTTTCGCTGTTTGCCTTTATTAGAACAGAATGTGATAAATACTCCCTTCACCTCTAACTTACTGTAATTGAACAATTAACTGTAAAGGGAAACACTGCTTAAGGCAAGGTCGCTTTAAAAAAAAAGTGCATATTTCATCTGAAGCAAGCTTTTGCAGCACCCAGAAAACTTGACTGTTTTCAGAAGCTAACCTCTTGGGAGGTTCTGTAGAATGACTATCCATTTCTGTGCCTGGTGAGATGTGACAATGGCTGAATGCTCATTTTTGACTGCATCTTTTTGGATGAATCACTGTCCTGTCCTGGCCATTATCTGAGAAAGTCAGGCTTCAATCAAAAGTTGTATTGATTGCAGACAAAAGGCTGTAGACAACCCAAATGGTAGGTAAGTCAATCAGGGGCCAAAGCCATAATAAATCACAAAGAACAGGTCATAGGAGTGAAAGGAGCCCGCACCATTACAAGATAAGTTGGTCAGAGTTTTTTTAAAGTATTTCAAACACAGTGAGATGCCAGTCACAAGATTCTTACCATACATCTAAAGTATCTTTAGATCCCCGTAATTGTTTTAAATATAGTTCAACTGTTCTCATTTGCTCATCATATATGTAAGAGTTGAGAGAGGTCTTGTAGATTATCTTTTCCAACCTTCTGCTCAAGACAGGAATTTGTTAGCATAGCAGAACTGATAGATAACTGATAGATAACTATTAACACAGTAGCAACACCTCCAGTGGAAATGGCCCCTTCCTCCTAAAGTAACCCTTTCCATTGTTGAACATCTTTTACCACTAGGAACTTTTTCCTGATGTTCAATCAAAATGTATTGTCTCTTAATTTAAATCAGGGGTGTCAAACTCAAGGGCCGCGGGCCAGATCCGGTGCTTAGATCTGGCCCACGGGGCCGCCCTGGAAACAGCGGAGGAATGGCCCACAGTGCCTCTGCCAATGAAAATGGAGCTTGGGAGGGCCATGGGCGGTGCTCCCAAGCTCCATTTTCGCTGGCAGAGGGTTGCAGGAAGCCATCGCAGCCGAAACAGAGCTCGGGAGCCCATTTTTGCTGGCAGAACCCTCGGGCCTCCACAGGCGCCCCTGTCATGAGTGATGTCGAGCTGCCCGCGCCCACACTGCCCACGCCCACCCCGGCCCCCCAAGGTCAATCACAACCCTGATGCGGCCCTCAATGAAATTGAGTTTGACACCCCTGCCCTGGAGCATCTCAATCACCAAACCCTATAAAAATCCATCCATTCATTCAGCCATTTTGTCTGCCATGATGTCGAGCTGCCCGCGCCCACACTGCCCACGCCCACCCCGGCCCCCCAAGGTCAATCACAACCCTGATGCGGCCCTCAATGAAATCGAATTTGACACCCCTGATTTAAATGCAGTATTCCTTACAATGCTTGGACAAGTCTGACTATTATGCCTTTTCTTGTATGCACCAGCTCTTTAGATCAGTGTTTCTGAACTTTGGCAGCTTCAAAATGTGTGGACTTCAACTCTCGGAATTCCCCAGTCAGCCATACTGGGTGGGGAATTCTGGGAGTTGAAATCCACACAATCTTTAGTTGCCATTGTTGAGAAACACTGCTTTAGATACTTGGAAACAGCTATCCCATCTTCTTCAGTTTTCTCTTCTCCAGATTAGACATACCTTCATATAAGTTTTTCTTTCCTGGTCATTGATTACTTTGGTCGCTCTCCTTTGAACATGTTCTAGTTTGTCAATACCCTTTCTAAAATCTGATGTTCAGACCTATATGTACTAGCCCCCATTCACACTCTCCATCAGCCTCCAAGATTTGTCTCTTGTACACAGTGTTCTCCAGAAGAAGCTAAAATATTGTTAATTTACAGTAATCTGGTGTTTCCATCAGGCAAAAGCAGTGCTGCTGGTTTTCTAGGGATAAAATAAACCAAGTACTTAGAGCACAGGAAACCTGATGTCGCTTCAGTAAGTTCTTTATAGGATTGATGAGATCCTGTGTTTAGATAAATGTAGGATATCTGATTCCAGTTCTTTCTTTCTCGTTGTAGTGTGGAAAAGTGCAGAATAATAACAAAAGCCACTTCTACTTCTTTGTGCTTGGATTCTTTATGTCTGAACCTTGTGACCTAGAGCTTCAGTTAAATTGCCATGTTTTATAGATAAGCATTTGTTTCATATTTTAATTCAAATTTCTGAGATTTCCTTCTCCAAAGTCTGCATATAAACGTTTACACACATCCATGCAAACAGGGCTTTATAGATTGAAAAGCAAATTAAAAGATCTGACATATGTTTCTTTTCCTTCTGTCTAGAGCTAAGTATTATGAACTAGTTAGATGACACACCACTTTTTTGTATGGCTTTAGTGTTCTTCTTAACAACCACCTCTTTTCTGACTTTGTCGGCTGTCTGCCAAAAGAGCAAAGAGATTCCACTGAATTCCTGTTAGAATATTAGGAAGCCAGGGTGCTTCCAGCATAACCAAACTTAACAGCTGCTCTGAATTTCTGAAAAGCAGAAATGTTTTTACAGTTTGGGAGTGAATTTGGCAGATTATGTTGGGTGAAAGCTCATTGTTGTTTCTTGTACTCATTAAGATTTGCAGTAGGAAACATTTTCTGCCATTATAACAGATTCCACATTAAGCCGGTGGATTTAAGCGCTCTCCTCCTCATCCTGCTTCTCTATCTTGTCAATAAAATTACACATCCTGTTTCTTTACATTGAAATTAATAGCCTGTTGTGCTACGGTGAAAAGAATCCTCACAAATACAACAAAACCAGAAAACTCAGGACAATATTAAAACAAACCATCATAATTGGTGCAGCACATCACACAGAAAAACGTTAACACAATAAGGGTTCTGTTATTAAATTAATCATCTGGAAAATTATTCATACAAGCTTATAACTGTCTCTTGAATGTAAGGATGGATAAACATCAGTGGAACTTTCTGGAGAAATTGCCTTAACAAAGTAAACTCAGAATATGTTTCTCTAGTAGCTACTTTTCTCTAGACTTTATATGGTGTCTAACATATGTTGTCTTTGTTTCTTTGTTTTTTGCAAGAGCTATTTTAGTTTAGTAGCCAAGTCTGGATTATAGATTATTTGCTACAGTCAGTGACCTGTCTATACTAAATTACAGATTAGTTATTGTTGCTCTGGGAAGTCGCTTTCTAAAGAGTGCGTTAAATCTTATAGGACTTTAAAAGTTCCTAACCTTGATTAGTTTGGGTTCCTAAATGTTTGTGGTGATTGTGTGTGAGAGATACTTATGTACAAGATAAATTGAATTTGCTTGTTCTATAAATTTCAGAAAAGTGAGGAAATATTCACATCTTTTAAAAAGGCATGTACATGGCTGGCCTTTTTATTCTTCATTATTATTATTTTAATATTTTTTTTATTTCACTTTGCCAGATGTCTGAAACTTCTGCCTAGAACATTTGTAAAAAGTCAGTCTTCTGTCCATGAATAACAATGTTAGTCACAACCCCAGTTTTGTGCTTATTTGCTGAAAATTGAGCTTTAGTTTTAAAAGGCTCTGTTCCACTGACCCAAAAATCTAACATCTATTGATGTTAAATTCTTCTTTGTAGGTTGGGATTTAAAATGGCCTAATGCAAAAATTAATTCATTGTGGGTTATTGGTGTGTGAGAGAGGTTTTCTAAAAGAAGTACTATATAAAAAAAATTCTTAGAGAGCCAAAATAACTGAAGTTACTTATCCTAATAACAAATCTGCTTGTCCTAATGTGTAAGCCACTTACCTTTCTGGTTGAGACAACATATAAGTTCATTAAGTAAATACATTTTCAATATATAAAACACGATTTTCAAATTTGTAACTGTTAATATATTTTGCTCTTCACTGGGGTAAAGAGCTAGGGGAAAAAATCTATCTGTTATATGTATTGATGGGAGACTCTGCAAAAATTCTTACGCTCAAATATTTAGAAAGTTAAAGTCAAATATTTTGAAAGCAAAACCTTTCACCCCCAATCAGGAATTAGTTTTATAACTAGTTGTTTGAAGAAAGCTAAAATGAATATGCTAATGCAGGTAGACCTCAATTGGGAGCCACAACTCAGTCGATAGGCAAAGTAGTCACTAAGTGAAGCAGAGGTTGGGCTTACAATCTTCAGTTTTCCTTTGCTTTACAGACCTGCAAAGGTCATAAAGGCAAGGATTGGTTGTAAAGTTATGTTTCTATCCCTGTGGTAACTGCAAATAGTCACTAAACAAGGCAGTTGCTAAATGTGGACTATCTATGTTTCAGCTTGAAGATTTGTATCTGAAGAGTATTCATATATGCAGTCAACCATTGCCTTAAGTCTAGAAAGTTTGTTATCATGTTCACCTGCTTTATGTTTAATGCTGCTGCATAGTTTCTACTACAATTTGGTAGATCACAGTGCAGTTCCTGGTTGCAAAAGTCCCAGAACACCTTCCCTCAGAGTGTTTTTTCTGGTGAGACCAGTCTATCAGGGCAACCTGGTCTACCCAATTATGGGACGGAGCATACTGCTTCCGCTCCTGGGTTCGAATCCCAGAAGGGTATGGCTAGCTGATAAGAGCTAAATAGCTTGAAATAGATCTATACTAGTCTCCCTTTATTTCTTTGTCAGTAAACATGGAACCTTTGCAGCTTCTCCTTTATAGCAACTGATCAGGTAGTCTATTGGAATGAAGAACTATTTACATTTTTTAAAAAAGTTTTATTTATACATTTTTCTTTAACATACTTAAAGTACTTAAGTGCTTAATGAACAGTGTACTATCAATTTAGTTATACATAGTAATAGTAATAATAATATTATTTACTTGTACATAGTGGTATTCTTCCAACTTCTAATTTCTACCTCTATTATCTAACCATTGGTAAAACAAATCCCATGTTGAAAAATATTCTGTATCCTCTTTATCCTTTATCTTTAATGTTAACCTATCCATTTCCGCACAATCTAATATTTTTTAAATTATATTTTCATCTGTAGGAGTTTCCTCATTTTTCCAGTGTTGTGCAAATACAATTCTCGCTGCCATCAAAACATGTAGTATTAAATATATGTTTCCTTTGTCATATTTAAGAACTATTCAAATTTAATTCACTTTCTTGCAACATATAGAATTTTTGTTCTACATAACTGAAAATATCTCTGCACTCAGCTTTAAGAATTTGGGTAGTGTAAACAATACTGTATGGAAAAGCTGATATTTAATATCATAAATATCAAGGATGCCAGAGTCAAATGTGGGGAGGGATCTTTAATAGGAATGTTTCTCAAATCAGATAGATAAGTTATAATGGTGGGTAGTAAATTTTATATCATCAATAGTAAAGAAAATAAAAATTTAAAATAAATGTTCATGTTGCTGTGAATTAGAAAAAGTTACAACAATATTTCAACAGTGAGTACATCTAACACTTGTATGTATGAGTCCTTCATGACCTAAATCTTGACATCTTCCAGAACTCTGGACTGCCGACACAAAATTCTTAGTCTTATTTGCATTGTTGTTTCCTTTTCCTGTGCAGCAAACTTCCTAGACAGCAGGCCCTTGAGGAATTCTGGGAAAGGAAACATCGATGCTAGGAAAGAAGACGGGGGCAGCACAGCAACTGCTCCTACCCAGAAGAAGCTGTGGTGTCACTGTCATCACTACTGTCCTGAAAATTCAAAAAACAACACTTGCAGGTTGGTGGGGAAATCTTCACACAATGTGCAATTTACGTAATTTGCTGCATCTATGATTTAAATTGGTATCATGTCCATTTGACTTAAATGCTTTTAAAAGATTAAATCAAATCATGAGAAATGCATCTGTAAATGATTGTTAATATTGCTACCCAAATAAATACTGAGATTTTAGGAACAGTAAGTATCAGTTGCTAAAGAAAGGGATCATCTGGTAAGGAAAATTTTGTCTAACTGTTGTTTAACTTATGTTCCTGCTTAACATATCTGATGGTGGCCTTTGTGCAGGTTCTTTTTTTCTCCTTCTAAGCTCATTTTCCTATTTTGGTATTCTTTCTGGATAATACTTTTTATATTTCTGAAAATACAGAAATATTATAGTCTTGGCAGAAAAAGAAGATAAATGTCTTTCCATATGGTGTTGATTCTGTAAACCTTTTTAACTTTATATTCGGTATTTGGAGTTAATACTGATTAATACACGACAAAATATTAAGTACATTTGTTCTGTGCCAACACATTTTCCTACACATTTTAGGGCCAGAGAAACCCAAGTCATACATAGCGTTTACACTGATTTAAGGAGAATGGCTCTTGATAGAATAAGGGTAAAATGTAACCATCAGTTAAGATGATGGTTTGAATGGCTTTCAAGTTGTCCTTCCTTCTTTTCTTAACAATACAGTTGCTGTCTTGGGTTACTTAAAAAACAACAACACACAAATCTTTGGGTTTAAAAAAAAAGTCTATTGTTAGAATTAAATCAAGGAGCAAACTTCATAGTTTGCTAATATAGTTTATTCAATATTCTATAGAGGCAGAATTTAAAACACTTGTAATATTTGACTCTTCTTTTACAGAATATATGTTTGTACATGTAAACACTCAGTTCTTTCAAAAGACATTAGGATGTCTGTATTGTTGAATGTGACAATGACTTTTATAAAGTCACATTTTCAGGAACTTTTTAAAAAGTGTTCCCTGCTGTTTCTAACTTTCTTAAGAAGTTGCCGGCCTTTGTGTCATAGCAAGTGTAACTTTAGTTATTCCTTTTGTGCAACTTCACCCAGATAAGGGCTGTACAGTGAAGAATGCAAACATGAAACATCTAACTGCAAATATTTACTTGAGTACATAATACACCTCACTGTCTGTCCAAGTGCCACATAGTGAGAGTTGGCAATTTGTATCCTGCTTGGAGAATTTCACAAGAAGGGGACGAGATTTGTTTAAAGCATTTAATTTCGGCTCAGAATGAAACCCACAGACTCTGGTATATTTTTAAGGCCGTGGTGTACGGTTTCATTGTTACCTTGCATCACCACAAAGAATATGTAAATACTGTCAACCTACCTGCAGGAGGAGATGGCTGAGTGCACAGGTGTCTGCTGGATGGATTAACAAGGACCTTTTCCTGGGAGAGGTGAAAGCTATTGAAAGCATTTCCTAAACCCGGGCTTGTAAAGGTTATGTTAACCTTCAGCCTTTGGAAACACTAACCATCATCATGTAAACGTCCTGCACCTGGGAAGTTCCAAACACACATTTATTTTCCTAGCCCTTTAGGAATAACTTTCTGTAATAAAAACTTGGATGTTATCAAAGCACTCACACATCTCTTTAAAAGCATTGAATTGTGAACAATTCCAGCCAAGTGAATGACCATTTTAGGGAGCTGACCATATTTAAAAACAACCATGATGCTTATCTGACGTGCTGAATTTGACACCTCTTCTTAAAGCTGTAAGTCAGTGATGCTTATAAAAAGTAGCCAACAACTGTCCTCACAGAGTTAAATGTGCTTTTCATCTTGAAGCAGCTCTATATTTAAAAAATTGAAAGGAAAGGAATTTAGGAAATGTTGACATATCCCCATAATTATAAAGACACTTTTGAGCAAGAAGAAAAAATATGCTTATCAATTTTAAAAACTGGCAAGTTTTGTCCTCATAATAAGAAAGAGCAGTTGTGTAATTTATTTCTGTCAAAAATGTTTTAGTCACTATCCTTCTTTTGTTAAAAACAATCTGAATATAAAAAGCACAGATTTAAAATACCTTGCTTCTACAGTTAAGTAAAGGTTCCCCTCGCACATATGTGCTAGTCGTTCCCGACTCTAGGGGGCGGTGCTTATCTCTGTTTCAAAGCCGAAGAGCCAGCGCTGTCCGAAGATGTCTCTGTGGTCATGTGGCTGGCATGACTAGACGCCGAAGGCGCACGGGACGCTGTTACTACAGTTAGTCCCCACTTAATGGCTACAATTGGGACCAGCAACTTTATCATTAAGCGATTGTTAAATGAAACCTCATGTGACTGTGACATCATTTTCTCTGCACTCATAAAGTCAATCTTTAAGCAAGACATCATATGACAGGAACTTGTGATTTCACTGCCAACTTCATTGACTTGCCTCATCTGAATCCAGCTGTGAAGTGCACAAATAGTGATCAATGACCATGTGATGCTGCAATGTTTGTGGTAAAGTTATTTTCTCAGCACTATTGTAACTTCAAATGGTCACTAAACAGGGCAGTTGTTAAGCAAGGACTATCTGTTTTTGTTTATAAGTTAACAAAAAAGGTCATAGAGAAGTTTTATTTATTTATTTGTTTGTTTGTATCCCCCCTGTATTGTTTTTACAAATGGCATGTCCACTACTCCTCTTATTTTCCCCACAACAACAATCCTGTGGGTTGGTCTGGGACTTATTATTTGCTCTTATTAGTCAATGAGGAGAATGGAATATTAGATTTTTTTTAAAATCTCATTTTGGATAATCTAATGAAATGCTGTGGGATTCGAATCTACTACTTTCATTGATTTATTGAATTGCCCAGTCAAAGACTTAACTGGATCTTCAGGTATTTACAAATAAAAAGAGAAAGTGATATTTGTGATGTTTTAAAGAAAAAGGGAAGAGAAAGTACAGTAGATAAATCCAGATTAAATTGAAGATTTTTGTCATTTTAATTGACAAGGGACCTTATTTTGTAAAATTAAGAATGTATATTTTATCAAACCTCAGATACTGAGCTATTTTACCTGGACTCTTGTTAACTATTTTATACATTTAGTAAATTTATACAGCTGTCCATCTCACATAAAGTGACTCTGGGAGGCTTACAAGCAAAATAACAAAACCATATCACAATATAAAAAAAAATCAGACATAAATAAGAAAAATAAAAGGAAAAACGTAACGGAATAAAGCAAAAGAAGAGAAGAGCCTCATGATCCAGGAATGGGCACATGAAATTCTGCAGGCCCAGTTAGCCATGATTTCCACCTGTTCCTTGAACAGGGATAGATCCACCTGTCTGGTATTACCATTTCTTTTCTGAAAAAGGCTTTTTGAGATGACACCCAAAGAGGTACCTTTTTAGAGAAACTTTTTTAATATCTGTTCCAAACTCTTGGGACTGCAGGTCTAACAAAGTGATTCTTAAAATCAACATTTATTTTTACCTTATCATTTATCTTACCATAAGTAGGCTTGCTGTCTTAATCGTAGTTCATGACCATCTAATTCAAATAGTCTCTTGTTTTAGAGAATCACTCATCCAGATCAAACAGCAGGCATCAAAGTACAATTTCAAATCTAGTAAACTCAAACCTTCTCTTTCTTTAGCATCTTGCAGGTTTATATCTAATTCTTGGTTTGTTTTTTTTCCTGGCCATATAATTGTAGAAATATCCTTTTGCCATTGTTGAAATGGACTGTCAGTTGTTAATATTGGTAAACTCTGAAATAAAAATAACATCTTTGGTAAAACATTCATCTTATTTACATAGATTCTGCCCAATGAGGATAATTGCAAGTTATCTCATGTTTAATATCATTCCATGCAGCTACAAAATTGATTTGAAACAATTTAGAGTTTATATTCATCAATGTAACCCCAAAATACTTAACCCTTTTCTCTACCTTGAACCCACTTTCTGCTTTTTTATATGCCCAAAATAAAGAACTTATCTTCTCTGTCCTATTGGTTTATTTGTCTATACTATGCAGAAGGCATGTGACCCAGTAATAAACCGTACATAAGTTAATTTATACACAAGGAATTTTTTGACACAATGGGCTTCTTTCATATGGATTTTATAGCCTTCAAAGTGGCTACAAAGCCTTTCAGTAGTGAAATCTATTTACGATAGATTTCATTATTCTAACTTGGGTGTATTGATTTAGTAGATTTATTGCACTTTAAAAGAATAATTCCTCGTGCCAAATAAATATGTAGATAGTGTTGTAAGGGCTTCTCAGTTTAGAAGGATTGTGTCTAATCCAAAACAAGTTTTAAACTGAATTTAGGTCTTACGCACAGACTTCTGAGATAAATGGTATAAACATTTCTTCAGGGCATAGTTCCATTTAAATGTAATCACTAACAAATTAAACTTCTTTTACTTGAGGGAATATATGTATTTCTGAAAATTAAAGCAAGGGTGTTTAGCATCTTATAGTTACAAATTATCATACCATATCCAGGAGCTATGTGGTATGTTTGAAGAATATGTATATATTGAAATATATGGTATTTAAAGCCTATATCAGTAGTAGTGTATCTGTTGCACGTGGCTAAAATTTCAGTAGCTTGCAACAGCTGCCCACTTTAGATTCTGCCTCACTCAGTCCCAAAGATTCCTATGAAAAAGAGACTGCACAGTTTTCAAAATGTGTCTCCAGGAGGATGAAGTTTCAATTTGCTTGATGGGGTCAGTGCAAAAAAGAACGGTGAGCTTTGAAAATCTTTGCTTGAAGTGGAAACCAGTTGGTGGGAAAAAAAAGGAGAAAAGGCATGGGGTGGGGTGGGGAGGGGGGCAGGAAAAAAAGAAAGAGCAAAAACAGATGGCAGAGAGAGAAGGCGAGAACAAAAGAAAAAAGGTGGATTAAATAGAGAGAAATGACAGTAATTTTATTGTTTCAAGGTTCTCTGTGTTACTCAAACTGATTCCATTGAAAAGGTTCTTTTTGCTATCTCGGTGTGCAGAAGAATCATATATGTTGTCCTCTGGGGATCGGAATTGAAAACCCTTTGGAGATTTTTTAAAAAAATATCTTCCAAATTCTTTAATCATGATCAATATTTAAGATACCACAACTTGTGATATCACAACTTGTGAATGAAAACTGGATAATGATATTGCTTAAACAGCTGGAAAGGTTCTGGGCTTTTTCCCCCCCCCCCTTTTTTTTAACATTTAGTAAACACCTTAGTTAAAATTACACCGTGGGCTAGGTAATCTTTAATTAAAACTTTGCCTTCTATTTTCAGGGTCTGTCAGTAATTCTATTACATGTTTTATTATTTTCCCCCCAGTTGTTTACTTTGACTATTAAAAAATTACTATTGACCATAGAACACAATACATTTCATTTCTGCTTTCTTAGTTGTTCTATGCAAGACTGTAAAGTAGTAATAAACCGGTTTCCATTCAGACTTGATTGTATATGTGCACGCATGATGCTAAAATATATCAGTATTTTTTTTTAAAAAAAATCAGGAACATTTGAATTCAGCTGGTAAGTCATGATTAAGTTTTTATTTTTTTGGTTATATGTCTTGTCTTACTTTGTTTTCATATTGTAGATTGTTGGAAACTTTTTTTTATCTCAGTTTCCTTATTTTGACTTTGTAGAGCATCCTAGTTTTTAATAAGATTAGAATGTCAACACAAAAGTTAGGCTCCTGAGGAAAGGAAGTGCCTGGGTGGGTATTTATTTGCTTTCAGTTCATGGATCCCTGATTAATACCTGAACTGGCTCAGTTAGAGCCTCTTTCTAATGTAATGAAATGCTGCATCTTTCATCCTGAATTCCAGGACAGTCATAACAACATATTAGAAATCAGACTGTTTTCCAAAAAACCAGTGATGCTACTTCCTCACACTTGGAAGCAGGAAACAGTATTGTAGCGCTGTAGTATAAAACATATTGTAAGCTTAACATAAACTGGGGAAAAAATCCTCCACCAAAAAGATGTTTTAAAAAATGAATATCAGAGCCCCGTGTAGTTTGCATAATCATACAGCTTATTCAAACCCAAACATTTTGGCTCTCCATCCATCACTTTTGCTTTGTGATAGGCAGTTGTGGCTGGAGATATGCCAATTCTTCCTTAGCAAATTGAACCCACAGTCTAGATTGGAAAGCTGATTTTCCTTGCTCTGATAAGTTGGCTGTGGTTTTTTTGCAATATTCTCAGCCAAAGTTAAGGATGATGTGAACAAACCATAGCATGGCACAGTTCGTGCATTGCTCCACCCTCTTTCTGATCTGTTTTCCTGGCAGTCCCCAGAGCAGTAGGAATGAGGAGAAGTCACTAACAGAAAGCTCATAGTAACAGTTTGTCAAATAATTGAATATCGTAATAATCATTAGAAGTCAACAAATGCTGCACATTTGGCCTTGCTTACTCTTTTCTAGTCAAACACCAGTGGAAAATAACTCTCAAATAACAGAAGTACCAGATTTTTTGGAGAAAAAGCGATTTTTCTGCAAAGAATGGCTAGCCACAGAGCATCATACCGTTTGGTTTTTAATAAATGTTTACTGCAGTTAATTGAATGATTTCCAGGTTCAGATGCTTCATGAATTATGAACAACACTTATGAGAATCATGAATATTAAAGGCTAAGTGAAACATTTTTCTCGTTTTCTTGTATTCAGCACGGATGGCTATTGTTTTGCAATGGTGGAAGATGAAGATACGGGAGGACAGAGTTTTACTACAGGCTGCATAGGTTTAGAAGGTTCTGACTTCCAATGCCGAGTAAGAAAATGTTGTGAACTCAACCTGAACTTTCAGAATCGATGTGAATATTGTCTGGAATTAAAATATTAATGTTTTACATTATTTTTACAAGGTCAAAGAAACAAATTGAAAATGTTATTGCCATTAATATGAACAGCAGAAATATTCTGTTGTGTTTGACCAACAATGCTAAGGAAAGACCGGCTCAGAATTGTAAAAGTAGTATCTGTTAAGAAAGCTTGAGTACAGTAGTCTGATTACAGATTAACAGAGTTGGAAGGGACCTTATAGGTCATCTAGTCCAACCCCCCACTCAAGCAGGAGATCCTACACCACTTCTGACAAATGGCAGTCCAATCTCTTCTTGAAAGTCTCAAGTGATGAAGCTCCCACAACTTCCGAAGGCAAGCTGTTCCATTGGTTGATTGTTCTCCCTGTCAGAAAGTTCTTCCTTATTTCTAGGTCAAATCTCTCCTTGGATCAGTTTCCATCCATTATTCCTTGTCTGGCCTTCAGGTGCTTTGGAAAATAGCTTGACCCCCTCTGTGGCAGCCCCTCAAATATTGGAACACTGCTATCATGTCTCCTCTGGTCCTTCTCTTCACTAGACTAGTCATGCCCAGTTCCTGTAACCGTCCTTCATATGTTTTAGTCTCCAGTCCCCTAATCATCCTGGTTGCTCTCCTCTGCACTCTTTCTAGAGTCTCAACATCTTTTTTATAGTGTGGTGACCAAAACTGGATGCAGTACTCCAGGTGTGGTCTTACTAAGGCTTTATAGAGTGGTATTAGTACCTCACTTGATCTTGTATCTCTCTGTTAATGCAATTTAGGATTGCATTGGCTTTTTTGGCAACATTTCCATTGCTGAGCAAGGTAGTTGTTAAGTGAATTTTGCCCCATTTTACAACCTTTCTTGCCATAGTTATTAAACAAATCACTGCCGTTGTTAAGTTAGTAACATGGTTGTTAAGTAAATCTGGCTTCCCCATTGACTTTGCTTGTCATAAGATTGCAAAAAGTGATGAAGAAACTGCAACCGTCGTGCATACATGCCAGTTGCCAAGCATCTGAATTTTAGTCATGTGACCATGGAACTTGTAAATGTGAAAAATGGTGATAAGTCACTTTTTTCAGTGCCGTTTTAACTTCTGTCACTAAGCAAATGGTCCTTAACCTAAGTCCACAATTGGAACTGGAATTTCTAGTTCTAAGTTGTTGCAGTTGTAACTTGGATCGGATCCAGTTTTACAGCAATTTTTGTCGATCATTAAACAAATCCAACTTCTACAAGGTTTTTGCTGGAAATTGGCAAAAAAGGTAGCAAATCAGAAGCAGGTAACTGCAGTACATTGCATCTAGTTGTAAATGCCAATTTTGTCATTAGTAAGATCTTCACTAAATTGGGGCCCTTGGTTTTTAATACAAACTCAAATCCTAATGTGTTGTTTTTTTTACGTTTTCTCATAAGTTTTGGAATTAAACTGCACATGTAGAAAAATATCCAAAAGAGTTTGATAATGATAAGCAACCTGAATTATACATTGCATCTGTGTTGAAATAGTTGAACTCTTAATTTTTTTAAGACGAGCACCTTGAACTGTTTGCATGTACACACATTTTCTTTATGTGTCTCCTTATAGTTTAAAATTGTGATGAACTGTTTTATAGCTGTTTTATATAAACGTTATCTATAATTATTACAGGACACTCCATTGTCTCAACCAAGGAGATTAATTGCATGCTGCACAGATCAGGATTTCTGTAATAAAGATCTTCACCCTACTCTGCCACCATTAGAACATCCAGGTAACAAAGATTACTAATCCTAATATCTAACACATATCTATTTTTTGAAAAAGACTATGTAAGTTTGTCAATGATGATACGACAAGGGTCTGCTTCCCTTTTTCATTCAACCTAAGATGATTTCCTAAATAATCTGCTCCTCTGAAATCAGGAAAACTTATCTAATAACATAGCCATAAAATGCAGGAGTGAATTACTTTGATGCTTGTTTCTATTTAACTAGATAACTGGTTCATATGTCCCAATAGCTATAATTCAATATGTACTCCATTCTGTTTTCAGTAGAAATGACTTCATTTTAAGAAGAGGTTTTTCCTTGAAGAGTATGTGACATTTCATCTTGTGCAGTATATCTCCTTAGTGAACACATTTATCTTTAGATTCTCTTTCTTTAACCACTTATTGAGTCCCAGTCAATTAAAGATCATGTAGTAATTAAGTTGATGTTCAGTGCAGTCAATTATTTATTTATTTATTTGTTTGTTTATTTATTATTTATTAATTTATTATGATAGCAGTGTTCCAATATCTCAGGGGTTGCCATAAAGAAGAGGGAGTCAAGCTATTCTTCAAAGCAGGATAGGAAACAGTGGATGGAAACTAATCAAGGAGAAAAGCAACCTAGAACTAAGGAGAAATTTCCTGACAGTTAGAACAATTAGTCAGTGGAACGACTTGCCTTCAGAAGTTGTGAATGCTCCAATACTGGAATTTTTAAAGAGGAGATTGGACAATTATTTGTCTGAAAGGGTGTAGGGATTCCTGCCTGATCAGGGAGGTTAGACTAGAAGACCTCCAAGGTCCCTTCCAACCCTGTTATTCTGTTATTATAGTCTTAGGCCAGTACAAGAAGTGTGTCCAAGAGCAACTATGACAATTTATAAATCTGTTTTAAGAAATCAGTAAATAACATTTGAGATAAAACTAAAATACATTTATAAAACAACCTCACTAGAACCTGCGAGTAAAGCCCAAAAGCAACCATAGCAATCTTTGTCTAAGTTATAAGTATAGTAGTATGACATAACATTACATAAAATGTGATACAGGTAATCCTTGATTACGACCAGATTTGAGCTCAAATTTCTGTTGCTAAGCGACAAAGATGTTAAGTTAAGAGTCCTTCGGGAGTTGGGCGGCATACAAATTTTATAAATAAATAAATAAATAAGTGAGTTTTGGTCCATTTTACAACCTTTCTTCCCACAGTTGTTAAGTGAGTCACTGCAGTTATTAAGTTAGTAATATGGTTATAGAGTGAATCTGGCTTCCACATTGACTTTGCTTGTCAGAAGGTTGCAAAAGGTGATCAAATAACCCTAGGACACTGCAGCTGTCACTAATAGGAGCCAGTGGCTAACTGTCCAAATTTTAATCACGTGACCATGGGGATACTGCAATGGTCATAAGTGTGAAAAATGGTCATTAATCACTTTTTGTAACTTTGAATGATCACTAAACAAAAGGTTATAATTCGAGGACTACTTGCAATGTCTAAAATTACAAAAGTGCTTATAATTTATGTGGGTGATGATATCTAAAATTGCAGAAAAGTTAATAATAGTTGAAATAACATAAATATATATCTATGTAGCAGGAGCTTGACCTTACAAAGTGCAAAACTTAGCCACTGTAGTAAAAGGCAATTAATTTGTGAGCAGCTTCAGAGCTGAGTCAGAGCAATCAAGATCTCTGCTGATAAGAAGGAGGGTAAACCTGGTTCAAATGTTTCAAATGTCTCTATGAAAGTAGCAACAAAGAACATATTCTGTGGTTTCTACCTATCTACAATCACAGAAGCAGACAATTGATGTCACAGCTCTTTAGCTCACTGTGCTCTTTATGAAGTGATAATTTTTTTCCAAGAAATCTACAATGTGCTGACAAGTAATGGCAATGGCACTTAGACTTATATACCGCTTCACAGTGCTTTACAGCCCTCTCTAAGCAGTTTACAGAGTCAGCATATTGCCCCCAACAATCTGGTCCTCATTTTACCCACCTCGGAAAGATAGAAGGCTGAGTCAACCTTGAGCCGGTGAGAATTGAACTGCCAAACTGCTGGCAGCCAGCAGTCAGCAGAAGTAGCCTGCAGTACTGCATTCTAACCACTGCGCCACCATGGCTCAAGTAAGAATGACAGCTGGAAATCTTATCAAATTTTTGAACAGTTTTGATTTATCAATTGTCAGCTGTCCAAAATTCTCTAATTTATTATTTTGAAAATCAAGAATTTAAATCTCCAGCTCAATATTTTTTTTTAACAGGAAACAATCTGTCCAAAATTGGTTTCCATTTTTCACTTGTCATGTGAAACGTAGTAACTCAGATACAGAAGAGATGGTAGGAAAAGTGCCAGATGCTTGTACTTTGCAAGGGCTTTCCCATGTGCTAGCAACGGAAACGATCATTTTCTAAATGTGAAAGAAATGTGTATACATGGATATGTCAGAGTGAAAGCTAACCAAACCCAAAGGCAAAAAAAAAAAGTCTTAATTTACTGGAAACAAGATAAAAACAGAACATTCACCCCCACTCAATGTTCCTCATTTTAAACAGCTTTCCTACGCAGTAAAATGAAATGTCCTTGTAAGAACAAGCAGACCCTATAATGGTTAGGCAGGATGCTTATTAGACAAGCAGGAAAAACAGTTAATTTCCATTATAATGTTGGAAAGAATAAAAATATTGGAAGTGAAAAAAGCAGGTTTCAGGCAGAACAGATAAAAAAAATTGCCTTTACTGATTTTTATGCTCTTGCAAACAGAAATGGTGGTGCCACTATGTCTGGCTCTCAGGCTGGCGATGAAATAAGTGGGGACACGAAATTGAGTTTGATAGGCTTTCATTGCAGACTTAGACTGCAACCGTAGTAAACCTGAACGCTTCTAGTTTGTGAATGAAGAAAATTAGTTGGAAAAGATTAGGTATTGCTGAAACGTAGAGAGGTCTCTTTAGATACATTTTACAGGAGGTGGCATAGAATCTATCTCAGAAATATTCAAACTGACTTCAAGGAGAGGCATGGCAAACGGAAGAGATTTCCCTGAAAGCAGAGCTAATAACTCTAGCAAGGACCAAACAAACCAGGGAATAAACTGGTTCTTCGGAAAAAGAAGGACATGAGATGACCCACATATGCTCCACATGGCTGCTTCTCTCTAGGACAGGAGTCCACAACCCCAGGCCGTGGCCCACTACTGGGCCGTGGCCTATTCGGAACTGGGCCACGTGAGCAACGAGCCAGTGTACATGTGCACACAGCTTGAATTGTGCGAGAAATGGGCCAGTGTGTAACACACGCAGCTCAACTCGTGCAAGCTCTAGGACAGGGGTCTCCAACCTTGGCAACTTTAAGACTTGTGGACTTCAACTCCCAGAATTCCTCAGCCAGCTTTGCTTAATGAAATTTATGAAAGATGTCTTTGAGAACAACACAGAACTTTGCTGGCTGAGGAATTCTGGGAGTTGAAGTCCACAAGTCTTAAAGTTGCCAAGGTTGGAGACCCCTGCTCTAGGACACTGCAGGATAGTAGTCTTTCATGGGTTTGAGTGCCAGGAGATACATGAATGTAGTCTTCGACTTACAACCTTGATTTACAGTTGGGACCAGAATTTTCATTGTTAAGCAAAGCAGTGGTTAAGTGAGTTCTGGCCAATTTTACGACTTTTTTGTTTTGTTTTGCTATGGACACTAAAGTATCTTTTCATATGGTTCATAAAAGAAATTTCAAAATCATCCGCCTTGTTTGGTCTCTACGCTAGTAGTAGATACTATAAAATTAAAACATTAAACCTGATGCAAACCGAAGATAGATTCCTTGTCTGCCTCTCCCATCAGAGGCAAACCAGAAAGGAAATGTTGTTCGGGGGCCAAAATAGAAGATGAAATCAGAGCTTGGAAGTAAACGTGCTTAATAAGAAAGCTAAGAGTCCCTAGGCACCTCCTTGTTGTATCACGCTGGTAGATCCGAAATACAATAGCCGTATTCCCGAACCGATCAATAAGGATAGAGGACTTGCAGCTTATAGTGTTATTTCTCTTCATCTTGTCTTGCTATATAGAACACCAAATGAGATCCTCTTACTCTAAAACAGCCAGATGCTTGCTGGATCAGTTTGCAGTTCACAGATAAAGAAATGTATACTTGAAATGGAGACCATAATCTCCTAAAGTCTTATTCATATTTGTGATGGTGGCTATTAGAGATAAATAAATCACAGTAAATCTTTTTGCTGCTACTGTATTAATTGGATAGTATTTCAGTATGAAATATTTCAGCATTTCATTTCTTTATGGAGTATTTTTTTTTAATTGAATATATTCTTTCCTCCTAACTTTCCCACATCCCAACATTCCCTAATAAAAATGCATGAATTTCCCAACATTCCCTAATAAAAATGCATGAATTTGCATAGTTGCTAATAACAATTACACTGGAAACATTTACAAACGTCATGATTTATTGTGTGGATGTTCTGAGGCTGGCTTAGATATTTTTCTGATGTAAATTTAACTTTCATAATTTAACTTCTAATTTTTAAGCTAAGTTTTGACCAGTCCTCTATGAGTGCTAGCTATCTCTCGAGTGATGAAGTCTATTTGCAGACCCTGCTAATATTCAGCCCTGGAAATCCCACTGCTGATATTTTTCATGCATTTCTTTTTAAATTTCTGTGCCACTAAATCCATGTAGAGTCAAATGTTAATGGTGGTTGAAAGTTGGAATAGAATATTCACAAATTTTAACTTCCACTCCATCCCCTTCATATTTTTTTAGAGATAAGTTGCCTATCTCACAATATATGTAGTGATAATTGCACCATACTATGATGGTAACAATTGCAGATTCATGGAAGTGATGGTAAAGCAGGAGTGTCAAACGGATGCGTCACACGCAGGCCACGCCCACCCCAGCTCCGCGAAGGGGGGGGAATGTCACAATACGTCACGTGATGGTAATGTGACGCTGCAAGTTTGACACCCATGCGGTAAAGTATTCTACCATGGATACTTTACTATCACTTCTGCATTTGCTACCATCATAGAATTGTGCAATACCCAAACTATTAAAAAGAAGAATGGGGTAATTACCAAGGAAATCTGGATTTAAAAGTGAGTCAGCCTATTATAAAACTGGTTGAATTCAAAAAGTTCAGGACAGGCATATTCTTTGAACCAATGTAATTTTGTTCCAGCTCCTGTTCTGGATAGCAGTGGGTAATGTGAGAAACTTTATAAGTTACATCCGGGTACTGCAATTTTTAATGTCTTCACTGTCTTAATTTTACCATTCCCTCCTGCTTGGTGCTCACAAATATGTGCGGACTGAAGTTAAATGATGTAACGTTATCTCTGATTGATAAACACTTTTGTTTTATTATTTAAGCTTTTTCAAAGGGAAATGTTCACCAGAAGGCTCTGCTAATTTCAGTGATTGTCTGTAGCATACTCTTGGTGTGCATCATCATATTCTGTTACTTCAGGTATGTCTGAAAAAAGAAAATTATACTTTCTTCCTTGACTGTTTCTTTACAGCACAATTTGACATGAATGATCAGTTTAATGTGTTCTAATTTCTTGGGTTTGTATGAAGATTGAGAGAACAATTTGGTTTTAATAGTACTTTTGACATGGCTTTTTCAGTCAGAATGAAAACATACAAAAACTGAATTTGTATGTATGAGATAAATGAGAAATGGGGTTATGAATAAAGTAAAACTAGCATGGTTAGCTTGGTATGTTAGAAATCGTCATCAATGTTGGTTTAAATTATTAAGCACTGAGATTTTTAGGATTTGGGGTGAGGTAATAATTCCAAAAGTATTTGATATTCAGGCATAGATTGAAATGTCTAAAATGTTCAGATTTATCAGTTAAACATGACTAGACATCAAATTGTAATGCAATCTTGCAATGCTTAAGTCTTCGTGATTTCTGTTTTCTCTTTCTGAGTAACATAGTGTCTTAGAAAAAGAGGACTTCCTTCCTTCCTTCCTTCCTTCCTTCCTTCCTTCCTTCCTTCCTTCCTCCCTCCATCCCTCCCTCCCTTCCCTCCTCCCCGCCTGCCTGCCTGCCTGCCTGCCTGCCTGCCTGCCTGCCTGCCTACCTACCTTCCTGTTGCAAGTAGATGCATCAGTTATAGGACCAGAAGTACTGTTGACACAAACGTATAAGGATGAAGCCCTCCTGTGATCTACCTTTCCAAGAAGTTAATTCTTTGAGAACAACAATGTAGTAAATAATCCTGAAAAGGAAGGTTATGCTCCAAAGCTGAAATCCTTCATGCATATTTATGGAGGAGATAATTTACAATGATAACAGATCCCAATCTCTTACCTGGAGTAGTGATAAACTAGGTGGTGCCTAGCATTGACTCTTATAGGTTTACAATAACTCACAGAGCAAGTACATCTCTCCATCCACACACAGAGACACAAAACCCTTATGAAATTGTGTATATGTATTAGCATGTATGTGTATAATTAGCATCATTCCCAACAGAATAAAAAATTATGTTGAATAGGGCTGTGACAAATAAAATAGCACAAGCCCTGTTGGATATTATCAAGAAGGCTATGTTTCCTGAACAGATTTTCTCAACCTGGGGACCCTCAGGACATGTGGACTTCAATTCCCCAGCTAGCACAACCACTGCTGATAATTTGGGGAGCTAAATTGCTCACATCTGGAAGATACACAAATTAGGCAAAGCTGCTGGCCTGCAGAATGAAATGGCAGATATATATTTTTTTACCAGTTTTAATATTTAATTATTATGTTCCTCCAGACAACTCTACCACCAACATAGCATGAAAATAAAGCACTTTCATTCATAGGGAAAATAACTGACCAAACTTTCTTTGAAATACACCGTTTTCTTCCATCGATTTAATTAGGATGGATTCCCATTTGGCTCTTCCATTCATAAAAGTGTTTCCTGCAGCTCCACTGTGTAATTGTATTAGATTGCATGGTATACCTTGGCACCTTTGAATGGATATTTCTTTTTTATCCCTGTCACTTTTTTGCTTTTCTACTGAGTCTCTGAAATATTTTATGTAACATATAAACTTGCTTTTACTTTAATCCCTTTATGTACTTTCACAGGTCATGACCACTCGTGAAGGGATAAGTTGGTGTGAAAAAAATGTGCTAGGAAATAGTGTTGGCCACTAGCCCTATCCATAATTTAATTGTGAACGAGAGGATAGACTGGTATATATTACCGAGATCTGCCGATGGTGAAGAGTTCCCCCTCATGGAGGCCAATTCAGTCAGTCTCTGTGCATCAATCTTGACCCCAGAGTAGAGATGTGAAGGCCCGGAAAAAAACCGGAAAAATTAGGAAAAAAACCGTTTTTTTCCCGTTTTTTTCCTGAAGGCTTTTTTGTTTTTTTCCAAAAAATTGGAAAAATTGAAAAAAGAAAAAAAAACCATTGTGGAATATTTTATTTTAACATGATGAATAAAATATTTTAAGACAGGGTGTTCAAATATTTTCCAAATCATTTCTAAAAAAAATGTATATCAGATTATTCTAATTTCTGTGCACTGAGGACAAGCAATGATTCTGATATTAAATGTCCATTGAAACTTAGTCCCACTCTCTTCTTAACACTTCCCCCATCTTCAATTCTTTTTATGAGAATGAGGTTTTTATTTTTATTTTTATTTAATACTGTGGAGAGGAAATATGAAAAATTGTTACTTTTGGTTTTTAAAATTGTTTTGTGGAGGCTTTTTGGTTGTTCCACATAAACTAGTAAGCAGTTCAGGCGCTTGTGGAAAGAAAGAAAGGAAAGAAGAAGAAAAAGAAGAAAACAAAAAAACATTAGATGGTTTGAATATTTCTCCAGGTTTTGTTAAATTTCCATTCCCCCCCCCCCCAAAAAAAAAAACCAAAAAAAAAAAACGGGTTTTTTTCCGAGCTTCAAAATTTCCGGAAATTTTACATCTCTACCCCAGAGCAGGGGAAATAGTGCGGGAATTGTATACTGGGACAGCTGACTAGACATGAGGGCTTGCTTATTATGCTCAGATCGAACTCCAAGAGCTTATATTTTATCATTCTCCCAGCTGCATGGCAGCATATGTTTTTCAATTTCATTGCAAGGATGGTTGTGATTTCGCCCAGGCTGCTAGTACTGAGTAATTTTATCCTCCTTTCCCTCAGAAAGGAAGCAGTTCAGGCAGTTAATGTTTGTCATGACAGCCGTGTGCTTGTCCCTGTTCATTACAAAGGTAATAAATTTTGGCTCATGGTTAAATTTAATCAGATAGTTTTAATGTATGTATATAATGATGATAATGAGAAGGGTACAAATTTACAGAGAGACAAACAATGTCACGAGGGCGTTAAAATTATTCATAGCATTTAACGATGGAAAAATGGTAGCAAACCAATGTAATGGGTTATATATTCTTTGGCTTGCTTGCATGACCAACCTGTATTGGTAGCATCACCTGTAGTTGTTCTTATATATACCTGCAGGTATAAAAGGCTAGAAAGGAGACGGCGACCTCCTCAGTACAGTATTGGGCTAGAACAAGATGAGACTTATATTCCATCAGGAGAATCCTTGAAAGACCTCATTGAGCAGTCACAGAGCTCAGGAAGTGGTTCAGGGCTCCCTCTATTGGTAAGAAAAGAGTACTGAGATCATAATTATAATGGTCAATCTATACTACAAGGATTGTCGTCATTTGCACAATTTGTTTGCATTGTATCCCAACTAGAGAAAATAACAGCATTAGTGTTTCATGAAAAATATAGGACAAAATCTATAGGCTACAGGTGAACAGCTAAGAAGATCCCAGTCTTGTAGGTTCTCAGTTCTTGCTTTTGTTTTATTATTTTGATCAGATTTTGTCCATTTTTAAAACTACAGAGACTTCATTTTAATTTTTTATTTTTAAGCTTCATTTTCATTTCAAAACAAGTTGAAATAATTTGAATCTTAGAAGTGAGCTTTGTCCTCATTTTCCAGCTGAATGAATTTTGGTGCATCTTTAGGTAGACAACTTTAGACTAGGAATTCTGGGAGTTGAAGTCCAGGCTAGGAATTCTGGGAGTTGAAGTCCAGACATCTAAAGTTGAGAAATATTTGGTTAAGGAATTGACTTAAGACCAAGAAAATCCAATTGCATATCTCTACTTAATCATAGAGGTTCATTAGATATCTGAGCATCATTTGTTAGTGAACACAACTGAAAGTATATTTTGTCCTGATTTTGACCTATTCAAGATATTTGTTGGCCACAGGGAGAAAAGAATCCTGGACTAGATAGGGCAGACCTAATACTATTAGTTCAAGAAGAAATATCAATTCTTGAAAATGGTTCCAACCTTACAAAACATTACAAAAATTGTGTCTAGTCGGAAGTAAGTATAATTCCACCATCTTATGTCTCTTAACAGGTACAGAGGACTATAGCGAAACAGATTCAGATGGTGAAGCAGATTGGCAAAGGTCGCTATGGGGAAGTTTGGATGGGAAAGTGGAGAGGAGAAAAAGTGGCTGTCAAAGTTTTCTTCACCACCGAGGAAGCCAGCTGGTTTCGAGAGACAGAAATCTATCAGACTGTCCTGATGAGGCATGAAAATATTTTGGGTGAGTGGCACAGCTAAATGTAATCTCTGCATTGTCCAATCTTGTCTCCCCTGAGGTGAAGTTGGCCTCATTCCTTCTGATCTTTTGAAGGTCTCTATTGTTAACATGTCTTCCTCTACTTTTTACTTCGGCAAAAGTTTTTTTTATATAGTTTTTGATATTTTAATTGCTCATAATTATAAATATTTTAAGTAATTTAATATAGAGCTAGGTTCTTCAGACAAGTACATTGCTGGAGTTATACATCCCATTGCTACTTTATTATGATGAAGTAGCTGCTACTGCTTTGAAGCTGGTCTTCCACTAGTTTGGCTAAATCGTTGGCCATTTCTCAGCTCGGCTTGCTGAAAAGCCCATTAACTATCCTAAATTTATGACCTAGAGCAGGGGTGTCAAACTCAAGGCCCGGGGGCTGGATTCGGCCCACGGGGTGCTTAGATTTGGCCCACGGGGCCGCCCTGGAAACAGCGAAGCACTGGCCCATGGTGCCTCTGCCAGCAAAAATGGAGCTCGGGAGGGTCGCATGCTGCTTTCCCGAGCTCCATTTTCACTGGGAGAAGGTTGCAGGAGGCCGTTGCAGCTGAAAACCAATCTCAGGAGCCCATTTTCGCTGGCAGAGCGCTCGGACCCCACCTGCGCCCCTGACATGAGTGATGTCGAGCTGGCCACACCCACCCTTGCCACGCCCACCCCGGCTCCCTGAGATCAAACACAACCCTCAATGAAATCGAGTTTGACACACCTGGCCTAGAGCATCACTTCCAGTGCGAAGCTGGATCTCTACATCTACATTGAAAGTTTTTGTGGAACGTTTTAAATGTCAGCTTATTATTTTAGAAAAAGCCACATGACATGCTGCTGCAGTACTGCAGCAGAGCCAAGTACACACTAGGTGTTTTTGTGGGGGTTTTGAAGATTAGGTGCTAGACCAGGTACGTTAATTTGTTTTCCCAAAACAGACAAACTGGTCACTACTGTGAACCATATGCATGAAATACTTGGCATTTATTCCAGGCAAGTAATTTTCATATTGCAGCTTAATTTTCCCAATTCATTTTCAAGTCACAAGTGAGATAACGGGAAAAATACCACTGAATGTATGTTTCTTGTGTTGTCAGTTTTAGCCACAACACTATACAGTACATTATACTCAGCTGAGAGACAACAAAGGGAAATAATAAATATCTCAACTCATGTTTAAAATTTAAATTTTCTTCTTTTAATCTATATTTATCTGTTCTGAGCCAAATTTCAGGATTGGATAATAAACTTTAAAAACCCCAAGGTGCTTCTAATTTTGTACATGTAAAGTTTTGTATTTAGAAAGAAATGTACAGTATGGAGCAATCTGAGCTGTTCCTGGAGAAAGCAGGATGACTTTGGTGAAAATGTTGTATTTCAGCATCTTGGCCTTAAAATTCTCTATTTCAGAAAGGCGCAGTACACCTTTCTCATCTCTGACAGTAAACCAATCTTACTTTTGCTGACTTCCTTTAGCATAGAGACCAGAAATGGATTCCAGGTCTTAGTACTTTGGGACCTTTGAAAAATGCAGATAGATTTCTCTAACTCCTAATTTAATCCCAGCATTCAGGCCATTTTTATTTAAATTGAACTTTGAAGAAAAAATCCATACCAGAAGCACCAATACCGCTAGTAAACATGTTGACAAACATGATCTTCCCTTAAGGTTAAAGACCCGTGACCAAAACATTGGACTCTAGTTTTGAATTAAAATAGAGAAGAAAATGAGAGCTTGGTTCCATCACCCATATCTTCTGTGACAGTCTTTTCATTTCAAGGGAGAGAAAATGAAAGCACTACATAATATAAAGCTTAACATAAGAGGCAGGCAGTCTATGGAATGTATGCGGACTGAAATGGACAGAATGACAGAAGGAGATATAATACACTTTGTTAAAACCTTGGAAAGGATAGAAATAACGCCATGAATAGAGCAATGGGGAAAAATGAGAGGACTCACAAGTAATTAGTTCGAACTTGGGAAGAACTGTCTCTTTCTCCCTGTCAGTCTGAATTGGGAGGAAGAGGTTAGAAAAGAGAAAATAGAAAAAAGGAAGCAAAAAAAGGGACAGAAAAATAATTACTCATTTTTGTTTCCAGACTGATTGAAGCTTCAAGTAGGTTACCCTTTCCATGGGGTTGAGCATTGGTTTCAAGCAGAAAGGTAGAACGGAAAGAAAGATAATATAAATGGTTTGTAAGCCCAGGACTACCTGGAAAAATGAGTATTTGAGATTTTATCATTGCAGCCAGAATATAAGCTTGCAACTGAACCTGTTTATAGCTGGGCTTCCATTTCCATTCCCTCCCCCCTCCGTATAATCTAGCATTCTTGTGAGATTTTAAAGATTTATAGTACAGGACTATGTTCTGCTTGTTTTTCTTTGTCACAAAAAGCTGAAATTCTTGAATAGAAAACAAAGAAGATAATGATAGTTCCATATTTTCCTCTACAGAACAAGTTTTCATTGGTTCAGAAGCAGATCACATGGCAATTAAATAAAAACATCAGTTTTCCTGATGTGACTGAGTTAAAATTATTGTAAATTATTGTAAATCCCAATGAATCAATGCAGCACCCAATGTACTGAGCATTAGGTGCTGCATGCAATGCTAAGCATTTATTTTATTTATTAAATTTTTATGCCTATTAAATTTTTATGTGCTAGGGCAGGGTTGTCAAACTCAAGGCCCGGGGGCTGGATCCGGCCTGCGGGGTGCTTAGATCTGGCCTGCGGGGCTGCCCTGGAAACAGCAAAGGACCGGGCTGTGGTGCCTCTGCCAGCAAAAACGGAGCCCGGGAGGGCCATGCACGTTTTTGCTAGCAGAGGGTTGCATGAGGCTGTTGCAGCCGAAAACGGAGCTTGGGAGCCCGTTTTCACTGGCAGAGCTCTTGGGCCACCACATGCGCCCCTGACATAAGTGACGTCAAGTTGGCCACGTCCACCACACCCAACCTGCCCCCCCCCCGAGGTCAAACACAACCCTGATGCAGCCCTCAATGAAATCGAGTTTGACACCCCTGTGCTAGGGAATCTGGGTTTGCTGTTTCTTAAAATTACTAATGACGTTAGAAAAGTCTTAAGGGGGCGTAATGGCTCAGCAGTTAAAGACGCTGAGATTGGATTCGAGACCTGAGCGCTGTGCGATGGGGTGAGCTCCCATTACTCGCCCCAGCTCCTGCTCACTTAACAGTTTGAAAACATACAAATGCGAGTAGATAAATAGGTACCACTTCAGTGGGAAGGTAACAACATTCCAGGCTCCTTTGGCTGGCCACATGATCACAGAAGTGTCTTTGGACGTTGATGGCTCCCTCAATTAAGAAATGGAGATGAGCATGATTGGATAAGGGAAACCTTTACTTTTACTTTTAGAAAAGTCTTGTCCTAATTTTCTCTTGCAGGATTCATTGCTGCAGATATTAAAGGTACTGGATCTTGGACACAACTTTATCTGATCACCGATTATCATGAAAATGGATCTCTCTATGATTATTTAAAATCTACTACCTTGGATACAAAAGCAATGCTGAAACTGGCCTATTCCTCTATCAGTGGATTGTGCCACTTGCATACCGAGATCTTCAGCACCCAAGGCAAACCAGCAATTGCTCACCGGGACCTCAAAAGTAAAAACATTCTGGTGAAGAAAAATGGAACTTGCTGTATAGCAGATCTTGGTCTGGCGGTTAAATTCATTAGGTGGGTAAAATCTTGCATATCTTTATGAAGCTGAGTCTGTTAAACATTTTTAAAGGGGAAAAAAGAGGAGAAACTTATACAGATCCTTGAAATGAACATTGGGTGGGAATGCTGTTCGTCGTCTCTAGCAGCCAGTCTGTTGTGGTAGGAGTGAACAATTTTGAGGAGTTGAATACCACAGCTAATGTCAGCCGCCGCCCCCTCCAGCAGCCGAATCAGATGAGGTGGCGTGGGAGTCAGGGCCAGCAACCTAAGAACTCTGAGAAGAAAAGGGAATGGAGCTGTCAGAGATAGAGGCAGAGGCAGAGACTGGGCCTGGGCCGTCCATCAGCCCTCAGATGGAGAGTCAACAGCCCGCAGGTCTGGAGGTGGCTGATGAAGAGGAGGAACAGCTGGTTCCAGTGCCTGACATGCGGATGCGCAGAAGGCAGAGGAGAGGAGAGCAGTGGAAATCTATGGGCTGATCCTTGGGATGGAAGAGCCACTGCTGCTAGCAAAACCCCACCTTAGCTCTGGGGATAAAAGGAAGGGGGCGGAGATGAATAGGTGTAGCAGACAACTATTCATCTCCCTGCTGGACAGACTTGTTAGCCTGCTGTGTGAGAGAGAGAGACTTTTTGCCGGGGCTGCTGGCGCTCCTAATAAAGGAAACATTTATTTAACCACACAGGGTTTATTGTGTTTGGGAGTCGGGTCAGAACAGCTAAGTTTGCTACCATTTCAGAAGGTCACTGGAAGCTTTCCTATGATGATATTACCCACTAGAAGGAGTAGAGTGGGAGGGTGTGTGAATTTTGTGGCGTCATGAGAAAAAACCAGTTTCAAATAATATGTTTTCAAATGGAAGACTGTCCTTTTCAGTAGTTTGAATTATACTGCCATGGCACAGGTGCCTATGAGGTAAGACCACACTTGGAATACTGCATCCAGTTTGGGTCATGACGTTACAAAAAAGATATTCAGACTTTGGAAAAAGTGCAGAGAAGAGCAACTAAGATGATTAAGGGCCTGGAGGCTAAAACATAGGAAGAACGATTGCAAGAATTGGGTATGGCCAGTCTAGAGAAAAGAAGGGCTAGTGGTGACATGATAGCAATATTCCAGTATTTGAGGGGCTGCTACAAAGATGAGGGGGTCAACTTATTTTCCAAAGCACCAGAAGGCAAGACAAGTAACAATGGATGGAAACTAATCAAGGAGAGAAGCAACCTGGAACTAAGGAGAAACTTCCTATCAGTGAGGACAATTAACCAGTGGAATGGCTTGCCTTCAGAAGTTGTAGGTGCTTCATCACGAGGTTTTTAAGAAGAGACTGGACAATCACTTGTCTGAAATGGTATAGGGCCTCCTGTTTGAGTAGCTGCTGGACTAGAAGACTTCCAAGGTCCCTTCCAGCTCGATTCTGATGGTGATGCAGAGACACATTAATATAAATGGTTCCGTTCCTAAACCTTTTTATTAGCTAAGCATCTTATATCCACAGTATCAGTGGTGGGTTGCTCCCGGTTCGGCCAGGTTCTGTGAACCGGTAGCGGCGGCAGCAAGAGGCTCCGCCCACCCACCCAGGACGCTTCTGCGCATGCGCAGAAGCATCACACGCGCAAGCGCGTGCACGCTCACGAGCGAACTGGTAGCGACGGGGTTTAGAACCCACTACTGCACAGTATATCTCGTTTAAGATCATGAATAGAAATTCTTTAGTTTTTTGTTACTCTCCATGAAAGCCTCAGCATCTGAGGCGTCTTAAGATACTGTAAGAGAAATATAATTGTAATTCTCAGCATCAGAATTCCAATTTATTGCTAGCAAACTCTCAGAAAAGTCTCCAGCATTCTCTGCTGAATTCTGAATTTTGCAATTGAATGCTTAATGTAATATTTGGTAGGGATTGTGTTTAAAAATGAGCATTTGGTTAACACTTGACAAGCTTTCTCTGTAAGAATAATTTCCATTGAGATTATCTGTTAATTCTGACTTGCATTGATATAATTTTAATTTGAAAAGGAGTGGGCATTTCTCTTTTAATAGCAGTTTTGGTTTTCGAAGAGAAACTGCTTGCATACTTAATTTTTATGTCTCTTTCCCCTCCCCCGCCCCAAATCTCCATCTTCCAGTGATACAAATGAAGTGGATATCCCACCAAACACCAGAGTAGGAACAAAACGTTACATGCCCCCAGAAGTGCTGGATGAAAGTTTGAATCGAAATCACTTTCAGTCATATATTATGGCTGACATGTACAGCTTTGGGCTTATTCTTTGGGAAATAGCAAGGAGATGCGTTTCCGGAGGTAAATATTTTAGGCATGGCTCCATGCCTTTAACATTATATTATCATCTTTTAGTATCTACAAAATTTGTGCTGGAATGTATTATGTATTGTCCTCAACTTACGACCGCAAGTAGGAACATAACTTCCAGTGCTAAGCAAGGTGGTTGTTAAAGAAGTCACACCTGATTTTTGTGACCTTATTTGCCCCAGTTGTAAAGTAAATCACTGCAGTGGTTAAGTTAATCATGTGTTCGTTAAGCAAGTCTGTCTTCCTCCATTGACTTAGTTGTTGGAAGTTGGCTGGGAAGATCACAAAGGCAATTTACATGACCAGAGGTGGTATTCAGCTGGTTCTGACCGGTTCGTGCGAACTGGTAGCAGCCATTTTGAGCAGTTCAGAGAACCGGCAAATACCACCTTTGGTTGGCCCCCCCCCCCCCCCCCCCTGGAGATTTTGCAATATCCTTCCCCCAGGAGTGGGGAGGGGATGGAGATTTTGCAATATCCTTCCCCCTGCGGCAGAGCGGATTGCCGTGCCTCAGCTGAGCTAAACAGCAGCCCAGCTCACCAGCGCTATAACCGAAGTCTGTCTTTGAGTGCTGCCACGCGTTTTCAAGCTGCGCAAGCCAAGCGCATGTGCGGAAGGTTTTGCGCATGCGCTGATGCACCCACGCTCACATTTTTGGTGCTGCTGGGTGAACCGGTAGGTAAATTATGTGAATCCCATCCCTGCCCGGGATGCTGCAACCATCATAAATAACATGCCAGCTGCTGCCAAGAGGCCAAATTTTGATCATATGACTGTGGGGATCATAAGTACAAGGACCACTTATAAGTAACTTTTTTCCATGTTCTTGTAACTTTGAGTGGTTTCTAAATAAATGGTTTGTAAGCCCAGGACTACCTGGAGTTAGTTTTTTAAGGTGCCATAAAATTTATTTTTGCTGCAACCCGTTAACCCAAGCTATTCTCCAGAAAATGTTTGTGTATTTTTTTTAACAAGAGAGAAAGAGAATTATAATAGCTTTTTAAAAATAATTGGTGGCACTAAACTAAGTCCCTTTCTACTCTTGGGACTTATTATTCCTTTTTCTGGAAGGTCTTACTTAGCCCGTAAAGATTTATTCTCTATTTTAATAGACTCTTTTAAAGATGCAATATTTCATAATTGTAGTGGGAATTTGGAGTTCATTTATGGGAACTCTTGTGGTTATAAAAATTACTGCTAAAGCAAGAGCACAGCTGTTGTTTGAGCAAAAATACAATGAGGTTGATTTTGCTGAGGTACCATGATTAACAAGGAGATTAGTTAGATTTAAGAGCAGAAATATAGAAAATACAGGTGTTACTTGGCTTTAGAAGGCCTGCAAATGTTAGGAAGGAACACATTATCCTGATAGAAAATTAATTCTGGATTCAGGAAGATTTGGAATGCTAACCTTATTTTTATTTTTTTACTTTATTGTATTCTTTGTCTTTTGACTGTTTAATGTTTAAATGTTTGTAAAGTGAAATCGTCATATTGTAGTATCCTTTTTAAAGGGGCATAGCGTGGAGATCTATTCTAATAATCTGAAGTCATGTAAAAAAGGAAGTTGGACATTTTGGCAGTACTTTTTATTACTAAAAATTAGAGGACAGGTTAATCTTGGAAAAGACCAGGTTCTAATTTTCTTTCTAAAGTTTTCGTCGTGAGACTTATAAACCCATTACTGGAAAAGGGCCTTCAGCTTTAGCTGGTTTATATACCGCTCCACAGTGCTTTATAGCATTCTTGCGGGGGGGGGGGGTTTACAAATATCAGCATATTGCCCCTAACAATCTGGGTACTCATTTTACTGACCTCGGAAGGATGGAAGGCTGAGTCAACCATGAGCCCCATCAGGATCGAACTTCAGACTATGGGCGGACTTTGCCTGCAATACTGAATTCTAATCACCAGGGCTCATCAGCTTTGATGAGGGATGATCAGGAAGGGGTGAAAATAGCCCCTCCCCGATAGTTCCCATAGTATATATTTCATGTACGTGTAGTCTGCTTTAGTGTGGCAAGATTTTGTCTATAGGTGTGAATTGATAAACAAATCTGCTTCAAAGAATCAGTACGTGTCTTTCTTGATTTCTGAAGCCCAGCAACTTCCTAAATCAGGGGTGTCAAACTCAAGGCCTGGGGGGCCGGATCCATCCTGCAGGGTGCTTAGATCTGGCCTTTGGGGCCACTCTGGAAACAGCGAAGGACCATTCCACAGTGCCTCTGCCAGCGAAAATGGAGCTCAGGAGGGCTGCATGCAGCCCTCCCAAGCTCCGTTTTCACTGGCACAGGGTTGCAGGAGGCCGTTGCAGTCTAAAACAGAGCTCAGAAGCCCGTTTCCGCTGGCAGAGCACTCGGGCCACCATAGGCGCCTCCGACACGAGTTATGTCGAGCTGGCCACGCCCACCCCGGCCCCTGAGGTCAAACACAACCCTGATGCAGCCCTCAATGAAATCGAGTTTGATACCCCTGTTTTAAATAAATTATCTTTCACCATATTGATCAGAATAAAATATAGCTCGATCTTTTTCCTGCTTTTATCCATATCTGTGTTGAGCTTAGTTAAATTTGTAAATTCTTAATCCCACAGGAATGTTCAATTGGACATGATTTATATATTTGCCATATATTTGGTTTCCTTGCTAGGTATTTTTGAGGAATACCAGCTTCCTTATCATGACCTTGTTTCCAGTGATCCTTCATATGAAGACATGAGGGAAATAGTATGTATCAAGAGATTACGGCCTTCATTTCCCAATAGGTGGAGCAGTGATGAGGTAAGGAGACCATTTTAAAAAATAGGAAGGTTGTTTCATCCCAATTCTGTGTTTGTTTGTTTTTTAATCTGAACCACATGCTTAAAAAGAAGAAAAGTTAGAACACTATTCTTACTTTAGGGAAATATTTTCTCTTCAGTCCATCCATTACAGGTAGTCCTCAACTTACGACTACAATTGAACCCAAAATTTATGTTGCTGAGACATTTGTTAAGTGAATTTTGCCCCATTTTACAACATTTCTTGCCACAGTCATTAAGTGAATTGGTGCAGTTGTTAAACTAGCAACACAGTTGTTAAATGAATCAGGCGTCCCCACTGACTTCGCTTGACAAGGAGGTTGAAAAAGGAGATCACATGACCCTGAGACATTACAACTGTCATAAATATGAGTCAGTTGCCAAGTGCCTGAATTTTGATCATGTGACCATGGGGATGCTGCAACGGTCGTAAGTGTGAAAAAAGGTCAGTCACTTTTTTCAATGCTGTTGAAATTTCGAATGGTCACTAAATGAATGGATGTAAGTCGAGGACTACCTGAACTAAATGCTTTTGAAAATTATTGAATAAAATATAGGCACAAAAAAGAGATTCTAACCCTAATAATGGAAAACCAGAGGTGTAGCTTTGAGAAATTGGGAAAAAAAAAAGATTCCAGAAAAAGGAAGTAGAAAAATCACTTTTAAAGCATTGATGGATTGTTGTTGAGTAGGAGTCAGGTTGAATTTAAGAGCACTGTTACCTTAATCAAAAATAGTTGTAACTTTTATACTCTAGTCCAGTGATGGTGAATCTTTTTTTCCTCGGGTGCCAAAAGCGTGTGCGCGCAAGCTATTGCGTGCACGTGCGTGCCCACACCCATAATTCAATGCCCCCCATGCCCCACGCCCCCCTGCGCATGTGCGCACGACCCCCACTCCATTTCCCGACTTCTGCTGGGCCCCGTAGGCCTGTTTTTCGCCCACCCGAGCCTGAGGAGGGCAAAAACGGCCTCCCCCGCCCCCCAGAGGCCCTCCGGAGGCCAGAAACGGCCCATTTCCCGACTTCCAGTGGGCCTGGTAGGCCCATTTTTTGCCCTCCCCAGGCTCCAGAGGCTTTCTTGGAGCCTGGGGAGGGCAAAAATGCCCTCCCCCGCCCCCCGGAGGCCAAAAACGCCCTCCCAGAGCCTCCGCGCGAGCCAAAAATCAGCTGGCTGGTGCACACATGCATACTGGAGCTGAGCTACAGCAACGGCTCACGTGCCGGCAGATATGGCTCCGCGTGCCAGCTGTGGCACGCATGCCATAGGTTCGCCATCATGGCTCTAGTCTGTTCCAGTGGTTTGACATATTTGCTTGAAATATTGTAATAGTTTGTTCTCATGAACAAAGCAACCAACCAACCAACCAACCCATTTCTAGGCATGGTTAGCTTTTAAGTACACTGTTGACTGGATCGGTCTAATTCTTCAACTTCGGTGTGTGAAGAAATCTTAACCCTATGAATTCATAACTAGGATGGCCAAAATTTGTGTGATAAGGAATGGAGATGGATTGATAAAAAGACAAGAATATGGGCTGGATAACTGCTGGATCATATGATATATGATCCAAAGAGGGGATCCAGGGAATTGTGTTTTTTATCTATGCCCTTTATATTCTCCCAGATACAGTCCTAGATAAATTCTTTGTAGAATATGTTCCAAAGGTGCTTTTTCAAGAGGCAACTGGACTTTCTTGTTTTTTCTTTGAAGATGTTTCGCTTCTCATCCAAGAAGCTTCTTCAGCTTTGACAGGATAGTGGGGAATGGAAGGATTTATACTCCTTGCAGACAGCTGGTCATTTGCATCCTTTTAGAGGGTCGTTGAAGCACTTGGAGGTTTATCTGTGTCCTCAGAGTCACCTGAGTAGTGCTTCTGGTTCCTGTAGTCTGCAATTTTTTTCTCTGGAAATCCATTCCTACTCCCACACCTTTGAAAGGGTGTTCATCCCAAATTGTATAGCTAATTGTATAGCTCACTACTCAGGTGACCCTGAGGACACAGATAAACCTCCAAGTGCTTCAACGACCCTCTAAAAGGATGCAAATGACCAGCTGTCTGCAAGGAATATAAATCCTTCCATTCCCCACCATCCAGTCAGAGCTGAAGAAGCTTCTTGGATGAGAAGAGAAACGTCTTCAAAGAAAAAAACCAGGAAGTCCAGTTGCTTCTTGAAAAAGCACCTTTGGGACATATTCTACAAAGAATTTATCTAGGACTGTATCTGGGAGAATATAAAGTCCAGTTGCCTCCTGAAAAAACATATTTGGGACAACCATGAGCTGGGTGACTGAGAATCTCTACAGACTTTGTAGAATATGGATACATATAAATTATATTTACAAACCGGCTAAAGAGCATAGTAGCTCTGCAAAAGATAGTCTGGGGATGCTCAGAGTCTTCTGCTCCTTGTTTCCACTTTTGTAAATTAATATGGGAAATTGCTTTTCTGAAGCTGATATACTGATATTTTCCTTTAGGGGAAGGAGGGAGAAAGTAGTCTGTACACTTTCCACTGAGAATTTATAATGAAGCAAAATTGTGTTTTGGAATCAGTAGACCAGTAATTGATGTATTGCAGACAAAACTGCCGACAGTTATGGCGATGCTATGCAGAGGTCATTAATCTTGTTAAGTGGTACAGTGTAATGCTATTATTGTAGGAGACAGCTGTGATTTGGGAATAGCAGTCTTCACTTAAGCATTCTGCAATTAGATTTAAAAAGACTTAAAAATGGCAAGAGTTGTAAACAATCTTGAGTGAGTGATGGTGGGGGCATGGGCAAACTGGGCTTTTTAAAAAAGTGAAGAAGAAAAAATAGAGTAAATTGCAGAAATTCCACAGAGACATTTGCTTACTACATTTACTGACTTCTTGGTAATCTTCAGCAATTTAACATAGAAATTCAGGTTTAAAATAGCATGAAACTGAGTAGTTACGTTATATAAGTTGCAGATCTCTTATTGTAAGTTCAAACCAGCCCCAGAAATATCTTCCTATCCCCAACATTTGAAGAGATACGATGCGATTGAATCCAGATTGGAAGAGAACTGGAGCAGGATATTCGTTTTAACAACAGTTGTCTTAGAAAGTTTTGGGTGTAATCTTCAGAGATTGCTATTCAATGCAAAAAAAAAAAAATCATCAAATGCTGAGAGAACAAATATATTGTCTGAATCAGTGGTGAAATCCATTTTTTTTTACTACCATTCTGTGGGCGTGGCTTGGGTGTGGTGTGGCTTGGTGGGCGTGGCAGGGGAAGGATACTGCAAAATCCCCATTCCCATCCCACTCCTGGGGAAAGGATATTGCAAAATCTCCATTCCCACCCCACTCTGGGGCCAGCCAGAGGTGGTATTTGCCAGTTCTCCGAACTACTCAAATTTCCACTACCGGTTCTCCGAACTACTCAAACTTTCTGCTACCAGTTCTCCAGAACCTGTCAGAACCTGCTGGATTTCACCCCTGGTCTGAATGTTATTGATCTCATTGATCTAGTCTCATTTTGAAAGAGAGTGGGATTCTCTCAGAGGCCAAGTCTAAACAGAATTATACACAAAGATCTAGTAACATCTACATAATCAGAGCAAAGAGCAAAATAATGTGACTTTTTCATGTAAGTTTCCTTGCTCACACGAGTTCTTTTATTTAGAATAGATTTTTCAGTAATATTGACGTGTTCTGTCTATAACGCCAAATAGGTAATATTGGCCTATGAAATATTTTTCATATGTGTGTGTGTGTGTGAGAGAGAGAGAGAGAGAGAGGAAGGGAGGGAGAGAGAATGCTTGTATAGAGATGTAAATATATGTATACCTATTTCTTTTTCACAGTGCCTACGACAAATGAGAAAATTAATGAATGAATGCTGGGCTCATAACCCTGCTTCTCGGCTCACAGCCCTGCGAGTAAAGAAAACACTTGCCAAAATGTCAGAGTCACAGGACATTAAGCTTTGATTCAGCTAACAAAAGCTAAAGCTCAGGAAAAAAAATGGACTTTCCTTCTGTGTTTCAAAGAGACAGGAAGAAGAATGACACGCCTTCAGTAATATGAACCTTGAATACAGATTTTGGCAAAGCATTTTGCACACTGGGGCAGACACCTTTCCAGGGGAAAGAAATGTGGCTCAGTCAAGAATTTTTGGTTCCTGTATGACCGACCGGACAAGACTTTTAGCCTCCTTGGAGATTAATGCAAGAAAATGTATCGATAATTGTTTCTAGACTATGTATGCTGCTTTCTGTGAAAGCCTTTATTATTAATATTGTTATTAATATTTGAAGTTTTTAATTTTCATGGGAATGAACCATTGCAGTTGCAAAGTCCAAGGAAATAATTATTTTCTAATGCTAAAAAATACAAAATTGCATCCAAAGTCCTATTATTTCCTACTGATAGAAAAAAAAAATTATTGCACTCTTAAAATGACCCAAACCCAATTTTAACTTCTTATGCAGGATCCATGCTACACCTGAAAAAAAAAGGCTCACCCATGAATTTGCAACCAAGCAGTGCCTTGAAGAAAGGAGATATTGTCATGCAGTTCCTTGTGCATAACTTTTAACATTTTACATTCATGAAACTTGCAGGAGCATGTCATCAAAACAAATTTCTCTGGGCCAATTCTAAATTGTCAATCTTGTAGAAACATTGGCTTTGGTCATACCCATGGGGTGTATCCTCTGCTCAAGGAAATGTGGGAGTGATATCAGCATATAGTTATTCACTTAATGAGACTTATGCAAGTTATTCTGACAGAGGACTCTGCCTTTGGGGGCTTTTTGACTATTTTTTTGGCCTTTTTACACTCGGGGTTTTGAAAGGAATGTCTTATAAAACATTTGTTAAAGGTTGAACTTGTGTATTCTCACTAGCATTTCAATGGTAAATGAAGCTGTTTCCAAAATTTCATTAAAAACCTTTTGCCTTAAGGTAATTGAGTTAAAATAAACTGTGTTGATAGAAATGTTCCTAGAGAAAAATTAAGGTACTGTTTCCTTTTATTTATTTATTTTTAAATATATATATATATATAAATTGGACAATGATAATCCCTTTCCAGCATCCCATAGTTTAGGTGAAAAAGGATAATGTTATTTAAGACTTTCAGCCAAGATGCAAAAGTCTGCATATTTCGGAATTCCTGTGGTACTTTCTCTCAATTTTGCATTTTTAAACAAATTTTTCTAGTTTCAGTATATTGCAGAAATAGTTTTGAACATGGATTTCAGCCTGTCTTAATCTTGTTTCAGACTTTGTACACTTTCTACGTTTTGATCTTAAATTTGAATTGCTCATTTAAAGAAATTCACAAAACAGTAATAAGAGCTATAAATGGTATACATATAAGAAAGATACATCTGTGTGACCTGGTTATGCCCCCTCCAAATATTTCTAAGCTGCTGTAGACAGTGAGGTGGAAGCATATACATTTTAATAAACGTTTTTCATATTCATATTAATCTTGATGCAATCTTTAAAACTATTTGTCTGAGGAGTAATTTTAAATGACAGCACCACAGTTGTTTTCAGAACAGGTTGGAAAATATAGATTTGAGGACCTGAGATTTTGTCTGTGCCTTTCACAAGAGAGGAATTGAAAACTGGGAAGCACCATGCATTTTCTCATTCTAAAAACAATGTATTAATAGGACATTTTTGAATCCAATCTTCTTCCTCTATCTATGGAATGGTTAGAATTCTACAGGTAACTATTGAACTTCCTGTCTCTTTGTAAGATGCGTGGATGTAAGCGAAGTTACTTTGGCATAAATTATTGGAATGAAAGCAAATATAAATGATAGTTAAAAATTATTTCCAACACCAAATTTCAGAGAAGAATATGATGTATTTGGATGGATCGTGTTCATTAGTGTATCCTTTTACAATGGCACTTTTAGTAATATGAAGAAATTCCTACATTCAGTCCCTAAGAAGATCCCACAAAGCCATCTAGAAAGATTCATTAATTAAATACAGCATAGATCCTCCGTGCTTTTAAAACCTGCATGGACTTATTGCTGCGTTCAGTTAAGCATGGCTGATTCTCATTGATTTAGAGTAATTTATAGGCTATTCTAAAAGCAGTTCGACTTCTGAAGCTATTAGCTGCCTTTACATGAACACTTCTGTTCCAAAGCACAGTTGATCATTCACAAAACCAGTCCCTTCATAAGTTGTACTCTTCTTTCACCTGGGTGCCTGATGTCTTGACAGCTGGCTTCCATAAATTACCCAAGCCATGATTGTGATTAGTTTAATGGAAGCTAAGAATGCAAAGCTATAAAGAATCTTCTACATGGTTTGAACCAGTTTAAGCTCTGACTACATCATACATGGGTTAAACTATTGTAATTAAACTGCAGATCTCCAAGACATCTTTCATTCCTCAGAGGTATAAATTCCTCAGTTTCATTTTGACATATCCCTGTAACTTACACATGTTAATAACTTGTAGAAAATACTCCCATTTCAAAGCAGAAAAAAGTATTCAGGAAACCTATTGGCCCCTACACAATATTTATAGTCAAGTTGCATTATTTTCAGAGTTTCCATATGCAGTTACCCTTTACCACTTAGGCTTGATTAGCAAACGACCAGAATTTGCAGGTGTTATTTAGAAATTTTGGAATAAATGTCCACACTAGTTGGAGCTTTCAAGAAACCACCGTATGCCTGAATTGTGAAGTCAAATCCTCTCAAGGCTCAAAGAAAGTTCCTTATGTCCTGGTCTCAAAATGTTTCTAAAAGTCTCAAAATCTGTAAATCATTTCACTGCTAACCTTAAAGCTGTTTTTTTTTTTAAAAAAATCTGTTTTTGAAAGAAATGGTCTTCAAGTGATATTATCCTCAAGTTGAATATTTGTGTCATTTACATCTGTCCAGGTGCCTGGATTTAAATATATATGTGGTTGTATCTCACACTGTTGGGAATTGGAATAAATCCACCATACATATTAAATGTAAGGTGTTATATAATAGCCAATAACAGCTGCAAATAAAACTTTAATTTATGAAAACACTATAGTTAATTTTCACAGTGATACTGTGATCTGAAAACAAAAAAGACATGAAAAGATAGAATATTTTTTCTTTGTTTTGCTCCAAAACTGAATTGCACATTCACAGAGTCAAGTATGAATGATTCAAAATGCTGCCCACAATGGATATTTTATTTAAGGACCTATTATATTTCATGACTACAAATTTATATCAGGCCAAAGGGGAGAATGCCTGGACACAATTGTTTAAGTTTCTTCAAAGAATACCAAGTTAAAAAAATGTCTAGAAAGTTGTATGACTATCAAGTTACATTGAGAGGAAAGGAAGTTTGAGATGAATAATGATTTAATGTTTGTTAATGCAGTTCAAGGAAGGTTGGTGATGTGATTTTTTAAAAACGATACTGATTTGTGTTCTTGTGAGAACCAGTGCCTTATTCGAGCTGTAAATACTGTAATTATAAAACAAACAGAAACATAGGGAACAGGCCTGGGTTGTGATTGTTCATAATGTTGTATTTCATTTTAACATTCCCCAAATAAAATGTTTTCAATACCTCATTAAAAAAAAACAATGTCTTTTCAAACAGCTAGCTTCTTTGCAACTTTTACCAATATGTGTCACTCTCCCATTTATAAGCAGTCAGAAAGCTAACCAAAATGCTTTAGTGTTCCTTTTATCAGCATCAAGTGTAAATTAGTAAACTATAAAAACAATACTTTGGGGAAAGTATCACAATACTCTATAATGCATCAAGGAATTTTGTCTTCCATATAAGAGAGCCAAGTTGAAAAATTATTGAATGATGGAGAAACATTTGTAAACATAGGATAATTCTACAGTAGGAATATATTCCTTGTTCCTGGCCAGATTGCTAGAGATTACTAGCATTTGTAGTTATCATGAAAGTTATTCATCCTGTTCCACAATTTATACTTCTCATGTTTAAAATACAATAGAGTTGCTGCTACAGGACGATAGGAAAAAGTATAAAATTTATCATTCTTCTGAAAGTTTTAAAAAGTACTGTAGTGGTGGATGATCTTTTCTCCACCCCATTGAATGTGGTTTCCTCTGCTTTTAAACATCTATTTGAAACTAAACATGATGCTTATTTAGACCTGACTTTTATAATGACTCCAATATGAGTTGAATCAGCGAAATGCTGTGGACAAGCAAGGCAATCGACAAAGTAGACCACAACATACTTCTTTGTAAGCTAGAAAAATGTGGGATAGACAGCATCACCACCAGATGGATTTGTAACTGGCTGATAAACCATACTCAACAAGTAGTCTTTGATGGTATCACATCTACATGGAGGGAAGTAAGCAGTGGGTACCACAAGGTTCCATCTTCGGGCCAGTACTTTTCAATATCTTCATAAATGACAGATGAGGGAATAGAAGGGGAACTCATCAAATTTGCAGCTGGCAGGAATAGCCAACACCCCAGAAGACAAGCTCAGGATCCAAAAAGAGCTTGGCAGACTTGAACAATGAGGCCTATCCAACAACATGAAATTTAATGTGGAAAAAAAGCAACAGTTTACACCTAGGCAGGAAAAACCAAAGGCACAAGTACAGAATAGGCAAAATCTGGCTCAAAACTGAGTAACTGTGAGAGGGATCTTGGAGTCCTAGTGGAGATCACTTAAACATAAGCCAGCAGTGTGCGGCAGCAGCCAAAAAAACTAAATAGAGGCATAGAAACAAAATCACGTGAAGTGTTAGTACTGCTTCATAAAGCCTTAGTAAGGTCACATCTGGAATACTGTATCCAGTTTTCGTCACTACATTACAAAAAAGATGTTGAGACTTTGGAAAAAGTGCAAAGAAGAGCAACTAAGATGATTAAAGGCCTGGAAACAAAAACATGAAGAACAGTTGCAGAAATTGGGTATGGCCAGTCTAGATAAAAGAAGGACTAGGGATGACATGTTAGAAGTATTCCAGTATTTGAGGAGCTGCCACAAAGAAGAGGGGGTCAACCTATTTTCCAAAGCACCAGAAGGCAAGACAAGAAACAAAGGATGAAAACTAATCAAGGAGAGGAGCAACCTGAAATGAAGGAGAAACTTCCTAACAGTGAGTACAAGTAACCAGTGGAACAGCTTGCCTTCAGAAATTGTAGGGGCTTCATCACTGGAGGTTTTTAAGAAAAGACTGGATTACCACTTGTCTGAAATGGTAGGGACTCCTGCTTGAGCAGAGGTTGGACTTCCAGCTCTAGTCTGATTGAGGCATTTATAGGAGGAACAATTAACAAAACTGCAATTTAAACCAGTCAATGTAAGGAAACTGCTGGAAAAGTTCAACTTGTCAATGATACACTTTTACTTACATAGTTCAATCGGTTTCTAATTCGATTCCGGGCCTAAGGGTTCGGTGCTGGTTTTAAAATATAAAACCTAAGTGACTTTCAAGTAACTTTTAAAAAAGTTAATGCTAAAATCCACTTTTCCAACATACATCTGATTGATGAATTTGAGGAAGATATCTTTTCAGTGGTAGGCCAGCAATTGGATTCCAGATAATCACATTTTAAGAGGATTTAGAAAAGTCTTGAAAACCTCTTTAGTGTTACCTTTATATTGTCTCTGATAGCTGGCTTTAATTGAGTTTCTAATGGTTTTAGTATCTTTGTACTGTTTATTTTAGGTCTATCACTATGCTTTAAAAAACAACAACCTGCCATTTATTTGCTAATGACAATGATATTTGTTCAAACTTGGATACAGAGGTGGGTTCCTCCTGGTTTGCACCGGTTCGCCCGAACCGGTAGCGACCTGCTGGCGACATCACGGTGATGTCACGGAACCGGTTCTGTCAGTGCCGGTCTGTGGGCGCCGCCATCTTTTTTTGGATTTATTTTTTTGTGGGAATTTTTTTGGGGGGGGATTTTTTTCTGGGTTTTTTTCCTTCTGCGCATGCGCAGAAGCCGAGTTTCTGGCACTGCGCATGCGTTGCCATCTTGTTTTTGGCTTTTTTTTATTTTTTCCCCGGTTTTTTTTCTTCTTCGCATTCGCATAAGCCGAGTTTCCGGCACTGTGCATGCGTCGCCATCTTGGTTTTGGCTTTTTTTGGGGGGGGAATTTTTTTTGGATTTTTCGGCACTGCGCATGCACGCGTGCACAAAGCGTGTGTGCGGCCACGAGGTGCGGCCACGCTGCATGGGAGGAAGTGAACCGGCAGCAAGGTAAGTTAGAACCCACCCCTGAGGGGATAGCAATGAAAAAATTTACCTGCATTGAATTTTTGTAAGTATGGTGATTCTTTTCCATTTCCTATCTGTCTGTTAAGTTCAAAGACATGAAACAACGTATTAAAAATGGGCAACTATTATATTCTTTCCTCTACCTGCAAATTAAGGTGGATACCATGTTTAGGTCCATGTACTGTAGAAAAACCTAAACTTGTATAATTATTGAAAACAAGGCGAAAGTGTTAAGCTAGCATTTGGGTAGGAAAAGCATTCACTTTTTACAAATACTTTTTATGTGTGCATTTTAATTGATTTATGCTTTCTGCAACCTGATTTTCATCCTCCAGTATTTTATTGCTGCTGTAGGGAGAGAATTGTACTTCATCATTAGCCCTGCTGGAATGGAATCATTTGAAAGGCTTTCACAAAATTAGTTGGCAGTGGGATTTGTTATGATTAGGCAGATATATTTATTTTTGAATTTACTTTGTATCAAAAAGTAAATTAATACCTTCACAATGAGTAAACATTTTTTTTTTGATAGCTGAGGAGAAAAGCTGAAGTTGTGAAAGAAAACATACAGTGCAGAGACCTTAAAATATTGGGAATTTCTCACTGCTACTGTTATTCATTTTCTCTCTGTCTAGTTATGACAGGTTATTTGCCCCTATGCATAAGGCAATTTTTAAGGTTGCAGTAGATAACTCATGATCCATTGGGTCATCCTTGTTTCCAGATGTAGATATAGGCTGGCGTCATTTCCCGTTTTCCTCATGACCTTCAGCAGAGCTCCACTGAAACCACTTTCTCCTTCTCCTCCAACCTGCAGAACTGCCTGCCACTTTACTGGAGGGAGAAGAAACAAAGGAAGTCATGGACTACAAGGAGAACTACAACCCTGTTCCTTATCCCAAAGGCCCCCTTCAGGAAGAGACCTCGCCAGTTGATGTCAGTTTCAAAGCACACAATTGCTACTCACCCATCAGGTCTTGTTGCTAGCTGATTGGGGGGTGGATAGAGGCCAGAGGGAGGTGGGAAATAGGATGGAGAATCTGTCCCTCCCATCTTCCTTTACGCCTCACAACCTCCAGGTTTCAGGGAAGTGTAGCTGGAAATCCCAATCACGTGACCGTGGCTAATTGCACACAACTTTATGAACAGTGCTAGTATGAAGATTCTTGAAATTTCAATTCCATGGGCGTCGTGGGTCTCAGATTTTGGAACCATTATTTAAATTAGTCCTTTTGAGGTATCTTGATTGGAAAATTGTTACCCTGTGATGCAACGTTTCACCCAACTGAATGTTACAAATCCATAAACAGGAGAATTTTAGCATAGAGAAAATATTTTCTTTAATTTCAGCCAATAAAAATAAACATCCATCCAAGCACCATGAAATTTAGTACGCATGATAAAAGGCATAACCATAATTAGTTGTCTAGATTGGATAATATGTGAGAAAAAGTGATTAGTTTATGAAGTGCTGGCATATGGTGTGGGTCAGTAGTGGGTTTCACTTACCTTCGCTACCTTCGGTTCGGAACTGTGAACGTGCACGCGGGGCACTTCTGCACATGTGCAGAACCTTCTGCGCATGCGTAAATCGTCTGTGATGATGTCCGGGGAGGTGGGCAGAGCCTCCCGCCGCCGCCACCGGTTCGCCCAAACTGGGGCGAACCGGTAGCAACCCACCACTGGTGTGGGTGGAGAAACAGAAATTGATTTTATTTTTGTGGCTAGAATAACTTATAGATTCCCACAGCCCATTTTTAATTTTGCAATTTGGGAAACTTGCAAAGTGATTCCTGATCAGTGTTAAATTGGCAGAAAGGTTTATTTTAATAGGCATGAGCTATAGGCAAAATAGAAATGCAGAGTTTAAGATTTACTTTAAAATTGCAGATTGTCATTAGGAGAAATGTTTTCCAAAACATTTTTTTAACAATGAAGTTTTAAAGGTATGAAGTTTCCTTATTCTGATTTATTGCATTTAGTATTTAAATTGCTTATTAATCTTACACTGTATGGAGGAAAGAATAGCTAAGATTAATAGAAAAGAAAAATAAATGGCTGCTGTTTAAAGAAAAAAAATTGGGGGGGGATTTGATTTATTATGAGCGGTGTGGTGGCCTAGTGGTGAAGAGGCTTGCCTCCCACTTGGAAGGTTGAGAGTTCAATCCTAGGTAGATGTTTCTTTCTCAGAGTGCAAAGAAAAAAACAGCTATTGCGAACTCCGTGTGGTGTCAGGAAGGGCATCCGGGCAATAAATGCTCACCTCCAAAAGGTCTCCCGGATTCTGCCCTGAATTAAGACATTACAGGGTCGTAAAAAGGGAGTTATTGATTCAGTATATGCCATCAAGTCCTTGTTGACTCTTAACCACATATATTTTCCCCATGTTTTCTAGAATGAAAATATTTAGATTAGAACCCAAGGGGTACACAAATTGGTTGAGATATTCAGAGATTTATTTACTCAATAAAAAGCCCTACAGAATTCAATAGTTTAGTTGGGTTTACTAAACTTACAGTTAATTATAGCCTGGAAAAGCTAGTTCATTCCTTCTTTAGGAACCTATTGCAGCCTTGCCAAAACTGTAGTTGTCACTCTGAAATGACCCTACAGAAACAGGACTTTAATGCAGCTAAACATCCATTTTCTTAGAATCATTAAAAACAGAAAAAGAATGTAGTTAGACTTACGTTAGCCCTTATAATAAGGTAAATGTTTAAGGTCTATAAAGGAGCCTAGAATAGAGATTAAAGGTAAACCTTATTTACTGATCACCTTGTTTAGTAACTTGAAAGTTACAACAGTGTAAAAAAAAATCTTTGTGATCAATCCTCACTTTTACAACAATCACAATGTTCTGTGGCCATCAGATCATGCATTCATGTGCTTCACAACCAGCTTGTGACAAGAAGAATTAATAGAGAAGGCAGATGTAAAATTGTAAGGTATTAGAATGTTCTATTTAATGACCAAAGGGGAAGTGAAGTCATGAGTCTGATTTTCTACTTAATGACTGTAGCTCTTAGCACCAGATTTGCCTGTCTCCACTGTGGTTGCTAGTCTCTCTTTTAACATTAGTACTTGCCATGTGCAGTGAGCCTGTGGAGATGTAGAAAAGGAGGGGAGATACTTTGCATCAGCTGCCTTTCACTTTTGAAATTGGAACTGCAAATTCATTTTGATGAGGAAGATGTAGCAACAAGAATGGTTTAGAAAACAGCAAAGTCTAAAACAAGACTCTTTCATCAAGAACAGAATAGTGAGACAGGTAACAAATTATGCATTTCCGTCTCCATTTTTTCCCTTTTTGGAATAAAGTAATTGGTGTAACTACATTCTACATGGTATTACATGGGAACAAGGCAGTAACTTAAGAATGTTATTGTCATCGATTGATTTAACTCCCATTCCAATTCTTGTCTGGCTTTTTAGCGGCCTTTATTATACTTTCAGTGTGTTTTATGAAGATATTTTTCCTTAGTACTGGTTGTCCGATCATTGAAATGTCCGTTCTAGTGCAATTTCTTCTTCTTGGTCGCCATATGGATTGGTGTTTTGCAATTATTTGAGCAGCAAGATCCCAACTTCAATGTCCAATCTGAAAGACCCCCAAGGAAAATATAAGAATACCAGCCCACCATTAATTGCTCTAAAGACTTACCTTTAATTTGCTTAAATGTAGTATATGATGAAATTTTAATGTGCTCCTTTGAACACCCAATATTTGTGCATTTTTTGCGAGGCATACAACCTTTGCCCATGGCATGACATGTCAGAAAGAAAAAAAAACACAATTCTGTGTTCATGAAGCAAATGGTTTCATTTGTGAATTGTGGTTTGCAAAGCAGTGAACGTCTTGAAATATGTATAGTTTCAATGCATTTGTGTGTCATTCTCTGCAGTTTCTCTCTTCAGGTGGAGGCATAAATGTGAATGTGAACAAGTTGTGTTATAATACTGGAAAACCCAAACTGCTTTCCCGCAAACAAGGAAAACCGAAAATGCTTTTACTAAATGAAAAGACACACATAGTTTTGTTTTCACTTGCTTATAAATATAATTTATAACCTGTTTAAAAATTCTTTCTTACACTTTGTACATGTCAGGCTGACAGCATAAATGCAGGCATTTACAAACAGAGGGCTGAAGGAAAAAGGGAGAAGGGGACAGAGGCACACTCTGAACTAGTAAACTACACCTCCACTGTACAGCAATACAAAGAATGCAATGGCTAGCACTTTGCTCTTTTAGTCATAGTAATTCTTTAGAAAAAGAATTGCATAGAAGATACAGCAATAAGGGAGATCAAAATCAAACCACACCCGTTCCCTTAAACTGGTTCAACAAAACAAATGCAAGACCAAAATCTACTCCTAGCATAAACCTAAAGCAAATATTCTTGCGGTTCAGCTGCGAGATGCAAAAAGCTAAGAAACAAGATTCTCCTCTCAAATTGTACCTTGAAGTACATTGTTTCCTCTTTCCTCTCCTGCTTTTAGCAGGGAAGTCTCAGCCCAGGTTTAAACCAGTATCAAGTGTCTGCTTTCATTCTCTTACTGCTCAGTAATAGATGGAAAGAGCATCTCAGTAAGATGTAGATGCTCTACTATCAGTCCCAAGAGAATCATATTTCTTACCAATGATTATGTTCAGCCAGCTCACAGAATGAGGGGTTAGAAGGTAATGTATTGTGGTAGTGATGGTTATTATTTTAGAAGGGATAATCAGCAAAGGCCACAAAGGGGGAATAAAAATGAACATCAGGCATTTTTGCTTCATTCTACCTTGTCTACTTAATTTGGTTATTATTTCTTTTTTTGTTCCTTCCGGGTTTATTTTAGTTTGTTTGTTGAAACACACATATGGAAACCAACAGGCTCTACAAGCTCAACTAAACTTTTCCAGCCCAGCAAAAGGCATTTATCTGAATCCCAGCAGGCCCAAATGGAACTGCCAAAGAAGTGAAATTTTAATTAAAATCAAGACTATCAGATAAGGACACCATAAAGATCATAACCTTATCTAACAAAGCTTACATCAATCACACAATCTGTACTTTATAAAAAGAAGATAAGAAAGAGGGAGTTGAGGAATTAATATATTTGTCAGTTAAAATCAATACTAAAACCACAATATACATTTTCACTGCTGTCACAGAGGGTTGAATTATTTTTTCCAGTAAGATACATCCGGCTGTCTTGATCTTTTTCAAAGACACAGTTAAGAGAATTGAACTATAATAGCAGCGAAGTCACAAACTGCCACATTTTAAAAATATCTTCATAAAGAAACAGCCTAGTATATTGTGATCAGATCAGAGTAAAGTTCAAAGTCTTTAACCAATAATGCAAAGTGTAATACTGATTTCACTTTAGATAGTCTGAACCACTGATCTTCAACCAATGGCTGTGAGTGAGGCCTATTTAATCAAATAAGGAATAAAGTCCATTAGGAGCAACAGTCAGCCATAAAAATTGGTGGTTTTGTATGGACTTAACCTCCATTTGTCTAAAAAGCTATCCAACTAATTTAATAGGGGGAATTGACCATACATCCAAAATATGCCTGCACTGTCACTACTTGAATCACAAGGAACAACTATGGGGATATGTAAGCAGCTGAAGATCAAGGGGGAAAATGGTTATTTATCACACACACACAATGATCTTCTATGAATGACCTGTGCCTTTATGTTTTTATGCCCTTTTATCCTTGCTAAAGATGGATGTATTGAATGACATGCTATAATCACCAATACTGCTGCTATTCCTATTTTAGTATTCCATTTCGGAGATGAGTTTATTGTTCTATGAAAACAATTCAATTTCAACCTTGCCCTGAGTTTTAGGACTAAGCTACTTCTGTACAAGAAGGAAGATCAAATGTGTCTTCCACTCATCATTATTCCATCAACCAAAAGCAACAGGCCTTAAAATGGAATTGACACTGACAAGGGTACAGATGCAGAACATAAAAATCAGCAGGCTTGCTTCAAGGTTTCAAATTATGTTGTGTGATTGACACAACTGTTATCCGTACTTCTACCATAGGCTTATAATTCTGTCCTGGATCTATCTACTCAAATAATTGCTGTAATGCTGATGTGTATAATGTGATCAGTTGCAGCACTGCTCGTCTTCTTAAATACATTATTCAACCTGGGCATATATTTGCCTGATCAGACTGATATCTTCATCCACACAATGTAATATACTGAAGAAAGATAAGTAGGTAATTCAGCCTGCCAGCAAACAAGCTATGTTCCTACTGGGCTCAAGTTGTAGATTTGCTAAAGCCATTGTGAAACATAGGTAGTTACCTTCAAGAAAGATATATTGATTATATTTGTCATCCAGAGATGCTGGTCATGATATTGAGGATCAGAGAAAGAAATCCTCAAAAATTTGTGAAAGTCGAATAAGAAAGTCTGCTTATCCTAAATCTAAGCAGAAAAAGAATGTATTTTCTACAAAATTCTTGAAAGTTTTACATTTATTGCTGCTGATTGATAAAAATCACTCCCATAATTAACGGAATAGTATACTTAAAATTTCATACCACTGTTGATGAGTCAAAGGATTATTTATCTCTGTCATTTGACCAATAAGATGGACAATGCCATGTCAGACAAGGAATTGAGGTTGTAGCTACTGGCATGCTTAGAGCCTTTTAATGGGAGCACAATTCAGTTTTTCCCCCCCAAAGGTGCTTTTTCAAGAGGAAAGTGGACTTTCTGGTTTTTCGTTGAAAATGTTTTGCTTCTCATCCAAGAAGCTTCTTCAGCTCTGACTGGATGGTGGGGAATGGAGGATCTATACTCCTTGCAGACAGCTGGTCATTTGCATAAAACACCCAGACACAATCTGAGCAATGTGGTATATGCAGTAAAATGCAGTGAGGCATGTGCAGATCTGTACATTGGGGAAACAAAACAACCACTTTATAAAAGCATGGCACAACATAGGAGAACAAACCCACCAGGGCTAGATTCAGCAGTCCATCTGCATTTAAAAGACAAAGGCTACTCTTCTGAAGACAGCAAAGTCTACATTTTGGACAGAGAGGACCACTGGTTTGAAAGAGGGGTCAAAGAGGCCATCTATGTCAAAACTGAACAGCCCTTTCTTAACAGAGAACGAGGGATATGGCATCATCTATCTCCAGTCTACAACACAGTCCTTTCAACAGTTCCAAGAAGGCTTCACACCCAATTGCACCACTCAGATGACTCTGATGACACAGATAAACCTCCAGGTGGCCTTAACGTCTCACTAAAACAGTGGTTCTCAACCTTCCTAATGCCGCAATCCCCCGCGACCCCCACCCCGCCGCCGTGACCCCCTCCCTGCCCCCTCCCCGCAATGAGGTGACAAAGGGGGTGTGGCACCAGGGGTGAAATGCTCCCGGTTCGGGCGTGCCTGCGGGTCGCCGAACAGCTGGTAGCGATGGAAGCGGGAGACTTCGCCCACCCACCCGGACGCCGCCATTTGGGTTCTTTTACCCTCTGCCCAAAGCGTTCTGCGCATGCGCAGAGGGTAAAAGAACCCAAATGGCGGCATCCGGGCGGGTGGGCGAAGTCTCCTGCTTCCGTCGCTACCAGCTGTCCGGTGACCCGCAGGCACGGCTGAACCGGGAGCATTTCACCCCTGCTGACGGTGGCACCAAGATGGCGGGCTAGCGCGCGTGGCGACCCCTGTGAAAGGGTCATTCGACCCCCAAAGGGGTAACCCACAGGTTGAGAACCGCTGCACTAAAAGAATGCAAATGACCAGCTATCTGCAAGGTGTATAAATCCTTCCATTCCCCACCATCCAGTCAAAGCTGAAGAAGCTTCTTGGATGAGAAGCGAAATGTCTTCAAAGAAAAACCAGAAAGTCCAGTTGCTTCTTGAAAAATCACCTTTGGGACAACCATGACCTGGATGACTGACAACTCTCCATTGACAACTCATTTTTTAGCCATTGCACTCCACAATGCATAAATAATCATTGAAAAATGCTTCTGTGTGAGTCTTTGAAATTACTACAAAAACAATAGCTCATAGGGAAAGGTAACGATGAATAGGGGAAAGATGTAGGCCCAATTAAGAGATGTTCATGGGGACCATGGTTCTGGTACCTATGAAACTAGTTCACGGCAGAAATTCTAAACATTATCTCAGTATTTGCACAGTCACTCCATGGATTGGTTCACACAATATGCTCAATGTGGATAGTGAATTGAATCACATCTTACACATTTGCTAGAATATAGGCTGAGTTCAAGGAACATACTGGATATAGTCTAACATATTCAAACTTAGCATGTTACATGAATGCAGCAGATATATCTTTTAACTGATCTAGATAAGTGTAATGTGCACACCAAGTCCGTACATCTATATGTGAGATTCCCCCTTCCTCAAGACTGAATTGAGATATGTCAGTTCTCCTCCGTTCAAGCAGTGAATGCGAAGCTGCATAATTATCTCTTGATCATAATCCAATGGTAACATCCAATTCAATGAATTGTGCAGAAATGCATTATATTATTTCTGCATCAGCCAAAAAAGGAAGTTACTGCTAAGCATTCCAGTAATGTTTGAAAATGAGTTAAGTTCATACATTCTAGCAATATGAATATTATAATTCACTTCATATGAATATTTTGAGACTCACTTTCTCAAGAAAAGAATGACAAAAATAATAATAATAGCAAAACATAAACCAAAAAACAAACCACCAAACACCCTTAAATGCTTTTTCATTATAGGACTTTAAAAAAAAGAGAAAAACTAAAATGTTTTAAATATATTTAGTTACCTTTATATAACTGTATAGGTATAGTATTTATATATTTTACTTCTATCACTAGCATTTGATATATCACTGTGAGGACCTGTATGCACAATACCTATATATTGTGTATACCTGTATGCACAACAGACACATCTGCCGAATTCTACAAAGGCGAGAAAACTTACAAATTCCTCTAATAAGTACCCAAAGTTTCTAGAACCTTAAGTGGGAAGTTGTAGCAGATAGTCCTGATTTTTTTCTATAGGTCTAAAAAAACATATGTATCTCATAAATGCCGTTTTGAAGACCTTACTACTAGATCTCAGTATAGTTTAAAAAAAATATCAAAGATAAACAAAATTACATTCAATGCTAAGACAAAAACTGGCTTTCAATATTTCTAAAATGCATTTAGATGGTGTACTACGCCACTAGATGGCAGTAGGCTCAAGCATATTCAAACTTAGAATCTGTTTTCTCTTATAAACTCCACCATTCTTTTTTGCTTCCACAAACTTACTTTTTCAGGAATGTTTCCTATTGAAATATGAAGTGTGTGTCAAGCTGCATCTTGGGGATTAACTCTATGTACTTTAAACTACAGGGCAACCTGAAGGTTATTTGGTCACACTCATCTACTGCACAAGCCTTACTTCAGAATAATATATGTTTCTTTTCCAGAACTGCTTTTTTTTGTTGTTAGTTGCGAAGTCGTGTAACTTAAAAACCTTTGATCAATATCAGAACAGCTATAACAGTAGGTTTATATCCTAGTTTGCTGTGCATCGATGGACTGTAAGTTCACATCACATAAATACACACACATCCCTATAATCATGGACTTTCTATACACACTTCAGCCGGACACATTTTTCAAGATGGTCTGAAAAGAGCTACTTTTAAGTAGGAATTCATGTCCAGCTTGTCTTTTCTAAATTTACAAATAGTGTGTCTATGTATGTGTATATTTACTATTCATTGCATCCATTGCATCTAAAGCTGACAGCAGAAGATGACTTTTCTGACACTGTATCATGGTAAAAGTTTGTGTGGTATTACTACACAATTTTTTAAAAATTGTATTTAAAAAAAATATTTTAAAAATAAAAATGCAAACCATAGTAGATCTTGAGAGAATTGATTAAAAATGTCACCGTAGTTTTATTTTTTATTTGAAGCTTCAGCTAATAGGGCACCATCTTGCCAATTCTAAATAATGGTCCAATTAAAAAAAAAAATTAGACCAGCTAATGAAAGTATGTGTATGTTTTAAATGATGGCTTCCCTTTTAATAATCTCTCTGCTTTCTTAGATGGAATCTCTAGGCACAGAGAGAAAAACTGTGGATCCATCAGCCTCCTTTAGATACCCACTTTTCTCTCTGTCACCTGAATGTTATCAGGCCTGCCTCATTTCACGATAGCTATTTTTTGTATGGGTACTTTTTTTAAAGATCACATAGATAATTTATTAGTGAATATGTTTGACAGAATTATTAGACAGTGATAGCAAAACTGAAACTAGATAGATGACGGAGATAGATAGACAGACAGATGTCTGATAGAGATGGATGATGGATAGAGATAGATGCTAGATAGATATAGACAGAGATATATAAGAGGTAGAGGATAGATATAGATATCAGATGTATGTATGTATGTATGGATGGATGGATGCATGGATGGATAGATAGATATAGATAGATAGATAGATAGATAGATAGATAGATAGATAGATAGATAGATAGATAGATAGATATAGATAGATAGATAGATAGATAGATAGATAGATAGATAGATAGATAGATAGATAGATAGATAATAGATATAGATAGATGGATAAATATAGATAGATGATAGATGATAGAAAAGAGAGAGAGACAGACAGACAGACAGACAGAGACAGAGAGAGAGAGAGAGACAGAAAGAGAGACAGAGACACAGAGAGAGACAGAGAGACATGTGAAAGGGAGCATTAAGAGTGACATCATCTAAATTCAATGGTCGTTGAAGAGCCAGAACTGGATTAAACACAAGAAGGTAACTGTACCAGATCAAAAGTTACTTTTAAAGCCCAACTAGGACGTTCCATGACCAAATGTTAACTACCCTTTCAAAACAAAATCCACGTTAACTTTGATCAAAACCTGTTCACTGCTTCTGATTACCGAAAGACGAATGTCTGAGTTTCCTAACGGAATGTTTTATGAATGGTGCTCTGTGTTTAATAAAAGCATAGTCACTGGATGGATAATAAAACTCTGTGGAAATGTCAAAATGAAGAAAAGGTCAGGCAAAATTCACCTTCCCTGCTAACCAACAGTATTTCCATGGTTACTTTTAGAAATGCAGATTTGAGAAGCTTCACAGGAAATATTATGAGCACATACGTACAGTATACAGAATCTTAAGCAAGTGATGGTAAAATAACATTTTTTAAGATGGAAAGGGAGAAAAATGAAAGGGAAGGCTAGAAACAAAATGCCATGATATTGTTTTTATAAGAGAAAAATGTACCAAACCAATTTGGACAATTACCAGTTTCATTTGCTAACAGGCCATCAAAACATATCCAAGACACCACACATGTAAAACAGGACACAACTCAAGTACTTAAAACTCAACAATGCATAGATGTTTCTATTCTTAACAATAAAACTGAAACACACAAATGAAATTATCATGTCCTTTAGCTTCAAACTTTGAAATTACTTGCATGAAATACTTTTTCATCTTTGGATAAAAACCAGTATCTGGAGGAACACTTCTCTCTAAAAGAATAGCAATAAGGAGCGATATGCATAGAACAGATTGTAAATATTCAGACACAGAAAATTAATCCAGGTCCCATGGACATGCATGAAGTTTTGATGGCTTACAGCAAAGAGAAAAGGCATCTAATATCAAAACTACTAAATAAACAGGAGTAACGTGCAGTGTTTCTTGCAAAACATCTTGTTTGTGTAAAATAATCCATCTAGGCTAAATTCTCTTTATCAAGATGAATGCACTGTTACCCATCTGTAAAAGAAAACTTGTCAGGAGAAAGTGAATTGCATGAGAGTAATTCATGCAGCAGTTCACTGAAATTGATTGGGGGTGGGGGTGGGGGGCAGGGAGGGAGCCCCAGGGCCAGGACAGAGAGGGGCAGAATCTCCCTCTTAAAGGGATTAGAAGGCCCAAGGCAGCCATCAACAGTTTCCAAAGGAGGGTGCTGCCATTGCTCAAATGATTAATGCTGTAGATAATTTTGGTAAACAAAAATACTACTACTAAAAGAAATATAATATTATTTGTACTAAATACTATTCAGTTACGGTCATCGTACAAGTAACTTTTTTTCTTTTTTAGGGAGGGTTCTTCTCAAAGCACACCAAAGTGAGTATCTGTATCTGTCTGTCTGTCTGTCTGTCTGTCTCTCTCTCTCTCTCTCACACACACACACACACTCACACAGACACTTTAAAGATGAAGGCAGGGCATATTGTAAGCTGGGGGAGGGAGAGGGAATCCCTGCAGTTGAAGTCACCAAGGGACACAAGCTACCTTGGTGAAGGTAGAGAGGGAACATGCATACCTGATCAGCTTTCAGATTATTTTCTTGCCAGATGCACAAGTTTAAAATTCTGTCTTAACTCATTCTAGGAAACAGAATAGGTAGGTTAGTTTAAGACATCTAATGGGCACATTTGCAATTATGAAATTGTCTGTAAAGTGTGTTGGAGACTGATTCATCAGAAAATAGCCAGAACCCTGCTTTGTCCACAGCTTGGTGTAGAATGGCTTTCAACAAAAGAAGAAAAACAATATATAAAAAGATAGCCATGGACAGTCATTTCCATCCTGCTGCCCAGGATTTGATGTAAACAACGTTCATAGAAACTGGGATTGTTAAGAAAGTTTATCCATATATCTGGATAGCAATAAAAAGCGTTTCCTAGGAAACTGTAAAATCCTGCACTAAGCAGTGTACAGCCAAGCTGAGAGGAATGTTAGGTTGAATTATACTATAAAGGTAACAACTTTGCATGATTTCTTTCAAATCCTGTGATAATATACAAAAAGGATGCACGTGAAAAGGCAGGATTTTGGGTCTTGTCCCTCTGGAATGCCTCGTGCTATGAAACACATTGGTTTGGGGTGCTTGGTTTGTGTTAGTCACAGCTGACGTGATGGTTAACATTCCTTCATTCTCATTCCAAGGTCAGTTCAGTACTTTTCTTCTGCTACCAATGAAACAACTGTCTCGTGTCTTCCCATCTCTTCAAGGACGGTGGCCAGCATGCTCAAATTTCCATCGGGAAAATTTTGGGCTTCCCAAAGGTCTAAGATCACACCGGTGGGACTTGATTTTGTAGCAAAATAATTGAGGTACCTGCAGTGAGAAATCAGCTGCTATTAAAACTGTACTCTTTGCTATTTTTTTTTTTTGCTTCTATCTTATATATAAATGTAATTTACATGGAGCAAAATATAAAATATCTTACATTTTGGTCCAGGTAAAAGATCAGAGGTGAGCATTGTTAGGCATGGTTTCTAATCTCATCAGAGATTGGAGGCTATAGTAGATGGAGTACTTTATCAGTAACATTGCCAGGGAGTTACTATGCAGTCATTTATATGTGGGGGCATCAACAAAATGCTGCAAAGACAAGACATGGGACTGGTACACGTAGCTGTCTGACAGGTAACAGGACCAGATGGTTATGTTATTACTGTTGCTTCTTCTCACCTCTACCATAGCATCACTTTGCCATGTTTTGATATTGGTTGGTGATTGAGACGACTAGGTTGATATTCAAGTTTATCAACTCTAACCTCTGAATGTTCTCAGGGGGCTCAAGATTTCATGACCACCATGACAACCAAGCACTCATCTCAAGTCATCGCCAGTCTGACACACACTAGGAGGCACACATTAGACATTTATACCTCCGGACACTGGAAATAATCTGTTAGTGGGGGGATATAAGAACTATGCCCTTATTAGGGACTTTGTCATGATTATGGAGTTGACTAAGGGTACAAACTTTGGAGAGAGATTGGTCAGTTGGATCTCTCCAGGCATTTGATGTATCTATTAGAGTTTCATAGTGGTACTTGTGAAGTTTCCCAGTGAGTATGGGCACTGGGACAGAGGACAGATGGAGCCCACTGGTATTCTAGTACAGTGTGTCTAATGGCTTTATCCCTATCTTTAATGTTACATGAAGCTGCAGGGGAAATTCATGTAATATGTAGGTTATATATACAGTATGTCACAGAAGTGAGTACACCCCCTCACATTTTGTAAATATTTAAGTATATCTTTTCATGTGACAACCCTGGAGAAATGACACTTGGCTACAATGTAAAGTAGTGAGTATACAGCTTGTATAACAGTGCTGTCCCCTCAAAATAATGCAACACACAAATGTCTAAACTGCTGGCAACAAAAGTGAGTACATCCCTAAGTGATAATGGCCCAAGTAGCCGTTTTCCTTCTCAGGTGTGAAGGGGGAAGCAGGTGTGTTAAATTTGATGTTATCGCTCTCACTCTCTCATACTGGTCACTGGAAGTTCAACATGGCACCTCATGGCAATGAACTCTCTGAGGATCTGAAAAAACGAATTGTTGCTCTACATAAAGATGGCCTAGGCCCGTGATGGCAAACCTACAAGTGGCACGCGGAGCCATATCGGTGGGCATGCGAGCTCAGGTCCGGCGCGCATGCGCGTGTTGGCCAGCTGATTTTCGGGCCTTCTGGGCCCACTGGGAGTCGGGAAACAGGCTGTTTCCAGGCCCGTTTCAAGAGGGCCTCCGGGGGGGTGGGGAAGGCCATTTTCGCCCTCCCCAGTCTCCTAGAAAGGCTCTGAAGCCTGGGGAGAGCAAAAAAATGGGACTTCCGGTCCAACCGGAAGTCGGCAAATGGGCCATTTTCTGCCTCCGGAGGGCCTCCGGGGGGTGGGGGTGGGGAAGGCCGTTTTCGCCCTCCCCAGGCTCCTAGAAAGGCTCTGAAGCCTGGTGAGAGCAAAAAACGGGCATGCCATCGCGTGCCAGGAGCGGGGGTGGCCCCGCATGGAATTATGGGTGTGGGCACACGCGTGCACGACCCCCCACGCTGCCCCCTTTTGGCACACGAACCAAAAAAGGTTCGCCATCACTGGCCTAGGCTATAAGAAGATTGCCAAGACCCTGAAACTGAGCTGCAGCACGGTGGCCAAGACCATACAGCGGTTTAACAGGACAAGTTCCACTCACAACAGGCCTCGCCATGGTCAACCAAAGAAGTTGAGTGCCCGTGCTCAGCATCATATCCAGAGGTTGGCTTTGGGAAATAGACGTATGAGTGCTGCCAGCATTGCTGCAGAGGCTGAAGGGGTGGGGGGGGGTCAGCCTGTCAGTGCTCAGACCATACGCCGCACGCTGCATCAAATTGGTCTGCAGGGCTGTCGTCCCAGAAGGAAGCCTCTTCTAAAGATGATGCACAAGAAAGCCCGCAAACGGTTTGCTGCAGACAAGCAGACTAAGGACATGGATTTCTGGAACCATGTCCTGTGGTCCAATGAGACCAAGATAATCATATTTGGTTCAGATGGTGTCAAGTGTGTGTGGCGGCAACCAGGCGTGGAGTACAAAGACAAGTATGTCTTGCCTAAAGTCAAGCATGGTGGTGGGAATGTCATGGTCTGGGGCTGCATGAGTGCTGCCGGCACTGGGGAGCTAAAGTTCATTGAGGGAACCATGAATGCCAACATGTACTGTGACATACTAAAGCAGAGCATGATCCCCTCCCTTCAGCTCCTGGGCAGCAGGGCAGTATTCCAACATGATAACAAGCCCAAACACACCTCCAAAATAACCACTGCCTTGCTATAGAAGCTGAGGGTAAAGGTGATGGACTGGCCAAGCATGTCTCCAGACATAAACCATATTGAGCATCTGTGGGGCATCCTGAAATGGAAGGTGGAGGTGTGCAAGGTCTCTAACATCCACCAGTTCCATGATGTTGTCATGGAAGAGTGGAAGAGGACTCCAGTGGCAACCTGTGAAGCTCTGGTGAACTCTATGCCCAAGAGGGTTAAGGCAGTGCTGGAAAATAATGGTGGCCACACAAAATATTGACACTTTGGGCCCCATTTGGACATTATCACTTAGAGGTGTACTCACTTTTGTTGCCAGCAGTTTAGACATTAATGGCTGTGTGTTGAGTTGTTTTGAGGGGACGGCACATTGACACTGTTATACAAGCTGTATACTCACTACTTTACATTGTAGCCAAGTGTTATTTCTTCAGTGTTGTCACATCATGATGCTGATGATGATATTGGCACAACTGGTGAAAGCTGACTCTAAAACAGTGTTTCTCCTCCCGCCCCGCCGCCGCACCCCCGCCCCGCCCCCTCCCTGCGCGCGCTGAGGTGACAAAGGGGGCGTGGCGGGCTAGCACGCGCTTAGGCAACCCCTGTGAAACGGTTGTTCGACCCCCAAAGGGGTCGCGACCCACAGGTTGAGAACCGCTGTACTAGAGGCTATCAATGAATCTTCAATTGTCACATGCTACATATATTAAAGAACATAGAACATAATTAGAGCCTTTATAGAGTGCTTTCTACTCTGGTGTGTTTATATGGGAAAGTGTAAAGAAGTGAAAAATAGCAAAATAATGCCCAGGAGCTATAGTTTAACATATTAATTTTACTGTTTTGGATGAAAAGATTTGATCATTTAGTATACCAAGCCCTCAGCTACAATTTGGATGGGTTCCCCAGTGTTGGTTGAGACACTTGTTCCCATAGACAATATGCCATTATACGACTTACTCCAGTAAGGCCACAACAAAGGCAGGCAAGCTGGCGGCACCACGTGGGACAGTGGGAGGCAGCTAGCTAGGCCACGACTCGCAGGCTTACCCAGGCCGATCAGGGCTGCTCAGTTGGGCTGCAGGCAGCACGTGGGAAGGCAGGCAAGCTGGCTGGCCTGCAGAGACCGTGTAATCAATACAAGCGAGGAGCCAAACAGAAGCAACAGCTATGCCGGGTAGGCGAGATGAGAAGTGACTGGGCGTGGCGTGGCAGGTGGGCGGGGGCGAGCGGGGCGAGTGGGCAGGGTGAGCGGGCGAGCGGGCGAGGCCAGCCAATAGTGGGATTTGCCGGTTCTCCGAACTGCTCAAAACTTTCACTACCGGTTCATCCGAACCGGCTGAATACCACCTCTGTATATCATATAAGTGAAGGATACAGAAGTTTTTGCAATTAATAAGCGTATAAAATAAGCCACCTGGAACACAGGCATTATTTCTGCATGTCCTTCTGCTGTCTCCAGGTATACCATGTTAATAAGGACATTGTGTCCTTCTTCCCTTCAACTGTCATTTATTAGCAATCCAGAATATTATGTTCTTCCCTACTGTTTGATCTGTAACTCCGTTATAATAGTGGTCACTCCAAGAGTGACATGCATTAAAGAAAAAAATGAACCATCTTTTTTAACAGGCTTTTTTTCTGATCAGTAGAATAATATAATTAAAATGTACTAGAGCAGTGGTTCTCAATCTTCCTAATGCCGCGCCTCCCGCCCCGCCGCCGCACCCCCGCCCCGCCCCCTCCCTGCGCGCGCTGAGGTGACAAAGGGGGCGTGGCGGGCTAGCACGCGCTTAGGCAACCCCTGTGAAACGGTTGTTCGACCCCCAAAGGGGTCGCGACCCACAGGTTGAGAACCGCTGTACTAGAGGCTATCAATGAATCTTCAATTGTCACATGCTACATATATTAAAGAACATAGAACATAATTAGAGCCTTTATAGAGTGCTTTCTACTCTGGTGTGTTTATATGGGAAAGTGTAAAGAAGTGAAAAATAGCAAAATAATGCCCAGGAGCTATAG
>QLTV01001465.1:1704115-1761502 GCA_003457575.1 Thermophis baileyi
CACAACAATACACGAGCACACAATAGATACAAACTTAATGTAAACCGCTCCAAACTCGACTGCAGAAAATACGACTTCAGCAACAGAGTGATCAATGCCTGGAATTCACTACCTGACTCTGTGGTTTCTTCCCCAAACCCAAAAAACTTTAACCTTAGACTGTCTACTGTCGACCTCACCCCATTCCTAAGAGGTCTGTAAGGGGCGTGCATAAGCGCACCAGCGTGCCTACCGTCCCTGTCCTACTGTCCTATTGTCCTCATCTATCTGTATTCACTTTGATTATGTTTATGTTTATACCTATACCTGCTATCTTGTACATGTTTGACAAACAAATAAATAAATAAAATAAAATAAATCCTTGTCTCATGTAGAAATCTAAGAAAGGACTATGCAGAATTTATTATGCTCTGATTTTAATCAAAAACAAGAAAAAAATGAGAACTGGTAAAACATTTCAAAATATAATTTGAAATGGTTTTTTTTAATTCATTCATCAAATTAGCACCATTTTTAAAAAAATACTGGTCCTACATTCAACAAAAATTAACAAAACATTGATGCTTATTTGCCTTTAGCATTGCATTTGGGTCTCTGGGCTTTACGTGGAAGTGATACTGTAGCAATAGGAAAGGACTATCTCAATAATATAATACAATGACCGCATTGGTGCAAAAATCAGTTACTGCTTTTTGAAAGGTGAACTTTATCAACAAGACAAGTATATAATGTAATATGGATTTTCTGAGGTGAAAATGAGTCTGCCATAGTGGTTGGAAGCAGCAACTGAAAGGAATTGTAAAGTTTGTGCATTCCCAACTGGAAACTTAATCTTCAAATCCTGACACTCCCTTCATGCCCCCAGTGTATGTTCTGGTGGAGTGAAGCAAATAGTTGATTTTTCTCCTTTTCAAACGCTGCAATACAATTATGATAAAGAAAAAAATGGCGCAACTTTGTATGCCCTATAATATATAACCAGTCTGCTATTCTAATATACTTATATATAACTTCATACTTAAGTGGTCAGTAGAGGGGGCGTGCATAAGTGCACTAACATGCCTATCGTCCCTGTAATTGTATTTTTATTCTCTTATTCTTGTTCTCATTTTTGTTTGACAAATTCCAATAAATAAATAAATAAATAATAAATATAATAGCTTTTTCAGGGTGATTAAGAAAAAAAATGAACAAATGTACAGAGATTCTTCTGAAAGGCAAAGAAAAAAGAAAAAGTTGAGCCATTCCGCGGATTTTTTTTAACTGTTTTGAGAAATAAATATTATATATAAATATAGTAAATATAGACCCGTGGTGGCACAGTGGTTAGAATGCAGAATTGCAGGCTAGCTCTGCTGACTACCAGCAGTTCAATCCTGACCGGCTCAAGGTTGACTCAGCCTTCCATCCTTCCGAGGTTGGTAAAATGAGGACCCAGATTGTTGGGGACAATATGCTGATTCTGTAAAACGCTTAGAGAGGGCTGTAAAAGCACTATATAAGCCTAAGTGCTATTACTATTGCTAAATAGAGTCTCAGCAGAAGTCAGGAGATAGGATAGATGATCAGATGAAAATTAACCTGACTTTGTGATCTGACCATGTCAAATCTTAAGCTTAATACCATCTAATAGGGCCGTCTGAAGAATTAATTCTCATCATACTTAATAATTAGACCCACCTTTTTTGTAAGTTTTCTAATATTTACACCAATACTTTGGGAATGCCTATATGATCAGATTTGATTAGTTATTGCTTTAAAATAATTCATAATAACTTTTAACTTCTTAGACTTTTCTAGCTTGAGGATTTGTTTCAGTTACACTGATTTCAATGTTATAAGTTTCAAGAATTATATTCACTGATTAGAATTTTAATACATTTAAATACACACATCAAGGTCATTGGTCACTGGACTAGAAAATGGATTTAAAAAATATAACTAAAGATATAAATCCGTAAAATCCATGGGACAATAATGAAATGAGTTGGAGAATGGTGGCTATTTATTTCTGGTTTTCACCAAAAGTCTTCTTGACAGAGAGGTAATTGCAAATGACCAAAAGTTATGTGATTTATGATGAATGGGATGGGATGGGATGGGATGGGATGGGATGAGATGGAAAGGAATGGAATGGAATGGAATGGAATGGAATGGAATAGAATAGAATAGAATAGAATAGAATAGAATAGAATAGAATAGAATAGAATAGAATAGGAATAGGAATAGGAATAGGAATAGAATACTTTATTGGCCAAGTATGATTGGTCACACAAAGAATTTGTCTTTGGTGCAGAAGCTCTCAGTGTACATACAGTACAAACAACAAAGTAATATAATCATAAGATACCAAAAGGAGAAAATAGTAGAAAAGATAAGAAAGATAATAGTAATACAGACATACTACATGGGTAAATATCCTTAGACATAGGGCAGTACTGTGGTAATTAGGTATTCAGCAGAGTGATGGCTCAAGGGAAAAAACTGTCTTTGTGTCTAGTGTTTTGACATGCAACACCCAATAGCGGCATCCTGAGGGAAGGAGTTGAAACAGTTTATGTCCAGGATGTGAGGGGTCTGTAGATATATTCTCAGCTCTCATTCTGACTGGTGCAGTATACATGTCCTCAATGGAAGGCAGGCTGGTTACAGTTATTTTTTCTGCAGTCCTAACTATCCATTGAAGTCTGTACGTGTCCTGTTTGGTTGTTGTACCAAACCAGACAGTTAGAGAAGTACAAATGACAGACTCAATAATTCCTCTGTAGAACTGTATCAACAACTCCTGGGGCAGTCTGAACTTTCTGAGTTGAAGAACATTCTTTGTTGTGCCTTTTTAATGATGGTTCTAATGTAAGGTGCCTGTTTCAAATCCTGGGAGATTGTAGAACCCAGAAACTTGAATGTCTCTACTATTGATACTGTGTTGTTTAATATTGTAAGAGGTGGTAGAACGGAAGGTCTCCTTCTATAATCCACTATTGTTGCTACAGTTTTCAGTGTAAGGATTGGCAAGCACATTTGTTTCATTCATACAATTAAATACATACTTTCTAAAACAGACACACCCAGGGGTGAAATGCTACCGGTTCGGCCTGGTCTGGGCGTACCGGTAGCGGTGGCTGCCGGTGGTTCGAAGAACCGGTAGCGGCGGCAGTGTGAAGCTCCACCCACCCGCCCGGATGTCGCCATTTTCATGTTTTTAACCCTCTGTGCATGCGCAAAGCCTTCTGCGCTTCCGAACTGGTAGGGAAGGTAAGTAGATTTCACCGCTGGACACACCACTATGTATGTCATTCTGGGTGGCTTCACACACTTGTGAGAAATTTGTGATATGGCTCTTGGATGTTTCTACTCCTCCTTGATGACAAGGAAGAAAAAAGGTACTTCCCTATTCCTCATTTCCCTTCAAGTCAATACTTTGCACTATCATAATTTTTAGATATGGTGTCATCTGCTGCTACACAACCCTTATCAGCATTTTTCCCAACCACCGCTGCATATAGAAGCTTACACTGTAACAGAATCATGAAATAAACCTTACTAAATCTCACATAAAGTCTTTACACTGATGCCACCGTACCCTTTGAGGGGGAAAAATGCCCACAAAAGGGGGATTTTCTTAATCTTTTCATTTGTTTTTCTGTCTGATCCACTTTTTTCTTTATCCACCAGCACTTGCAGACAGAGGCAGCATTTATCAGAAGGACCGCTGGGTCTTTCCCTATCCTGAATTTCTGTTCCTCCGGTTCTTGCTGGAGTTGTGCAGTTATTGAATGACACAGACCTGCTGGGCTCAGAAATAAAAACACCATCCAAAGCCAGCAGGGGTGGAGCTGTGTGGCTCAGAGATATGGCCAGCAGAACGAAACTGATGGCTGGTTGCTATGGTGCTGAGACCCCAGGATCATTCCTTATTAATGTCAGTGAGGTCTTTCATTGGAGTTGTTTTTAGCTGAAAAGGCAAGCGAAAGTCAGAAAATGAGTACCAATTCTGCCACTGCATGAAGCAGAAGGTAGGCCAAGGAAGTGATTTTAAGGCTAGTACTTCATTCTGGGAGATAGAAATGAAGAGGAAAGGTTTAAGCCTAATTGCTTTTTGTCCCGTTTGTATAGCAATGATGGCAGGATTTAAAACACTTTCAAAATAAAATTCATTTTAATAAGGGTCGCCCTGCTTTTATCACAGTTATGTTCCTAGGCAGCCAAAAGACCCATTCCACTGCTCAGGTTTGAGTCTGAATTAAAATTCCCAAAACAAATTGGATTGTCCATGGTCAACTTAACACTATGGCATTTTTTTATTGATTATGCTAGTGTGCAGTCAGATCTGCATAAGAAAAATCTGAATTGCAATAGTGGCGAATAGTGGCAAATCTGAATGTTACCACAGTATGGATAACAGTGACCAGGCCATCTCTATATAGGAGAGGCTGCAACTGGCAGAAATTGCTTCATATCAGAAATGCCAACTGAACATCTAAATTTAACATCTCAGTTGTGCTGAAAACTAGGCCCTTCATGGGGAAAATGAAGCTATATTACAGAACAACCAATACACAACGTTTGTCTTTCAGCTTAGACAAACCCTCGTTTCTGTCTTGCCAATATTATCTTTCCTTTTCTTATGTGTTCATTACATAAAAGCATTTCCAGACAAAGTCATCCTTCTGTCATGTTGCTTGATGGGTTTTATTTCATTAACTGTAATACACTTTCAATCCTAGTTGGTCAGATCAAGAACTTTTGCATACTCTCAGTCTCTACGCTATTTCTTTGATCTGTAGACAATGAATATCTTCCTCTGAGGATTCACTCAGTCGTGTGAGGAAAAAAAGTGAGAGTGGAGAGATGCCTCACCTCAGATACCACACAGTTGAGTTGGAATATCTGTCCCTCCCCTTCCACCTGCCGTATGCAAAGTTTGCATACCAACTCCAGCGTGTTCAGGCTGAACCTTTCCAGGGTGAAGGTGCAATGCAAATTTCTTTGACATCCACTCCAGATATGGTAAAAGGGAATTTCCTGAAGAAGAAATAACACTGATAATAAAAATGAATTTCTGATTTTTCACTTAGTCAATTCTATGTTGGATGTAAACCTCACGTGACTAGGTTAATGTAATAATTGATGAAATATAGTTAAGAGTAGAATGGAAAGAAATAAAAGAGTAATAGTTCCATAACAAAATGCATAATTAAGGTAAGTATATATTTAACATGTTTGTTCTCCAGGCAAATATGCTCCAGAATTTTAACCATAGCCTGGGAATTCTGGGAAAAGAAATTCCAATTCTTTCAAATGGTATCCGAGAGTCTAAAACAAGAAAAAGTTTCTAACTTAGATTTAATTTAATGCCAAACAACTGAGATTTATGTAACTGATACTTATTAATTCCCACTTCATTTTTATGTAAATTCCCAAAGAGATTTCTATCGTTATATAATATTTGCATTATAAAAAAGAGGTTAATTCTTGGAATTAACAGCAATGAAACTGGGTAGGCAGGTAGATGGATTCTAGCTATGTTATAGCTGTTTCATTTGTTGTTAAAATATATATATTATTTCATATACAATCGTTTTCTATACTATCAAACATTTCTCCACTGTTTCTGTAAACATTATATAAATCATCAACTGCAGATTTTATTTATTTATTTTTACCCCGCCTTATTATTTTATAAGTAATGCAAGGCAGCGAGCATACATTATACTCCTACTTCTTCTATTTTCCCCATAACAAGAAACCTGTGAGGTAATTTGGGCTAAGACAGTGATTGGTGCAAAGGTTTCCATCTGGCTTTTATGCCTAAGGTGGGACTAGAACTCACAGTCTCCCAGTTTATAGGCCAGCATTCTAACCACTCACCAGACTGGCTCTCTCACCTAAAGGTAACGTTCAAGATCTGTGGAAAGGTGATGGTACACCTTTCAATAATTATTATGAGGGCAACACATAAGAATAGTTCTGTTGAACTAGGCCAAGAGACATTTTGCTTCTCATTAGCCAACTATACTTTGGGATACTTGCATATAGGAGTCTGAGTCTGAAGTACTCTCAAACAACAGATAATAGTGAGCCATCAAGACTAACTGTACTTGGCAGATCTGTCTTCTATTGGTTTTCCCTATTCATTTTTAAAATAAAAGTACCTAAGTTAGTGGCTATCATCACATCTTGTGGTAAGGACATCCGCAGGTTAATTATACATGGGTCAGTCATACAGTCTATTAACCCACTAGTTTTTTTTCCACATACAGCTCACAACCCCTTAGTGTGCATGTGAAGTTAGTGATACTTTTGCCTTAATATGCATCAGTTTACACTTACTTAAATGAAACAGATATGCTGTTAGGTTGACCCTTCATCCAGTTTAAAGGGATCCCATTGCTATCTGGTTGATGTCTTCAGCGAACCTGGTCCGTTTACTGGTATTCCTTATCAAGATCCTTTATGAGCATTTAAAAATACAAACCCCAATACACATACCAACAATGCAAATAGAATCATTTAACCAAACAATGTAGCAGCAGGTGTTAAACATTCTTTTATCCCTATCAAGTATTCAGCAATTTCAGAAATCCTGTATTCCCATTTGACTTTGAAATACTGGATGATGCTTAATATTGCAAGAGGGCTGATGAATTCTCATAGAATTTGGCAATTCTTACCTGGTATTTTGCTAGTAGTTTACTCTTCCATAGGGAATGAGTAATATCATGAATAGATAAGCGAAGATTATGAGTGCTACCCTTAAAATGTAAAGCCTTTGGGTCCTCCAATAATTGTCCACCCATTTGCCTCTCCAACTGCAGCACTTCCTGAGTGTTGGAAGAAAGACAAAGTACATTTAGCATGGGATTAAAAGAGTCATTGATAACATATAAATTAAAACAAAGTTGTGCGCCCTGCTCCGTTTTGTGAAGCTCAAAATCACATAAATTAGTCATTCATTCATTCATTCATTCATTCATTCATTCATTCATTCATTCATTCCTTCCTTCATTCATTCATCATTTTTTATAGCACCCACTTAGCCAAGTGACTTTGGGTGGCTTACAATTCTAAAACATTTTTTTTAAAAAAATTAAAACAATAAAAATACTCAGAAATAAATTCGTACAAACAGCAGCAGTGATGATTAATTAACTAATAGTAAAACCAAGTAAGGGGCCCCTAAATACATTTGGATTTCCAAGCCCAGCTACACAGACAATTTTTTAAAGCTTTGCAAAATGTCAACAGGGTTGGAGCCATTCTAATCTCTGAGGGGAGATTCTCTAAGGGCTACAGCAGAAAAAGCCCATCAGCTGTATCGCTGAAATATCCACCAGAATTACTCACCAATTGTATTTCTGAAACAATATTATTAGCTACGGTACTATGTTTTATAGATGAAAGGAGATTTGAACCCAGATCTCATTGCTCTAAGTTTAGTCTTCTCTTCTGTACACTGAAGCATTATATACTCATCATGACTCCTAAATAGGCTATGGATTGATCAGCACAGGGAAAACATTTTGCACCAGAAAAGACTTCCTTGCTGATTGCAAGGAAGATATCTCTTATACAAACCAGTTGTAGGACACAGCCAGAATCTGGTCAACATGATAAGGTAAGGACGATATACGGTCCTATTCCGATTCAAACAGGAAACACCTGATAGGATGAAATGTACTGTATATTTACAATGATTTTGCAAATTGATCCCACAAATCAAAATTAATGTAATTTCTATTTGAATAGAATAGAATAACAGAGTTGGAAGGGACCTTGGAGGTCTTCTACTCCAACCCCCTGCTTAGGCAGGAAACCCTACACCACTTCTGACAAATGGTTATCCAACATCTTCTTAAAAACTTCCAGTGTTGGAGCATTCACAACTTCTGGAGGCAAGTTGTTCCACTGATTCATTGTTCTAACTCTCAGGAAATTTCTCCTTAGTTCTAAGTTGCTTTTCTCCTTGATTAGTTTCCATCCATTGCTTCTTGTCCTGCCCTCAGATGCTTTGGAGAATAGCTTGACTCCCTCTAAGGCATTATAAAGTGGTATTAACACTTCATGTGATCTTGATTCTATCCCTCTGTTAATGCAGCCTAGAACTGTGTTGGCTTTTTTGGCAGCTGCTGCACACTGCTGTCTCATATTTAAATGGTTGTCCACTAGGACTCCAAGATCCCTCTCACAGTTACTACTGTTGAGCAGGGTACCACATATACTATACCTGTGCATTTTGTTTTTCTTGCCTAAATGTAGAACCTTACTTTTGAATGTTCATTAGCAGAGGGATCTTTTTTCTGTATAAGGCTGAACATCGCCAGTAATAATCCAAAGCAGAGGAAGACTCCCTTCCTTCCTACTAAAATCATAATTAGAGGAGCAATGCTGCACTTAATAAATGAAGGTAAAAAGGGACTTTAGGGCACACATGTGACACCTGTCACAACTCCTGGAACCAAACTCATCTTTGGTCCTGGAAAATGTAACCATTTGAAAGACTTCCAGATAGGTGCTATGTGAGCATCTCCACATGCAGTCCTGTTAATTCATTGATTGGATTTTACAAATCACATCCACAGTCCCCACCCCCACCCCGTGTATGCACACACACTCCACACATAAAAGAAAGGAAAATATGTCTTTTCTTCAACATACAAGATCATTATGATGATCATGCTCACAAACTATTTAGCATAACTAAGAAGGCTGTTGTCTCCAACTAACCTGACAATTCTTAAAGTCAAAATGGTGTTTGCATTTAAATAGGGGGGGGGGCGCTAATTAGAAAGCTTTTAGAATTACACTCTGCCAGTCAGTTTTAGCTTATTCCAAGAACACCTTAATTATCTTGTGAAGATGCCTAAAAACCAAAGCAACAATAATAATTTGATTGCTATCAATGTTAATTACACCCAAATTATATTCCTGAGTTATGAGAAGGAAAATTAGCTGTATCTCCTTATGGTAGTTCACTGATATATTCCTCATACAGACTCTATACTGTTGCGCATAATTAAGATTCACTTAAACAGGAAAATTTAATAACACTGTGACCATTCTTATCTAGTAATCCTACTCAACATTTCAAAGCAATTCAATACAAGCTTGAAAGGAAGATGGATATGGATAGACAGTATTTCTAGTTTCATGTTACAAGCAATGGAACGAACATTTTCCTTGGTTTTTCTTCCCCTAAACTTGGAAAATTTGACATTAGGGATTTTTTTCTGAGTGAATAAGGGAATAGATCACAGAAAGAATAAAGATTTTTCTTGCTTGATGAATTGGATTACATGTAGGAAGAATTAGATTAAAGTCCCGTTTGAACCATCTACGCTGACTAGGTAACACTACTAATAATTATGTAATAATAATAAGCAATTTTACTTGGAATAGCTTGCATTCTGAGACAATACCTTTACATCACCAATACTGTATCTGCCTATCCCAGGTCCTTGGGGAGGACTCGGTAGTGTCAGGCTCGATTAAAATGCCAAATCCACTCTGAACATCTGGCTGACCATGCGACCAACATAACAACAATAATAGTACTTTTTCTTATACTAAAGTTCAAAACAATTTTAGCATGTTTCAACTTACTCAAAAGAAACATGTAGTGTTCAGGGGTGGGTTCTAACTTACCTCGCTGCCGGTTCGCTTCCTCCCATGCGGCGTGAGCGCATGCGTGTTGCGCACCGTGGCTGCGCACATGCTTTGTGCAGCCGCACACACATGCGCAGTGCCGAAAACCCAATTTCTGTGCATGCGCAGAAGCAAAAACAGCTTCTGCGCGTGTGCAGAAGCCACAAACAAAATGGCGCTGCCTATGGCACCGCCGAGACCCGGTTTGTGGACGTGGCCAGCCGGCCATCGCTCCCAGTTCGGCGAGTGGGGGGAAATTCCCGCTATTGGTTCTATAGATCCGGTCCAAACTGGGAGCAACCCACCTCTGGTAGTGTTATAAGATTCAGAGGACTGATTTAATCTGAATGCCTTACAGTGTTTGTATGGTGCCTTGTTATTTTTTGTCAGGACACATGTTTGACATAAAACTAGAATAAGTAGGCAATTGTACTGCTTACTTCTTTTGAGACACCTATCCTTACTTTCATCTAGTGTTACAGTACTAAAATCAGTTATAAATGGACCTGCTGTTTGGATACATGTTTATGGAAGTTTGCTTGAAGGTCTCCTTGGTGCTGTGCACAACACTCCTGGAATGTACTATGACTTGCCAAATGTTTCATAATGCTTCTGTTGTCCTGCCTGGTCAAATGTATGGTAAAGTATGACAGGGGGCTTTTATGCTGCTCAGTCCCAGGATAAGGCTATATAAGTAAGCTTTGGATTTATTTAATCAGACTGGAGTACATTAACTTGTATATTATTATACATTATACTCTTTTGTATATTAATGAATACAACATTTTTAAAAAATAGGATGTGTATCTATATTAAGTACCTGAATTCCTAAAAACCATTTGGCTCCATGGAAAACCCAAAAACTTTGGAACACCTTCACAGACTTCCTTGCATAAGCCAACAGCTTAGTTGCCTCTATTACTAATTCCCAGAACACATTTGTTTGCACATAAAAAGTCTAGAGAGTACGAGAAAACGCCTACCGATTCTGTGGGCCAAAATGGGCAGATAAGAAAAAATAATTTATCTCTGGGAGACTAAAACCTTGACACTGCTTAGAACTTAATCCCCTTTTAATGAGTTTGAGATGCAAGCAATAATATTCTAATGAATAAAATGCAGTAATTTTCTAACCATCAGATACTGCCCAAAGAAACCACATGTGGTTCAGAAAAGTTTTGCCAGCTTGCATTCCATTGCTACAGGCAGATAATTGTTTGTAAAAGTTTAAGATCATATGGTACTATCAGGTTTGGTTTATTGTTTCTATTCAAACAGGGGCTGTAGTACTGTATGTTTTTGAAACACTATAAAATCCTAAAATTGCTGTTGCAAGGTGCCAGACTAAAGAGGATTTTTAAAAAGCTATTTCCTTTGCCTTTAAACATGTATATGACTTGTTTTTATTGTTCTGTGGAGTCCTTGTTGCTCTCTGAGCTTGGTTGTTTGCTTGCACACATTTTATTACCCCACTAGACAACATCATAATGAAAGCACCAAGGACTAACACTGAATTACAGATATTCTCTTCTACTTTACAGTTGTATCAAATGTTTCCTTATTGTGTTTAAAACAGTTGCAGAAGTCAGACCGTTACCCATTAAGTAACACATCCCGACCACTGTATTAACTGAGAGACACAATGTAAACGGTGTACTATAACAGTGTACTACTACTACTACTACTACTATTACTAGTGGTGCAATAGCACCAATAGCAACAGTAATAATTTGTTCTATTCTATAAAAGGCATTGCCAATGGCAGCTGGAGTCACATGGATTTGCAAGCAATGCACTACAATTCAGCTTTAGGAAGAGTTTATGGATATATTTATGTAAACTCGTTGAGAAAAATCCACTTAATAGACAACCGACAAATAAAGACTCAGATATCAATAATGCTGTGCTTAATGATGGAGATTATAACTGCACCCATAGATTCCAACTACAAAAGAGGTGACAAGCTGTATCTGATGAGCTGCGGTGGCGCAGTGGTTAGAGTGCAGTATTTCAGGCTACTTCTGCTGCCTGCTGGCTGCCTGCAATTTGGCAGATCGAATCTCACCAGGCTCAAGGTTGACTCAGCCTTCCATCCTTCCGAGGTGGGTAAAATGAGGACCCAAATTGTTGGGGGCAATATGCTGACTCCGTAAACCGCTTAGAGAGGGCTGTAAAGCACTGTAAAGCGGTATATAAGTCTAAGTTCTATTGCTATCTCTTGGTGCGGAAACCCTGTTGTGAATTAGTTGAATTCACATGAATGGATAAGATTGTGTGTAGGAATACAGAAAGCACCAACGCTGGATCACTTATATTGCAAATTCTCAGTGAAAACACTGCAGATAAAGTTATCTAACTAAGCAATACAACAGCAGGCATTGCATTAACAACCCCGGAGGTTCTTTTATTATTATAAAGTATTTACAAAGAGGCATTTATATGTTTTGTTCCTCTGGGGAGCTGGCACTTTGCATCAAAAATATATGAACCAGCAATTAAATTTTTGAGCACCTTATGACCTTTTAATAATGCAAATATTGTGGAATCCAGATTACATGGTAGGTATACAAAAGAATAAGGCATTCTGGGAAAAGAATTAGCTTATAATGTGAGGGAAATGATGATGAAAAGGTCATTGTTACATTTTAATCTGCATTTTTTTTGTCTTACTCATGTCCATCTTTTTTTATAAAACAGATTGGTGGATATTTGCAAGCAAGCAAAGGTAAAGTCCAAAAGTAAATATTAAAGCAATCATCATCTCCTTTTAATGACCCCATAATCCCAGTGTTTACTGGCCCTTCCTGTCGCCAATGCGGAATTTTATTCAGCAGATATATTCTCATTGTGCCCAGAGAGAGAAATATCTGCCTCTACCTAGAATCGAACCCACAGCCTCCTGATTATGAGGCAAGAGCTCCACCTCTAGGCCGCCACACCACTCAGTAAATATTAAAGCAATGCTATAATAATAATAATAATAATAATAATAATAATAATAATAATAATAATAATAATAATAATAATAATAATAATAATAGCAATAGCACTTACTTATATACCGCTTCACAGTGCTTCCCAGCCCTCCCTAAGCGGTTTACAGAGTCAGCATATTGCCCCCAACACTCTGGGTCCTCATTTTACGCGCCTCGGAAGGATGGTAGGCTGAGTCAACGCCACACCACTCAGTAAATATTAAAGCAATGCTATAATAATAATAATAATAATAATAATAATAATAATAATAATAATAATAGCAATAGCACTTACTTATATACCGCTTCACAGTGCTTCCCAGCCCTCCCTAAGCGGTTTACAGAGTCAGCATATTGCCCCCAACAATCTGGGTCCTCAATTTACTGACTTCGGAAGAATGGAAGGCTGAATCAACCTTGAGCCTGGTGAGATTCAAACCGCCAAACTGCAGGCAGCCGGCAGTCAGCAGAGGTAACCTGCAGTACTGCATTCTAACCATTGCGCCACCACGGCTCTTGGTGGCAAGATATAATAATAATAAGAGTAATAGCAATGACAAGAAATGGAGGAGGAAAGAGATACCATGATGATATCAAAAATGAAAATTACTTTGAGGGCATCTTGGGTGTCATCCAGACAGTAGACACGGATGTTGTATTCCAAGGATGAGCAGATCAGTGGCCCAAATATGGCCAACTTCAGACGTTTTGTGGCTGCTTTGGTGACCGACTGCCCTACTAAGGCATAGGTGCTAAGAGTTTCTGTGAGTATATGGCATGCCTCTGGATCCAATTGGATATAACATGGAGTAGTGAAGTTTTCTTCTCCAACTGCTACTACATCCTGAAAAGATCAAAGACAATCGAATAAGAACAATTTAAAGGCTTGGACAATGTTGACATCAGTACATCAGTGCATACTATTCAGGCAATAATATTGCTTTTCCAGTTACAATATCATGGATACATGTAAAATATTTGGAGAAATCTGAGAGTAATTGATATCAAGCAAAGTGTGTTTCAGGAAATAGAATTCAAATAAATCAGGGCTATATACTAGTTTTCAAAATACTTGCTCACTTACTCTATATTTGACTATTATTTATATAATATGTTTTACTAATATTTCAAGTTATTTTGATTTTCAGAAGCAAATTAAATTACTGTATGTTTGAAGCAGTTAACTCTTTTCCATGCAAGGATTCAAATCCAAAGTTTTAATAAAAGCATACATGCATATTTCATTAAAGAGAAATATTCACTCAATAAGTTACAAATGTATCATGACATATACATTACAAATATATAATAATTTTAACATGGAGAGAAATAAAGATGGAAATTTACATTTGCCAAGGATCATATAGGCAGAACCATGTACATCAGGGCTGTCAAATTCCCGGCCCATGGGCCGGATGTGTCACGCACTGGCCACGCCCACGCCCGGTTTAGCGAAGGGGGAAAAAGTCCCGATATCCCGATACGTCACGTGACACCGCCGTGACGACGTGAGTTTGACACCCCTGATATACATCTGAACATATCTGAATGAGGACAATGGGCAAAAATTAGAGAGAAAAAGAAAAACAGTTATAATTAGAGGTTCAGTATTAGCTCATATAAAAAATACTTTCAAATATTAGAAACATACTTCCCATTTTGATTAAAGACTTTAAAGGAAGACAAACTGCTTAGAGAGTCTGGAAATGTAGACACCCAAAGACAGCTACCACATATGCAGTGATAATGGGAAAGATCACTGAAATATCAAATTCATGAACATTTTTCCCGTTGCCTCAAAGTAAGGTACCTAGTAATCTTGATCTTATAAATGAATCACTAAGTTCAATGATTCCTGAATTGGGGAAAGATTTAAAATTCCTTTGTTGAGGATAAGGTGATATTGCATGTATGCAAAGTGACACCGTCCTTCCTGAGGAATAGGAAGAAACAGGTAATCAGTAATGAGATCTTACCAACCATTGCTGGCCAAGCTATAAAACAATTGTGTTGGCACTTTCAAAACTCATCTGCCTTGAGGAGTTCTCAATGGAAGGAAAGAAAATCAGAATGGCATTCAGAATAGGGAGAGAATAAGCATATATATGTAAAAACTTACAGTGCAAGAAGAGTTGAGAGTTCATTCATGAGTATTCCTTGTTCTCAGTGCTGCTATGTTGATCTTGGAAGGTAAGAGGGAGCAGAAACCACACCAAACAAAGTTGAGATGTATTTTAGCCCAAATTTCCCAAAGCATCGATGGACTCCCATTGGGAGTCTGATTGGGAGTCCACCAATGCTTTGGGAAATTTGGGGCTAAAATATGTCTCAACTCTGTTTGTTTGGTGTGGTTTCTGCTCCCTCTTAGCTTCCAAGATCAACATAACAGCACTAAGAACAAGGAATACTCATCAGTTCATATATTTATGGAAAGAATCGATGGGATATACTGTATGAATGAACAGGATGATTCCCTGAAGAAGAAAACAATGACTACTTTACAATGCACAGATTAGTGTGAGGGGATTGGCAATCTTAACTGTCGAAGGTAGAATAAGTGATGGTAAGAAAAGAATAACAAAACCATTCAGTGGAAGGATTACTCTGTTGCTGAATATACATCCAGGTGACAGTGTCTTATGAAAGTGGACGGCTGTGATAATAATGTACCCCTACACAGATCTATTAAAGTGATACCCTGATATAATGCTAGGACTGAAGCAACAGTCCAGGATGAGTGACTTCAGACTCTCATTGGTAGAGCGTCTGCACAATCCAACGGGAAAAAAGTTTGACATGAACCTTATGAATCTTTGTGTGAACTTAAATTATTCTGAAAAAGATGTAGAGAAGTGCACCAGGGTTGAATCCAAACCATACAATAGGTTAAAGTATATTGTATATTTAAATGTACAATGTGTGTTGGATCCAGCAGGAATGTTGTCAGAATCAATGATTAATTTTGATGTAAGTATGAAACTACCTTTGTAAAAAAGTCACATCTGGATATACATGCCACCCTGGCATTGCAGATGAGGAGATTCAGGCTGAAACACATACAGGTTACTAGCTGTCCAAACAGAAGCAAAAACTATCAAAACCACAAATAGAAAATTAGCACACTGAGGTTGGAAGTAGCCAGAGATTTAAATATCCAGTTCATTAAAAAAAGTGTGAAGTCCTGGTAAACTCCAGGATGGAAAAAGATAGATTACATTAAGTGGATAGAAAACAAGGAATATGAAAGACTGAAAGAAATAACTGAGAAGGAAACCCTGATTGGAAAGAGAGAAAGACAAAGAGAGAAGTTGTAAAAGAAGTTGTAGTATAATGCTTGCAATGAATTAACTTAATTTTTCAAATTTTTCAAATTTATATAGCTACTCATCTCAGAAAACCAGTGATACTTAAAATAATACTTTAGGCTGAATGACTTAGAAACTAAGTTCATGTTCTCCATAGGAATATTGAGTTGATATTACTTCAAGGATGTTCCCTATTCCTGATATTACTTCAAGAACATTCACTATGAGCCTGATTTAAACTAGAAAATTTGATTACAAGTTGGGAGTAGGTCATGATGCCAAAAAAGGTGGTGGGGTGGTGGTTCCCCCCCCATTTATTGAGACTATAAGGAAAGAGAGAGAGAGAGAGAGAGAGAGAGAGAGAGAGAGAGAGGGAGAGAGAGAGAGAGAGAGGAATGGAATGGAAGGAAGGGGGAGGGAGAGAGAGAGAGGGAGAGGGAGAGAGAGAGAGAGGGAGAGAGAGAGACATGAACCACACCTGCTCACAAGACAGTGCATATAACTTGGGCCATCAGGCTAAAGAGATGCAAAAGCACTTGAGTCAGTGGTTTTGGAAGCCACCAATTAATCTGAGGGACTGAAAAGGGGGAATTGATAACTCATAACAATGGAGACAGAGGCCTACTGTTAAATCCTCCTATCCTCAGAATGACTCAGGTTATTTAGACAGGCACTTGGTATATATTGGAGACAGACGTGGTAAAGAACGGGCAAGGGGACAAGACTGAAGTGGGGTATAACTTTGCTGGGATTGTGTAGAAGAGAAATGGAGGCAGAGTTAAATGCATCATCAGTTTAGAGACTTTGTGTTGCCACAAGATATCCAAGTCCAGCCCCCTCCCCCTTGAATTCTGTTGACTTTTATTTAGTGCCAATTTGTTGCTGACTGTTAGTTGAGTTCTAACAGATTGGTGACCTCTCTGATGATGACACTGGAGACAAAGGAGATGAAAACTATTATGATCACTAATGCTTTAAAGATGTCTAGACCCAACCAGATCAGTCACAAAAGAGGCACTCCCATAACTTTTCTATAACTGAAAACAAAATATCCCTGTGTCAAAATAAGGCAACATTGGCAACAGCAAAATGCATTTGCACTGGGTATTGAATATGCCATCACATGTAAGTGCACTTATGAAAATGTGCTTTCATTGCTCAAACCCTACAGTTAGGTAGGAGACTGATGTAGCTAAAAGGCATGAAAAACAGCCCATTTGAGAATATCTTCATCTTCCTGTTTGTCTTCTATAGAAGAGGAATATAGAGAAGGACAAACAGAAGGAGAAAAAATACAAAAGAAACTTTCCTATCTTGTTGCTTGTGTAGCACTTGAAAAGGAACAGAGGAAGAAGTAGGAACATCTCTTAAACATATACAATGGGACCAGGCATCATGTGAAAAAAAAATCTGTTTTGAAGAGTACTTGCCTGAAACTCAATGCCCAACACCCAAGTGGGTGTTGCATACAGGCCACAAAGAGGAATAATACATGGTGTCAGAAGCTTGTTCAAGAGTGCATGCTCACATGTACAACAATAGATTGAACAATAGATTGAACCAAAATAATGAGTACATATAACCCAATTCTGACTACATCAGCAAGAGTTTTCCTAGGTTTGATGTTTGATAACCTGGAAATAAAATGTGGATCCTTATTTTTATATATTTAATTTTTGATATTCTTTCATAGCAAAGTGTTCCGAATGGTTTACAAGAATATTCAATAATGAAATCAAAGGTGTAGAAAATAACGGAACATCGTGTACGGGATAAAAGTTAATAGCATGGGAAAACATCAAAGGGAAAACATGACATGAATCTTAATTTGATCAAAAGGAAGAAAAAATAAACAGAAAGGAGTCTACCAAACAGAGCTCCCTGGGCAGGATGACAGTACTATGAAGTCTCTAAATGTAATTTTCATATATCTTACTTTAGATAGTAAAAATATTAAATAAAAACACTGCTCAGTACAAATGGAGAAAATGACCACGACTCCTTAACTGGGCCTAGAAACTGATATTCAATGCAAGCAGGAAGCATTAAATATTCTTAAATGCAAGGTCTTCCAAGATAAGTGTAATACATATCTTATCACAGAACTACAGTGTTTGAAACAGCTTTTAGGACATTCCCTACAGTCAAATAGGGAATATTTTAAATATATAGATGGTTTTTTTAATTGTTTTTATATGTTTTATTTTTTTATGATGTAAGCCGCCCAGAGTCCTTCGGGAGTTGGGCAGCATATAAATTTTATAAAATAAATAAATAAATAAATAAATCCCCATACAATAAATACAAGAAGCAAGAAATAAAGAACCTATCATAAAAATTTACCTGACAAGATTTGATCACTTGTCAAGATACCCTCAATCAACAAGTGTTCAGTTTTTGTATGTTGAGTGTGTATGCACGTACACACATACTTTAGTTTATCTCCTGTTTTTCTGTATGTACAGTACTCAAGGTAGCTAACAACATTAACAATAACATGGAAATACAAGATAAAACAACTCCACGTATATCGTAGTAATATCCTTCATATTCAAATGGGTATCTATAAAGATCTTATGTGAAGTTAAGCAAAGAATGGCTACTCCAGTGACAACTTAGGTTCTCAATTTTGTAAGTTTAGTTTCTAGACAGTGAATAAAACAAGCTGCTTATTTTACAAGTCCGTTGCTTTATATTCTGAACATCAATGGAAAATTCCACAAAGAAAATATTTCAATATAAAACCAGCATATTAAAGTCTAGATATGATTTTAGAACTGAAGTATCTGGTGTTTTATTCAGTTGCTATTACTATACAAGTAGCAAACAATTCAAATTATTATGTCAAGTGCATTTTACAAAAAGTAATTATACAAAAAAAGGTCAGATTTTCGACAGAATTGCAACACCTATGTTTTCCTTTTTTCGTATCAATATGCTACCAGGAATAAATCTAAAAGGAAATAGTATGTGTTTCTTTAGCAAATAAGTACAGTACAATATTAATCAAGCATGCCCCCAAACTAACAGCAAAACAATGCTGACTACTTTAGTGAAAGTACAGATTTATTAGCAGATGCCTACTGCAAAGCAATGTACAGGTTGTAGTTCTCAATTTATAACAGTTCATTTAGTGATTGTTTGAAATTACAACACTACTGAAAAAAAACATGACTTGTGACCACTTTTCACACATTGCAGCATCCCCATGGTCACATGATCAAAATTCAAATGCATGGCAGCCGACCCATATTTATGATGGTTGCAGTGTCCTGGGGTCATGTGATCACCTTTTGTGACCTTCTGAGAAGCAATGTCAATGGGGAAGCCAGATTCACTTAACAACTATATTACTAATTTAACAACTCCAGTGCATTCACTTAACGACTGTGGTAAGAAAGGCCATAAAATGGGGCAAAATTCACTTAACAACTGTCTTGCTTAGCAACAGAAATGTTGGCTCAATCGTGGCCATAAGTCAAAGACTACCTATATTATGCTTTCATACAAAACCTGTTTGGACATATTTCCAACCACTTAGCAGCACTGAGTAGATAAAAGAGTTATTAATACCATAAAACTGGACTGAAGAGATATTTTTTTAAAAAAAGAAACTTTAAAGATAAAAAACCTTATCTTTTTTTTCCAGTGACTTTCAAGTATAAAGTTAATGTTAGATTATAAAAAAAGATAAAAACGTTTCAAGTAATCATAAATTATAGCACTTCAGTTAAGATGGAAATGTCTGAATTAGATATGCTTCTTTTACATCTGTGTATTGACAGGGAAAGTCTAAAGAAGAACTGTTTTAATACTTGGTTGAATTGATTATTGTATTTTGTTTGATCAAGTTTTATCTCTGGGACTATACAAAATTTTCAAGTTCATAAAAGGCTGTAGTATTCATATGAATATCATTACATTCCTCTTCAATATTTCCACATCAAGATGGAAGAATCAAATGTATATGGAGTATAACTAGATACATCCCATTTCTCCTTCATGCTTTTAAGAGTTTATGAATTAAGAAAAGGGCTTAAAATGACCAAAGGTATTTCAGAAAAAAAAAGAAAAGAAAAGAAAAGAAAAGAAAGAAAGAAATGCTCCAAGTTCTACCAACTTCTGATAAACATTTAGAATTTTTTAAATCCCATTTATCTATCTGAAATCTGCTTAATACTGCTGGTGTTAATTCTTACTTGATATTCTTGGCACAAATCAGACTTTTTTTCCTAACATACCAAACAATTTTAGTATCAGGAGTAACACAATATACTATCTACTATTCTTCGGAATTTATAGCTCTTCCATTAATATAGTATCCTGCCAAGATGCAAGTATTACAACTCAAAACACTCCGTGGAAATTGCAGTCCCAACACTCAGTTGGGAAAATGTGAATGAAATGATTAAAAAATGGCAATGATACATACATTTCAGGAAAATATATTTTAATGGATATTTGATCCGACAATGTGAACCATGCAGGTGAAGGGCAAGAACCTCACCTCCCATTGTCCCTGGGCCGTTTGGTTCTTCAACTGAATTTTCCAGTCTTCGGTGTTTGGTTCTGCACAGTGGTGCATTGTTAGAATGACAGGCCGGGTTAGTAATGCTCCAGGAGGCCCACAGCTCACTACAGGGGTCAAAAGGGTTTGACAATCTTCTACTGGTGGCCTGAATGGATTATAAAGTAGGAAGAAAAAAAAATATTCATCAGGTATCATTCAAACGGATTCATTTTAAACCCTGTTATTGTTTATCCCTGAATTGATATCAAAGTGAAATTTGGCATTATTTATTATTTAAACGATAATGTATTAACAATTATTTGTGCTTAAAATCACTGCAAAAGAATAAGAAAGAAAAGCAGAAAAACAGAGGGAAAATAACTCTCAAATTATGGCAGGCAATATCTATGATAAACATTGATAAAAAAATTAATTAAAGAGTAAGCTACTATACATTCTATAGTAGATTTGAAATAGTAATTCCTCTGTATTTTATTTATTTATCCTTGTAAATGACATTACTTCCACCACATAGATACAAGAATTCATGTAACATCTTGTTCCTTGAGGATAATATAGGAACATATAGTGTGAGCTGAAGGGGAAATGTTTTTCTCTTTGAAAATATTGGACTCAGGACAATCTATTGAAACTAAATGCAGAATAATTCAGGATTAACACAACAAGTTCTTTGTCTTAATTTTTTTTTTACAGTTTATGCTGAAATTAAAAATAAAAATAAGAAGTGGTGTTATAACTCATCAAGTCATCATGATTTTTTCAGTCCCCCCCCCTTTCTTCCAACACATTCACTCTTCCTTATATATTAGTTTTGCAATTTGACCCTTATTCTTTGTCTCTATAGATGGCCAAACATCTCAAACTATTACTGGTATCCAGCTCTATATTAAATCTAGAATGCAATCATTATTAGCGATCTGCAGACTACTTATTATCTTTCCAATAGTATTTGTCCATTTTAGAAGGCTTTTTTTTATTTTCCCATACTTCGTAAACATTTTACCAAAGTATATCAATACATTCTCTTGCTCTAATTTCTCCCATTTCTATAATGCACCTGTGCATGCACGCGCGCGCGCGCACACACACACACACACACACACACACACATGTAACTATAAAATCACTTGATTTTCTGTCAAACACAACTATGTTTGTTCTTTGACACATTAATTTTCAGATTCACACTCCTTGCTACAACTTACGAACATTCTATCGAATATTCATTGCAAATCATCCAGATTGTCCGCCCACAAAATAGCAAATGCTACATGGAAAAGTACATGTACATTTATATCTGCAGCCAACACATCTCTAATGTCACAAGAACAATTGCTTATACATTGACAAAAATACATCATAAACCAAGGAGACATGACAAATCCTTGTCTTACTCTTTCTTTGTGCTGAACCATTTCTTAAGCATTTTCATTCTCAGCTAAGCTTTGCCTTTAAATCACTCTTATCATATTAGCAGCCAAATTTAAAACTCATATTCACACAAAGCATTCCATACTCTGGGTCTAATAATTTTATCATACATACAATATCTTCTTTCGTCAACTTTCCATTCGTTCTTCAAGATTAATCTGCCTTATAATACAGGATTTATACTTTTGCTTACTGAAAAAAAGGAAAACATTATGCGGATTCCTACAAATTCTTTATGCAAAAATTCACCCTAGCAATAATGCAAATATTTTCCTAATTGAAACCCTCAGTTTGAGCCAGAAACAGTAATACGAGGCTACCACTAATCAGAAAACTCAATCTAATGCTCATCCTCATGCTAAAATTATGCGGAGGCATACTGCTTGATTACTCAGCTGATCGCTCATGCTGTCAGTAGGAGTAGCTAACCAAGGTAGGAAATCTGCCTGCAGTTTGTTTAGCATTATGTGTAACCTGTGATGCCTTGTTTGTCCCTCTACACAAGCAGAAATAAGAAACTGGAGGTGATCAAACTAGAATTCAGGTTTCAGTTTCTTAAAGAATAATCCAAAATTTGAATGTAGGCCTTGGTTGGAGGACTAACAAGAGGAATCAAGTAGAAGATTTGAGTTGGGACATTTCTGCTAATACAGATTTTTGTGTCGATGTTCTGTATTGCATTCTATAGAAGGATATTTTGATTGACTGACTGACTGATTGATCTGTATGCTGCCGAACTCATAAAGAGTCACTGTGACATATGAATGACAACTGGAACTACAGTGCCGCTCAGGTATATTTTATAGTCTTATTCAGATATATTTATAACTCCCTTCTTCCCGCAGCCAACACTACTCAAATGATGTTAAATGCAGAAAAGACTTTTGTATTCGATACAAATACACACAAGAGAAAAACTACATAGACTTCTTCATTAGGAAAAACCCTGACAATGCGGTGTTCTGGCTCATGTGGTAACCAATGCATGTACTGAGATACCCTCAACAGTTTTATTCTTGCAGACAGTTCTGCTCTACAAAAGTCTGTATCCTTTGAACAACGTTGCCTGGGGATTCTTGTGAATTTCCTATGGTAAATATCCCAAATACTGAATGGGGCTCATGAAACTGACTGAAATATCTCTCTCTCTCCCTCTCTCTGAGTGACACTGTAGTCCAGGTGTGTGTGTGTATCTGTGTGTAAGAGAGAGAAGAGAAAAGAAGAGAAGAGAAGAGAAGAGAAGAGGAAGAGAGAGAGAGAGAGAGAGAGAGAGAGAGAGAGAGAGAGAGAGAGAGAGAGAGAGAGAGAGAGAGAGAGAGAGAGAGAGAGAGAGAGAGATTTTGAGAGAGTCATTAGTCATATTTTGCAACACAGATTTAAGAATGGTCAAAACAGTAGATTGAGAAGAAAAATGTAAAATATCTTCTGTTATTCTAGTCTAATTCTTGTTTGCAGACTAAAATCTAGGATTATGTTACAAATGCAGTTAGTATCAGGAAATGTCACAAGTGCATCTTCAGTGTAATTGAAAAGTGTATTAAAAATACCCATAAACTGTTATTATTGAACTCCTCTAAGATTTTTAATGACCCCCCACTTCCCATTTTCATAGACTAATGACCTAGGTTATTCATTCCACAAAATTTTGGGTGGTGTTTACTATTCTCATTAGAATGCATTGAAAATAGTTTAAGAAATAACAGCTGTGAACTCCAGCAATGACATTGCTTCTTTTGAAGAGCATAAACCAGAATAAATTTTTAATGGGCAGGGAACGGTTTATAGTGATCTGCTGTTGGTTCCTCAGAAATATGTGGTGAATGTCATGTACAACTTAAGATGACATTCACTTACTGTATGTACTACAATTACCTATGTTACATCTCTTAAAACTTGGTAGGAATCTTTTCTTTCCCTATGTATTTATCCTAGAGGGCATCATTACTATATTAAGCATTCATCTAGAAAATCAAACTCAGTAAACAGTTATCAGGACTTTTCCCAAGGAACCTGGTGTCTGTAGTTATGATTTCTGAGAACGCTATTAATGATTCTCTCTAATCTAAATTACAATATTGGGTTCTCCTCAGGGAAAGCCATGCTGGCAATTAGTATGCTTGCAGAAGTTTATAGTATATATAATTCTGAGTGACATACAGATTTCATTATTTCAATTGTGTCCTCTTTGTTATTGTGTCAATTATTTGGTTTGCTGGAATAAAATACTATACTTTGATTAACAAAGAATTTAAAGGGGGGGAAGGAGAATATAGAGTGAAAGAATTGATATGAATAAACCACAGGAGCAGATGGTTATCCTTCCAGACATGTTGAGTACTTTGCAAATTTTAAACTTTTTGGTATTTCACTGAAGTTTTACTTCATGCAAATGTTTATACAAATGTATTGTCTTCTCCAAACTGGCATGATCAAAAATGTTTTGGGCAGCCTCCACCAATCCTACATTTGTACTTCTTTCTTTTGCCTAGAAATGCCATATGCTAGATTCAGTACTTTTTTATTTTTATTATTTTTTTCCTATAACAAATAATCATTTGAAAGAACAATGCCAGATTATTGTAGGTGGCAAAAAAACAACAACAACACCAAATTGCACCAGTAATAACAAAATCAATGTTACATAAGAACTAAAAAAAGAAATGTGAAGATATTATAATAGAACCTGTTGTTATGTGTTCTTGATAATTAGAACAAAATTTTATTTATCTGATATTAGTCATCTACTTGAGACTTCCATAAATTGACACTCAACGTAATTTTGGCCAAGAAAGTATATATGTATGTCTATTGTTGTTATTGTTCATAACACAAGAAAAGCTTTCTGGATCCATCTAATCTACTATTGCCAAAAATGCACTCAGAAAACACATAAACCTAAACATATTTCAGATAATCTTTCAGAAAAATTATTATACTTATACAAGATAGGATGATAGCAGAGATGTCACACTGAACTTGCAAAATTATCCTTGTCTCAAAACTATTTTTTGAAAACAGCAAAACAAGATTATGTAGTGTCAGGGAGGAACACATAAATTTCATGAAAATAATGCAAATACATCTTACAATCCAGTCCTGAAGATTTACCATCATGAGCCATTGCATGTAATGTTGTTTCCACATTGACATATATTCATTCTCAGACTGTACATAGTGAAATTCTAAACTATCAATGTTTTTGAGAGTGTTCTTCCTTATCTTTCCCAAGTCTCCTTTTTTAAAAATTCCCCAATCCAGCTAATGCCCCTAAGTTTATATGTCATTCCCTTCTACTAATAATGTAGAATTTGTTATTAAGAGAGCCTAACTTCCCATGAATCTGTGTAGTCCCTTTTTAAAACCTTCTAAATTGATCATCATCATACCATATGGCAACAAATTCCATATTGAACTACATTTTTATTGTTTATTTTTATGTTATTACATTTATATGATCTCCCATCTTGCATAAGTGACCCATTTAAAACATCAGTACAATATACAGTAACTCAAAATGAAAATGAAAAATGAACAACACTAAACAAGGACAAGACAAAAAAGAACAAAACAAAAACCTATGTGTTATAACACCTTATTTTTATTTTTAATCTCAGCATAAAGTGTAAAAAAAAAAATTAGGACAAAGAACTTGTTGCGTTATTCCTGAATTATTCTGCATTTAGTTTCAATACATTGCCCTGAGTCCAATATTTTCAAAGATAAAAACATTTCCCTTTCAGCTCACACTATATATTCCTATACCGTGTTTCCCTGAAAATAAGACCCTGTCTTATATTTTTTTGAACCCTGAAATAAGCGCTTGGCCTTATTGCCATGCACTCAAAAGCCCGATTGGGCTTATTATCAGGGGATGTCTTATTTTGGGGGAAACAGGGTATTAGATAGACTTTGGAAAAAGTGCAAAGAAGAGCAACTAAGATGATTAAAAGCCTGGAGACAAAAAAAAAAAAGAAGAAGAAGAATGATTGCAGGAATTGGGTTTGGCTAGTCTAGAGAAAAGAAGGGTTATGAGAGGCTGCCACAAAGAAGAAGAGGTCAACCTATTTTCCAAAGCACCAGAAGGCAAGACAAGAAACAATGGATGAAAATTAATCAAGGAGAGAAGCAACCTGGAATTAAGGAGAAACTTCCTAACAGTAAGGACAATTAACCAGTGGAACAGCTTGCCTTCAGAAGTTGTAGGTGCTTCATTACTGCAGGTTTTTAAGAAAAGACTGGACAGCCACCTGTCTGAAATGGTATAGGGTCTCCCGCTTAAGCAGCGGGTCAAACTAGAAGACTTCCAAGGATCCTTCTAGCTCTATTCTGATTAAATATATCTCCTTACTATCCTACATCTGTGAAAAAAAAGTCCGAACATTTTAATTTTCCCATTTAAGAGAGTTATTTAAGCCCCTAATGGTTTGATTGCTCTTTTGCAACTCTACTATATCCTTTTTTTAAGAGACAGTAACCAAGTTAACATTATAGTTGTGATTTCCATTCGAAAGGCCAATGTTTGTTTATTAAAAGCAAAATGGGTGCTTTTATTTAACCCGTCACTATAAAAGCAGAGGGGAAAAGCACAGGGCCAAATGTATGTATGTACCATAGGCAATCAACAATGTATTTGTGTCAAGGTACATTTGAGGTGGGCTGAGTGTGAAGAAATTGTAGCTGTGATGACCTATTAGACGTGGATTGAATAAAATCGGGCTAGATCCTACCTTCCTGCAACAGACATAGGGGCAGGATTTATTTAAAATTTGACCTGCCTTGGAAGTTGCACACACATGAAGCGCCTATAAAGGCTTATAAAGATGGAGGGAATAATACCGTTTCCTCCAAAATAAGACATCCCCTGATAATAAGCCCAATCAGGCTTTTGAGTGCATGGCAATAAGGCCAAGCGCTTATTTCAGGGTTCAAAAAAATATAAGACAGGGTCTTATTTTTGGGGAAACACGGTAGTACTATATGAAATAACTGGCAAATAGTCACACAGTCAGACTTTTGTTATAATTCCCCGTTTCTAAAATATAAGTGACATATTTCTCTTATAATTAATTTTCTGAAGCAATTAGTTTAGGGATAGAGAACAGATTATCAGATTATAGAAGTGCGTCTAGCTGCAGCTGAGAACAGAACAGTTTGTCACTGGAGAAGGTAAGTGAAAGCTGAAATGATCAGATCAGAATGCAGGGCTTTTTGGATCCACTGAAAAAGAAGTGTGCAAAATACACATCACCATCAGTAGTCCTTGTTCCATGAACACTTGTTCAGCAATTGTTCAAAATCACAACAGTACAACAGTGGTCCATGCATCCCCATGGTCACACGATTGTGATCTGGCTCACACTTATGATGGTGGCAGCATTCTGCAGTCATGTGATTGCTCTTTGCAATCTTTTCTGCTGGTTTCCCACAAGCAAAGTCAATGGGGAAGTTAGCAAGGAAGGTCAAAAGTCCTTCTGGCAGCAGTCCCCCCAGTCTCCCCCACCTGGCAGCAGTCACCCCTGGCTCTGCCATAGTCACGATGCAGCTTGTGGGTTACCCTGCATGCTCTCCTCTTTGGCAGCAACCATTCCCTTGCCTGTTGTGAGCCTCCCGACACTCCCATTCAATGTTTACATTCATGCACTCTCATTTCAGATGCTCAGAATAACACAGTTGGAAGGGACCTTGTAGGTCATCTAGTACAACCCCCTGCTCAAGTAGGGGACCCTATACCATTTCTGACAAGTGGCTGTCCAGTCTCTTCTTGAAAGCTTCCAGTGATGAAGCTCCCACAACTTCTGAAGGAAAGCTGTTCTATTGGTTGATTGTTCTCACTGTCAGAAAATTTCTCCTTATTTCTAGGTTGAATCTCTCCTTGACCAGTTTCCATCTATTGTTCCCTGTCTGGCCTTCGTATGCTTTGGAAAATAGGTTGTCCCCCTCCTCTCTGTGACAGCCCCTCAAATATTAGAACACTGCTATCATGTCACCCCTGGTCCTTCTCTTCAGTAGACTAGTCATGCCCAGTTCTTGCAACCGTTCTTCATATGTTTTAGCCTCTAGTCCCCTAATCATCTTGGTTGCTCTTCTCTGTGCTATTTCTAGATCCTCAACATCTTTTTATAGTGTGGTGACCAAAACTGGATGCAGTAGTCTAGGTGTGGCCTTACTAAGGCTTTATAGAGCGATACTAGTACCACACATGACCCTGATTCAATCCCTGTTAATGCAATTTAGGATTGCGTTGTCTTTTTTGGCTGCTGCCACAAACTGCTGGTTCCTTTAACTCCTTTAACAACCTGCATTCCTTGCTTAATGATGGGAATGAGGAATGCCAGAAGTGCTGTCATTAAGCAATGTGGTCACATGACATTATGCTTTACAACCTTATGACGGAGTGATAGAAATATCAGTGCCAAGTACTGTCATTAACTAAGGACAACCTGTACGTAAGGGAATGAGATGCAGAATATAAAGTTTGGATGATAGAGAATACCATCCTATTCCACTCTTTCCCCTGGCCTGGGGAATGGTACATTTATAGCTGTGACTTTCCTTCCTTATTTTGATACTGCTCCCAAATAGCTATTAACTACTCAAGCTGTTCAATTAACTGTCTAGAATCAACACTGTGAGTGAGAGGGGTGGTACCTAAATTTGACAAATAAAAAAACAACAACAGTTAGAATGAAAGATTTCATCACTTGCCCCTGTCTCAGACCATAGAGAAGAGACCTCATTTCCTCAGCAAGTCTTCTCAGTTTGCTCGCAAACCGTTTTACGGCCTCAGCATCTTTTCAGGCTTGCCTCAATCCAAGCAGATATTGTGATCAGAAGGTTACATTAGCACAAGCAGCCTCCTCCCTTCAGCAAGCACTCAAGCAAATGCAAGCAGCAGAATCTCTTTTACCTCATATTCTCCTTTCGGTGAACCGTCACATACATTTCATAAACTCTCCCCTGAGGAATCGCCCCCGCAGGAATCAGCAAACTTACTCCTATAGAACAAGATGACAAAAAAAGAAAAAGAAAGAAAAAAGCTGAAGCAAATAAAAAAGAAGGGGGATGACAGTCTGACCTTTTGAATAATATGTGGGGTTTTTTTTGGAGACTGACAGAATTTCACCCATACTCTTGAAACAGAAATGGGATTTTTGCAGCCATCTTAATAGATGTAGTTTTCTGACTTGGTGGTGCCTCAGTGTTTGCTTTCTGCATTCTAGGAGTCTGAAACTGCTTTTGTTTTATTTAAGAAATGAGCAGATGGTTGCACTGCTGCTTAGATTGTAAAAATGAGGAGGGAAAAGCCAAGAGTTGCATTTACTATTCCAAACAGTAGTAATGGGATCATTGTTCTTGGCAATTCTTATTTAATGAAACTTGGAAAAAAGAGCAACAAAACATTGCTCGTGAAACAACAGGAGTCTCTTTCATGTTCCTGAGGATATCAGCTTTATCTGGTCATTATTCACCATTTGGATGAACTAATGTAAGTTTGGTTACAGAATGGGGAATATTCGTTAACATTTTTGTATTGCCAGCAGCTTGGAATATTTATTGGATTACAGCTTAAAACACAGCCTGTAAAAGTATGCTGTCAAAATGCAATTAAATTGTAATCATTTAAGATTCAGCAGCTGCAAAATTAAAGGTACTGTTAAAATCTCTCAACTAGTTTTAGAATCCTTACCAGTTCTTCTCCTCTGAGAGGAAGCCTTTGGACAGGTGTGGTTGAGATGCTAAACATCCCAAAAAGTGCTTTTTCAAAAGGCAACTGGACTTTGTTTTTCCTTGAAGATGTTTCGCTTCTCATCTAAGAAGCTTTTTCAGTTTCAGTTCATTCAGTTTTTGCAACCGAAGAAGTTTCTTGGATGAGAAGCAAAACGTCTTCAAGGAAAACCAAAGTCCAGTTGCCTTTTGAAAAAGCACCTTTGGGACAACCATGACCTGGATGACTGAGAATCTCCATAGACATTTAGGGATCCTAAAGTTTCCCTTGGTGAACATTCTTGTCAGTTCAGGAACCAATCACGTTTCCACTGGTATCCTTCCATTTCAGATATTCTACATGGTAAGAAGAGCATCTGGGTGATGTGAGGAAAATGATGTATTATCCCCTTGACCCTGATCAATATATGCTTATGAGAATGTTTGCAAGCTCCAAGACAGAGAGATAAACAGGCAGAGAGTTTGCTAGTGGTTAGGTGCTGTCCTCATGACCATCCAGATTCTGACACCAACAAACTCCCTTAACGTCACCTGGCCTGTTGGTCTTGCCCTGCTATGTTTTGTATATACAGACTATGATATGGTGTCAGCAGCTAAATAAGCACATTAATTAATAATGATTATAATACATTGAATATTTCCCACCTTCCCTTTCTAAAATCCCTCCTGTATGGGAAGGTCCCCAGTGCCTCCCAAAGTCCGGTAAGAACTCCAGTCCAACTAAGAGCCGTGAGGGCACAGTGGTTAGAATGCAATGTTGCAGACTAACTCTATTCACATTGCCAGGAGTTCAATTCCTTCGATCCTAACCAGCTCAAGGTTGACGCAGCCTTCCATTATTCTGAGGTTGGTAAAATGAGGACCTAGATTGTTGGGGGCAATATGATGAATCTGTACACCTGCTTAGAAAAGCACTGTGAAGCAGTATATAAGTCTAAGTGCTATTGCTACATTGTTCTGTGTCATAACATCTCTTCTTATGAGGAGACAGAACTTCACACACAAATAAGTTTATTGGAATACTTGCAAATGGTCATTATAATTATGGAAGATAATTAATTTAATTGCACAATGGATTTTCTTCTTTATTGTCCCACCCCCCCCCATTTGACCTCCAAAGAGTTCATTTATCTTTAAATATATAAATTAAAGAATTTTGAGGTTGCAAATGCAGAGAGAAAGAACTATTGTATTATAAACATCTGCCTTCTTACTCAGCTGGAGGAAACAAACTGAAATTTGGAACTGATTTCTTTTTTATAATTAGTTTGTTTCTTTTATGTCAAGTGACAACAGAACTCTTTTTGCCTTGAACTTCAAGGTTTTCTCCCTCTTCCCTCTTTTTTTAATTGTGATACATGAAAGAAAAAAAGCCAAAGGGCTGAGCATCCTACTTCAAATAAGTTGACGGTAGAAGGTCTCTATCTGATGGCAATGACTCAGAGTTCTGCATTTTTCTCCTTCAGAAGAAGTTAGAAGTTAGTGAGAAGAATATGTATAATAGCCAAGTAAAATCTAATGGGAGAAAAATATTTCTCTGATTTAAATGTAGGATACAGCTTTCTATAATGACCCAAACCTTTGCTAGAGGGGAAAAAAAACCAACTTCCAACAACTCTGGAACTACGTGAAAAATGTTATTTAAAAGCAAACGGCTGTAAATAATAATTTACCTGAATTAGGTACAATCAGATGACCTCCAAGAGAATTGAAGGTCCCAAAAGCAGTGCACGATGGATCTGTTTGCCGCGCAAGGCTCTGGTTTTTAACGTTTAATGCTTCATTATCCAGTAGGGATTGAGTAATCTGTGGAGAGAGTTTGGATGAAAAATCCGACAGCTCATCCTGGGGTGTGACTGCACCCGAATTATTGTAAACTTTGATCTTCAAGTTGGGCAGTGGATCCAGGATTGGAGAGTTGGTCATTGGAATTTTATCAGAGACGTCATGCAAGGCATAGACTGGGCCCCTATACATAGCTGCTGCAGAAGTAAGGTCAGGAGGAACAGCTAGGAGATCTGTTTTAAAGAAGAAGAAAAATGCAACATTAAAATCAAGAAGCTATGGCGTTAAACAACAACAGCATTCCCAACAGGCCCTCTCTGGATTTGATATGAATGAAACCCTCAGAGTTCCATATTCAACCTGGCCTTCTAGGGCAATTTTGAACATATTCTGTTAAAAAAAATAATGTGCTCATAAACCACAGATAAAAAGTAATTTCTATTAGTCAGGAAAGGCTTCACTAAATCATGACTGTGGAACTTGAAATCTGAAAATGTTTGAAAATATTAAGCTGTTGCATGCAGCTAAAATTATGTGAGGGGTAATGTATGCAGTTATACTAAGGCATTTCACATATGAAGATTCACCTTTGCAGGTAAGAACCTGATATTTTTCCAGATGATATCTGCTTATGGGTGAAGAACATGATTAATTGTTCCTAAGATAGGATGGAAGGGAACAGGGCTATGTAACAGAAGCAGCTTAAATATTTGAACTACCTCTAATCAATAATTTCTCATAGATGCAGTATATCAACCTGCAGTTCTGGAGATGTCCCAAAGTAAGACTTTTTCCAGAAAGGGCAGCAAAGATTCCAAAAGCTTTGGCAGAATGACTTTTGACTTTGCACAGCAGTTGCAGACCAGCAAAGTGATCAACAAAATTGACAGAAATGTTGGGAAGAGACAAGAAAGCTACTGCAATATCAGCATGGCAGGAAACAGATGTAGGAGATTGGCTTGAGATCTAGCCAATGAAAAGAAATCCCCAGATGGGGATTGTGGGATAGTCAATGTTAAATTGACTATGTCAACTGCATACAAAGAAAAAATTGTATAAAATGTTCTATAGATGGCATTTTGCACCAACAAGACTGGCAAAAATGTATAAGGATAGATCTGCTAAATGTTGGAAATGCAATCAAATACCTGGTTCATATTACCATATGTGGTGGACATGTCCAAAAGCCAAAAAAATACTGGACGAAAATACATACTTGGTTGGAAAAAATGATAAAACAGCATATAGACATGAAACCAGAAATATTTTTATTGGGCATTCTGCTGGAAAAATATGACAAAGGGACTATATACTTGATTTTTCATGTATTAACTGCAGCTAGAATTGTATATGCTCAACAATGGGAGTGTGACGAGATCCCGACAGATGAGAGTGTAATTAAGAAAATATTAGAATGTGCAGAAATGGATAGACTAACGCTTACTATTAAGGACAAAGAAGAAACTGAAAACTTTTTGACATGGGACTTATTTTACCAATGGTTAGACAATAAAAACAGAAGTTAGAAATGCAGGGACATAAAAAGGATAAATGTTAAAATGGAAATTTGATAAAATAGACAAGCAAAATATTATTGTTATTATAGTATCAATGTTATTGTGATGAATGTTATTGTAAGCATTTTGATTACGATTGCCTAAAAACAACTGTACCCAGACAACACACTGTTTGATTGAAATGGAATTTTTACATGTTATTCAAATAAAGTAAATAAAACATATAAAAGAAAAGAAAAGAAATCCTGAGGAGGCTGATAGGGCTGAGAAAAGATGTGAAAAGTACTATATCCCGAGTCTTTGAAAAGTGGAAAATACTCTGTAGAAGTTTAATCAAGATGGAGGACAACCTTGTCAACCTTATACCATGCAATATAGGAAGCATTCTGTTATAGTGCACAAATCGCACTAGTCTGACAAGCACAAATTATCGCCTACCTGGCAGAGTACTTGGGGACTTTAAGTTTGAGCATGTTTACATTTGTGGGTTAAAAATTGCTAGAGGACTAAGCGTTCACTTGTATTTTAGCAGCAGTGTTCTCCTGAGAATGGATTCTAGAAGATTTCAAGAACTTGGAAGCAAACTGCGAGTAGAAAGATTTTCCAACTAATGCAATCAATACAAGAGCAACCTAAGTTCAGGATCAAGTTCTCTCTTGCTACTTTATATAAAAGATAGTTGTTAGGCTATACGTGTTATAGAAGTAGGCAGAATTGAAGTTCTATGATATGAAGGTTCCTTTCTTCAAAAGTTCATAAAGCTGAAATCTGATGGGGCCCACAATGTGTCCCTTCCAGTCAGTCTATTGTGTTTATCTGCAGTAGATGTGATCTGAAGTGTTCTTACAAGGTAGATGTCACACCTGCCACAGCTTAAACTAATTAGAACCGATCCTTGATTCCATTTGTTGAGAAAGGTATAGTTTATTAAAAGTCAAGCGTATTGCAGTAAAGCATATCCAGAACTGAGAATGGATGCCAAAATCCCTAAGTTCAACTTTTCCCTCCCTTAATTGACGCTCCCATAACCAATCAGATTTAAGCAAGATGTTTTTAGAACGGTCCCTTCAAGCGTAGGTTGGTATGCAGCTGCCTTCTTCTCCCAGCCAGGTGACCTTGAAGCAGCATCTTAAGGAGATACAGAAGTTACTTTCACTTTCCCCCTCCCATCTACCCTCCTCAAAGTTCATGGCAGACTGTCATTGCAGGAGACCGAGGCACAAGCAAGCATGAAGTGGCAACTGACACTAGATTGCACTGATTTCCCTGCTAAGTAAAGGACTCAATAGAGAGTATGGCAGAACGACGAAAAAGCTGCTGCAGAAAAACCCATAGAAACCAGTTGTGGAGTGAATGAAGCCAGAAAGGGTGAGAGGAAATATAAACAGGTATTTAATCATGGAATGGTCCCAACCCCAGGTTGGCCATTCAAAGCATTCTGGTCTTGAAAATAGTGTTTCAAGATTGGAAAATGTTCCAGACCTTTTGGAAAGTCTCATTTTGGGGTTGAAGTACCTATTTACAGGTCAGACTTTCATGACAAAATACACTGCAGAACCATAATGAATGTTTGAAGGAGAGCAGAAGCATGTCAGGAAATAGATTCCATGTTATTTTCCTCCCCAAAATGTGTTTTTTAAGGCTATGAATTATTGGAAAGCACATGACTACCATGTAGCTTCCATGACTTTGAACAATTTAATCATATTGGTTTCCTCCTATTGAAATGCACAAGGAGCAGATTCGGGTCATTTATTTATTTTTATTTTCCATCTTCTAAAAAGTTTCTTTTAATAGACATGGGATGGGACTTTTCCCACACAGAAGAAGGAAATGCGAAGAGACAGCAGTGATAATAGAATAAATTGGAAGAACTGGAAGAAGTGAGAAAATTAAACAGATTCTTTCTTATTTAGTATTGTATACAGGAGACTATCAGAACATGCCAAGCTTCTGAGGGAAATTCAAAAGAATCAAAATGTTTTGGATGTTTTATAATTTTCTTATTCATTTGGCATTTCTTATTGTTCATGTATTTATCTTTTTTTCTTCTTCTACAGCATAGAAAAAGGTAATCCTTGCATGGCTGAATTCCATGGGTTATGCGGATTTTCATGGAAAATCTTTCTTCCCGAAAACAAATCCTGAAAAATGGCCAACCACAGGTCTCTCATATAGTTCTCTAGTAAATAAACGTATCAGAAATAAATCTATAGACCAAACTAATGGAAGTTATCTTGGTACTGCAAAGTTAAATAGAAAAGGGAAAGGAAGCTGGAAGGGGCTGTATTTCACCACCCAAATTATTTTTTCTTTGAATCCTATACAGGATATATAATTGATGAAGAGTCCCTGATTGAAGAATTTACAATTTAGATTGGGTAAGAGGAAAGGAAAGGTAATGATTTTTTTTTAAAAAAAAGGAGGATGAAGAAGAGAGCCAAATGACATTAGTTCTTATAGATTAAGTTTTCTAGATAAATTTATCTACAGGGTATTTAGTTGGAGAAATCTGGTTTATGGCATATCTCTAAATTTTGTTAATAGTGACTGGAAACAAACCTTGTCTTGCAGCTTTTATATTTACAGGCTGAAATCCACCATTTAGTGCTGAGGAATCTATAATATCTGACTCGAAGTCTCGATGGTTCTTCCGGTAGATGAATAATGCAACAGTTACCGAAATAGCCAAGCACACAATCACGGCTATCACAATGCCAACGTAGAGAGCGACATCATCCGAATCAGGAGCAGCTAGGAGGGGGGAAAAAAAAGAAAAAAAGAAATTGGGACACAAAGGTAGAACATATTAATTGTCCCACATATTTCTATCAGCTCCTATAGGTGTTTATTATAGTTTTGCAAGTTAATTTGAAATCGAATGCTCTGCCACATGATTTTGGAAGGAGGAAAAAATATTCGAGGCTTTAGTCATAACTGTTTTCTTACTCTTTATTTATTTTTATTTTTTTTGTCTTGGAAGCAAGCAAAATAACACATTGTTTGTAACTAGACTGTCAAGGCAAATTTAATCAAAAGAGCCATTTAGCACTCTTTTCAGTGCTAATTTATTCAGCGGGGCACCTGTTAATAAAAGAGGCTATATATTTCCTTTTGGCATACCGAAGCTTTACTTTTAAAAGTAAACAAATCTTAAAAGAAAATAAATGGGAAATGGTGATATGTCTGATAGACAGCTTGCCTACTTCTTAAAGGAAATACTTTTGAGGACAGAGCTCCATAATATGGAGACATAGAAGTAACTGCATGTTAATACTTTTCAAATGTGCATGTGCATTTTATTTATTTGAGTCTCTGTCGATCAGTATGTGCATCTGTATGTATGTATAAGTTGGAGTGGCTGCTTATACTTTGCCTAAAGAAATTTTAAATATCTACATATTGTTGACGTGCCCCCCCAGACAAGCTGTGGGGAATCTATTTTTTAAAGTCCCAAATATGCAATTCTGCTCTTAGGCTATAGGTGACTATTGAAAAGACTAGTGGCACATTAAAACCTGGAGAAAAGTATCATAATGTCAGAAAATTCAAAACATGTTTCTAATACATCACTGATTTTTTTTAATCATATTTTCTATTTTTTTTTGTAATTTATAGTAAGCTTCAGATTTGAGAACATCCCTGTTTTATGCATGCTGACAGAATTCAAGAAGTCTGCAATCTGTCATGGAGCCTACGGCAGCTGTCCAAATCAGATTTGTTCCTCCTGTTTCAAACATGGTCTGACATGAAAATCTAAACAGCCTCTGCTTTAGACAACTTTCAAGAACAAAACAACAATTAACAGCAACAGAACAAGCTGATACCTCAACATGCCTTGGATAGCTTGCTGGAATGTACTGAGATGAAGGATGAAATAAGAACCAAAGCCATCTAAGCTCAATAATATTTGAGGCATTGTATTTTTGCCGTATGAATATCTTTCATGCATTATCAGCCTCCTTCCCTGGAGCCTATTCTTCCAAATGAAATGACCAGTGACCAGTGATGTGTTCTTTGATTGCCTTGAAGCACTGTCGTCATTTGAATGTCTTTAATTTAAAGTTAAGCTTAAATTTAAAGCATCGGGCACAATTCTTCTTTTCTACCAGTCTTTTAAAATGCAATTGAACTCCAATTGGTTTGTAAGCATGAGTGTGTGTACTCTTTGACGATCTCTTATTGTTCTGTTGTTTTCATTTTAGAATTGTGGTTTTGTGAAGCTGCTGTCTGTTGGAGTTATTTTAGTTGGATTGTGAGCTGCCCTTCAAGCTTTATGTTTGGTTTGATTTAATTTGGCTTGTATTGAAAGACCGGGTAGAACTTCAACAAGCATATAGTTATCCATGAATTCATTAGGTGGGTGTTGTGTCTTCTCCCAGAGCTCAAGACAATGGTTATGGACTAACCCTTCATTTTATCCAACAAACTCCTGTATCTAGGTTTGGGCTGAACACAAGTGACTGTCTCAAAGTCCCCAATTTTCCATGAAATAAGGCTGGATTAGAATCCATGTCTGTCTGATCGATCTCATTATAATCCAGCATCTTAACTACTACACCATACTGGCTTGATTGGATGTTAGAGTCCTTCACTTATTCCCAAATACAGTGCTAGAAGACAGGCCAGTATGATCATGTCCACAACACTTGTGAGGTGAGGCTGAATATAATAATCATCCACCTACTGTGTTCATAGTTTATTCTTCATTTATTCTAAATATCTAAATATTTATCCTCTAAATTTTCCAGTTTATTGATTTTCACAATGCAGATGAGCAAACTGCAAAAACAATAATAGCAAGGTAGAATTTTCTATGGTTCTGCTGTAGGAATCAGACCAGCTTTGGTGATCTTTTCACTTGTATGTTTGTAGTACATCCTTTCACTAAACCCACTGTAATATTACATGCCAACCCATTGCTTCCCTCAATAAGTCTTTCCCCCAAAAAAACCTGCCTATGTGACATAAATATGATGCAAACTTTTCCATGAACAGAAAATATTTTACTTATGTTTAAATAGACCAATATTACAATATTTAAATGTACTGATATGCTTAAATAGTAAGCCTTTGGATTCGTTATGTACATAGGCAATACCTTCTTAAAAGAAAATATCATGTTCTAAAAATACTTGGTTTTGGTTTTCTTTAACTCCTAATAGCATAGATGAACACCAATAGATGACCAAAGGACATCAGGTTCAATATATTCTGCCTAATGGAACTCAAAAGGTGCATTTTAAAATGCTACTATTTTATTCTATCTTTCAGAAATGGCTTTCATGGAAAAAAGTGTGAGAAAAATCACCAAGGGAACCATTCTCTCTCATTGTTTTATCCTCTTTAATCAAATTAAAAAGTTGCAATTGCTCCATGCTTTGCTGGAATCTTAGTTGGTTTCTTTGATTTTCTTTTATCTTCCTTCCCTAAATTTGTTCTCCAAGTGTGGACTCTCTCTTAAACAAGCAAAACATAACTCTGGAGAAGTTAAATCTCTTTTCTCCAATGGATATACAACCTAGTGGAAAGTAACTCTTGGATCAGCTAATCAGAATCCAAGCACATATTATCAAGCAACACTTACAAGAAAATCCATATTCATTCTGGGTTCTCTGTTCAGTTGAAATAGGGTAAATGAAACCTTTAAAAGAAAAAAAAATGGGAATAAAATCAAATTAACACAGGGAGCTTTTAAACACACACATTCACACATACACACAATTGCACCCAAATGTTTTAATTTAAAAATAAAACAAAAGGAATGGAAAAGGGAAAAAAGGAAGGGAAAGAAAAGGAAACTCATGGCATTTTAGAATTCAGATTCAGCACACTATTATAATTTTGCATCTCCTGTCTGCTCAATAGTCTTACTCAGAATTAATAAGTAGACAGATTGAATTTCAAAGCCAAAAATTGGTCTCGAGTCACTAACTTTGGAGTGCTTAAAGTCTTTCTTTTATTGAGCATAAACTCTAATGGATCTAATTTATTTCAGACATCAAGGATCATTAGCATATGGAAAGTCTTCTTCCTCCCAATTCCTGCCATATGCTTTAATTCCCAGGATATATTCAGCAGAGCTCTGAATAGTTTTTTATTTAATTATAGAAGCTAAGCTGCTGGTCTAATAGAACTCCAAGAGGCTTGCCTTCAACGGTCAAAGGTTAAATATCCATTTACCAAGTGTTCAACCCATGGAAAAGCATCATTCCCTCCACTCTTCCTTTTCCCCTAGATTTTAGGGGAATGGTTTTTAACCTTCCCTTTAATAGAAATCCAATTCTGTTCTCCGGGGAGCAAGCAATTTGCCAGAGAGTTGGAAAAGGCATGTGTTCCATTTGAGATCATTAGAAAATCAATAGGAACCTTGACATCATAAAGTAATTTATTTCAGATTTTGAAGCTTTGTGTAATATTGACAAAACCATAACACAATTTTTTTCCCTACAAGAAACAAACAGAAAGAAAAGTGACTTTCCCCTGATTTTTAGTGATAATGCAATTCTCAAGCAATCTATTTTTTTTCTTCGAGCAATTTGCTCTGAAGCTGTGCAGTAAAGAAAAAAAAAGTGTTGTTTTTTTGGTCTATGCCAACGGAGAAACATTTAGCTGGAACCAAATTCCCACTGTGATGAGTGGAAATTTTACTTCTAAGTAAGCATGTTCAGAATCAAGGAAACAGCTGGGGGAAAAGCTTTAAACGCTTACTTTAAATAAAAAAAAAAAGGAACCCCAAAGAAACCTGAAATTTTGGAAATTTTTTTTCATCTAAATATTGCATTCCAGGCCTATCAGAGATTAAATTTTGAAGACATTTTAAAATACCATGAGAATGAGATTGAAAAACAGAAGACACCTTTGCAACAGAGGAGAACTATTGAGAAGCCATAACACAAATTTCAATATATTACTTAGTATTTGATGACTAAAAAAGGTTTTTCAATCAAGGTAGGCTACACTGATATAGAGAAATGGCAACCAAGTTTATCCACCTTGTTACAGAATCCCTACAGCATAGATCTATTATCTTCAAGGCCCACATAGTTCAAAGTATGAAAACCAACAACTTTTACAATTTTCATGCTTTAGCATGATTTTCAATAAGGAAAGCACAATTTATAATATTTTTACTTTCAAGTTTTCAATTTCTCTTGAGCAAGTAGAGCAAGACCATTTTTGCAGTTATCTTCATAAATTAGGGACATGATACACATTAAGCAAGGGAATTCCGCTGCATATGTAATTGCTGATGCTCTAACGTTGCTCTACAACACAGGTGTCAAACTCGCACGTCATGTCGTCATGTGATGTATCGCAACTTTTTTCTCCTTCGCTAAACCAGGATGGGCATGGCCAGCACGTGACGCATCCAGCCCGCAGGCTGCGAATTTGTCACCCTTGCTCTACAAGTAGCATTTGGAAAGACAGGATATGCTTCTACAAAGCACCAACCTACACAGACCTTTTTATAATTGTGGCTTCTTGCACATGGATTTCAACATCAGTATGCAAAAAAATGACACATATCGTGGTATCTTACATTAATTACAATAAGCTTCAAGAGATGTACAACTTTCTTTTTAACTTTCTCTTTAACTTTCTCTCATTCCCTTATGTACAGGTTGTCCTTAGTTAATGACAGTACTTGGCACTGACATTTCTATCACTCGTCATAAGGTTGTAAAGCATAATGTCATGTGACCACATTGCTTAGTGACAGCACTTCTGGAATTCCTCATTCCCGTCATTAAGCAAGGAATGCAGGTTGTTAAAGGAGTTAAAGGAACCAGCAGAAACCTATGAATTGCTGAAATTGAATCAGCATTAGTTTTGAAAACATGGCACATCATTCTGAGAATCTGCATGGCCTGCTCCTTAATAAAAAAATGATTTCAGCTGACAGCATTTGGAAATATCCAGCGCCTATTCTAATATACTTCCATTATGAAATGCTCCTATGTATTTTTCGGTTTTCCAATTTTGTTTGTTATGCCACTGATATTGGCATTGGCATTGGCCAGTTCCTCAGACACTCATTCTTTCTCTCTCTCTCTTTCTCTCATTTGCAGCTCAGCTGAGAAGTGCTGTTTTGCTCAAGAGTATGTGGAGTTGCCAGGGACAATCACAGTCAACCCATCTCTCATTACAAGAATTGCTAAACTAATGTTACATTGCTATGCTGGCTTTACAGAACAGCTGCTTCAATTCTGAGGTGCTATAGTTTACTTTGATAGTACTTCCAAATAAGTCACCTTTCCCATACTCCAAAAGTCAACTTCCTGAATAAAGACAACACATAAATCCACATTGGGAAGCCCCAAGCCATGCACAAATTCAAGGTATAGCTACAAGTAGTCCTGGATTTAGTATTGTAATTGAGCCCAGAATTACTGTCATAAACAAGTCATCACATAACCAACTTGTTTTTACATTTTTTTGCGGTGGTCATTAAGCAAACAAAGGGCTTGTTAAATGAAGCTATTGTCCACAATGGGCATTTTTTTGCAGGAAAACAGAAGTAAATGCTGGTTTCCGGCAAAAAATGTCATTAATTGTTGTCACATAAACCACTGCAAACGGTCATAAATGCAGACCAATTGCCAAGTGCCCAAAGTATGATCACAGGGTGGCCATTGGACCTTTGAATCTGGGTCATACTTTTTTTGGAGCGGTACATCGTAACTAAGCCATGGGTTATAAGTCAAGGACTATCTGTAGTTATTAAATGAAATGTGTAAGGGGTTTTTAAAACCCTTTTTGTATGATCTTCTGAGATTTCAAAATGATTCCTGGGTACAGAGGCATAGAGCAAGCATTGTGTACAGAAATCAGCACTAGTTCTAACATAGTTGTTTGGACGCTGTAGTTCACGTCATCTTCATCACATTGTTTTGTCTCAGCCCACTGAGAAGAGTATAACAACTATAGATCTTCACTACACGGGCCGGGCAACTCTATATACGGGCTCACTTCTTCAGGTTCCCAGATCTAAACTGCAAAATGGTTAAAAAAAAAATTGTACCTCTTTGTTGCCCTCTAGTGATAGTTCAGATTTTTGCAGTCCAATCTGACAGACCTATGCTTATATTGTTGTCATCAAAATGTATGTCAGTGTTGGATTTATGTCCCTCCCCCCAATGTTATTGCAGATGTGTTCAGCAAGAGATATTTTAACTATTGCTTTGGCAAAAATGAACAAAATAAAACCTTGGTCTAGATATTATCAGTTAGTATCCTAAACAGCTGTCATATTGCATGGTTTTCTTCCCATGTAGCCATGAAAAATTGGTAGCTATAACTGCGCCAATTCAGGAAGCTCAAACTGCCCAAGGAGCTGCTGATACAGTTCTACAGAGGAATTATTGAATCTGTCATCTGCACCTCTATAACTGTCTGGTTTGGTTCTGCAACCCAACAAGACAGACACAGACTTCAGAGGATAATCAGAACTGCAGAAAAAACAATTACTGCACAAGAACAGTCTTTTCCCCAATGCCATCACTCTGCTAAACAAACAAGTCCCTCAACACTGTCAAGCTATTCACTAAGGCTTCGTAACTATTACTATTAGTCTTCTCATCATTCCTATCACCCATCTCCTCCCACTTATGACTGTATGACTGTAACTTGTTGCTTGTATCATTACAATTTTTATTGATTGTTTCCTGATTGCTTATTTGTACCCTATGACAATCATTAAGTGTTGTACCTTATGATTCTTGACGAATGTATCTTGTCTTTTTATGTACACTGAGAGCATATGCACCAAAGACAAATTCCTTGTGTGTCCAATCACACTTGGCCAATAAAGAATAAAGAATAAAGACTTCTATTCTATTCTATTCTTATGAGGAACCGGCTTAGCTCTGAATTCTGGCTCTTAATATATATCTGCAGATTGCCCACTGGTGCTATAGATAGGGTTCCCAATTTTGACAACTTTAAGATGCATGGGCTTCAACTCCCAGAATTTCCGAGCCAACCATGCTAGCTGGGGAATTCTGGGAGTTGAAATTCACACGTCTTAAAGGTGCCTCAAAATATCATTTTTTTCATCTGGGATTGTCACTTTGGGAAATTCACTATTAAGATAACTGACTTCATAACTTGAAATAGCTACTTATGATAAGTGAAATCTGCATAGCTTATTTGGGTTTTCCATTCCTGTTTTAAATTGCCAACAATGGTAAAGAAGCTTCTTCATCTTTGTTTCACATAAAAAGAGCAACATATACATAGCTTTTTGCCCACTTGTTCACATTGGCTTCTGTTTCTCGCACAGACACACCTCCTTCATTCATAAGAAGATTGTTTTCTAACAACTGGAATAACTGAATAGTGAACTCAAAAGGAAGGAAAAGCTATACAATATAAATGAAGAGAACTATGGAGGGAATGATTTTAACAATGGTTTTAATTGTGCTGCTCTCATCCTCTAAAATATCAACACAATGAACATGAATTTGTGCAAAATTTGGGAGACAGGACAGAGGAGCCTGGCATGCTATGGTCCATAGAGTTGGACATGACTTAGCGACTGAACAACAACATCCTTTAAAGAGTTGTTTGGTGAATTGGACAATACAATTAGGCTAAAAAAAAAAAGAACACATGTGAAGAATCATACTTCGTATCATACTTTTATTGCTTTCCCAATAAAAAATGCAGCTTCCCTATCTGCCAAACAGCCAAAATATTTCAGCACTGACTGAAGCATACTCAAAGGTTACATAGGAAGAATCTCAACAAGTTCTGACGTGTTAAGCAAATTTTGGATTTTGAGATCAAATTTTTAAACTTGTATAAAATGGAAGGAGTAGCCAATCGGAGACTAGAGAAAGGGAATTTGTGGGCTGTCTTAATCTTTAAGATGTTCTGGGGTCCCTGGTGCTCTCTGAGCTTGGTTGTTTTATTGCAGACGTTTCATTATTAAATTTGGTAACATCATCAGTGTGAGTAGGGAGTGGGGTTACTCCCATTTTATATTCTAGTGGCTTGCCCTGTCAGTGGTGTTGGGAGTGGTCTTGGAGGTTCCTTGGTCGGGCTGTAGTTTACTGTTAGATAGTTTGGCAGTTCCTTGATTGTTTGCTTCTTGTTGGTCTGTTAATCTTGGTGTTAAACTCTGCTTATCTGGATGTTGATTGCTGGTGAGATGTTTTGATCTTTTTTTTTCATTCTTGGCTTTTTGATTGTCTCTTTGGAATGGTATGTAGATGTTGTTTATGTCTATGTGCCTGTTGATGGCCAATTTGTCATCTTTAAGATGGTCTCTATCACATAAGCAGTATTTCTTTGCCCATTTTAAACCAAAGCACTGGTCTGAAGCAAACAACCATTTTTGTTTTCTAAGGATATTGTGGTTTTTGACGTGGGTACTTTCTTTTCTTGAATAATAGTATTCATTTTCATTTTTTCCCTCCAAAAATAATGGAAGTGGGTAAAAAAAGGCTGGCGAGTATGAAGGAGGTGACATCATAACTATGTATTACTCCAGGGGATCCTAGTTTCAATATTGCTACTGATAAGATCACCTATGCCCAGAAGACTGCTACATATGTGCTTGAGTGATTTTTTTTCTGCATGTAGATGCAACAGATAGAATCAGGAAGACATAAGAGGTTGTGTGATACGAATATCTAAAATCATTTTAGTTGACAGATTGACGATCACACCGAAATTCAAATTGTTGCTGATAAGTGCAAACCTGATTTTTGTAGCTCTGTGGGACTGGAGAAACAAAATGTCCTAAACCCCAGAAACTAAAACAGTTATTGCCTGTTTTATTAACTGTTCTGGGGGGAAAGTAACTTAACAAACTTGATTCTCTTCATTGCTGTTTCTGCACACATACACTTTGGAGAACAGGGACTGATTTTAAGAATTTGTCATATATCAAAAATAATTTTTCCTAGAGCATTTAAAGAGCTTTGGACCAGCAAAGAAAATATTGTGAGGATACACATGATTGACAGTTGACAATTGCTTCTGCACAAATATGAGAATTTCAAAAGCTGCGTTTTCCCCTCTTCTGCTTCCCTATCTGATCTTTACATAATAAGAAAGGGCATTTTCCTCAGATAATGAGGCAAATCTGGTGAGATAAGTACCTGTAATAACAGAAAAATGACTTTTCTCCGAGCTTCAAAGCGAGAGCAGTGCAAAACAGGGATTTGTTCTTCTTCCTTGATCTATTTTACTCATAGTCTCAGCACTACTGCATGGTAAGTACCTGGGTTTTCTGATAACACTATCACGTTAAAAAAAAACCACCACTCAGGTAAATATATAAAAAGCTGCTGCTTAATTTGACTCCATAATAATTTCTGGGCACTGTTGCTCTGAGACTTGAGCTGCTGAGTTACAGTCAGTAACTTGCCTTGAGAAAAAAACGTAATTTAAAAAGCCTCAAGTGGTTGTTTTTTTTTTTTAAAGAAGCAACACATTTCCCACAGATTCTGTAATGTTTTTTTTCTTCAACTTCTTGTGTCTTTACTAGTAGAGTAGTTATAGTGCTATCAGTACAATGCTTACATTATCTCCCTGCATTTAAATTAATGAATTAAATTATTTAAATTAAATTATTTAAAATCTGGGGAAATTAATTCTTACAGTTTCAAGGAGGAAAAAGTGGAGCAGAGTTAAACTTAAAAAGCTTTGTTAGAACTTCAGATATCATTTATATTTTTTCTTAAATTATAGTTAGATTTAAAACGTATTTGAGTTTTTATTTTCCCATTCCTTATCAAAAGTCAATCCTTGGAGGTCCCAATTGCTAAAGTCTGCCATTCTCCAATTTTTGAAATAAGGTCTCATAAATAGATCCAGATGGATGCAGTAAACTACAGAACCATCAGCTTGACATCAATAGCTTGGCAAAATCCTGGAAAAGTTAATCAAGCAATGGGCTTTATGAGCATCTAGAAATGAACTAGGTGATTACTAGAAGCCAGTGTGAGTTTGTTAAGAACAGATCATGCTAGACAAACCTCCTTTGATAAAGTGACTAAATTAGTGGATCAGGAAAATTTGGTGGATATAATATACTTAGACTTCAGTAAGGCATTTGATAAAGTAGACCATAGCCTACTTTTTGGTGAGATAGAACAAAATGAGAAAGTACCATCATCACTCAGCATGGAGTCTTCAATGGAACTACATCCATGTAGAGGGAAACATGCAGTGGAATACCTCAAGACTCTGTCTTGGGCCCGGTGCTCTTCAACTTTCTAAATGAACTAGATGAGGGGATAGAAAGGGAGCTCATCAAATCTGCAGATGATACCAAGCTGGGGGGAATTGCTAACACTTTCCAAGACAGGCTCAAGATTCAGAAGGATTTTGACAGGCTTGATCCTTCGACCCTATCCAACAAGATGCAGTTTAGTGGAGAGAAAAGTAAGTCCTGCACTTAGGCAGAAAAACCAAATGCACAAGTACAGAATGGATGGTACCTTGACTCAGCAGTAGTAATGGTGAGAGGGATCTAGGTGTCCTAGTGGGCTACCACTTAATATGAGCCAGCAGTGTGCTGCAGTTGCTAAAAAGGCTAATGCAATCCTAGGTTGCCTCAACAGAGGGATAGCATCAACATCTCAAAATGTGATACTACCACTTTATACTGCACTAGTGAGGCCACACTAGGAATACTGAATCCAATTGTCATCATCAAGATACAAAAAAAAAAAAAAAGATGCTGAGGTCCTAGAAAAAGTGCAAAGAAGAGCAACAAAGATTGTAAGAGGTCTGTAGGCTAAATTGTGCAATGAATGGTTAAGGGAACTAGGCATGGTTAGCCTAATGAAGAGAAGGTTTTGGGGTGGCATGATAGCTGTCTTCTGGTACTTGAAGGGCTCTCACAGAGAAGAAAGGGTGACTTCTTCTTCAAAGCATCTGAGGATAGGACAAGAAGCAATTTGTGGAAGCTCATCAAAGAGAGAGCCAACTTGTAACTAAGGACAAATTTCCTGACAGTAAGAACTATTAATCAATGGAAGAGCTTGCCTCCTGGAGTTGTGGGTGCTCCATTGCTGGAAGTTTGGACATCCATTGTCCAGGGTAGTATAAGGTTTCCTGCCTTTGGCAGGAGGTTGCCTAGAAGACCTCTAAGATTCCTTCCAACTCTATGATTCTATGAATAAAAGGCAAAGCATTCTACTTCCCAAGTAGACTGGAAAAGTATCCAGAAACTTCTGGAAAAGTATCCAGAAACTTCTGGGGAAAAAGTATCCAGAAACTTCTGGAAAAAAGATCCAGGTATTTCTGGAAAAGTATCCAGAAATTTCAACTGGCGCAGAATGTGGCTACATGAGCCATACTGGGTACTCAAAAGAAGGGCACATTTAATACCTTTGCTCCATGAACTGCATGACAGTATGGGTGCCAGTTTGCTTCCGGGTCTAATTCATAGAGCCAGGGTATTTATAGAACCTGGAAGGGAGATGGGCGGTTAAAAAAATATGAAAAATAAATAAATAATAAATAGGGCACATTAGAAACCATCTGTTTAGCTAAATGTGTACTTTTTTTAAAAACAACAACAACAACCTGATATCGATCTTTAAATTTAAAGTACATGAGCTTTAAAACCAGATTGCAAAACATCATGAGGTTTGCATAATAATGATCAGGATCACTTTAGTCACGAAAGAGCAATTTCTGGAAAACGCTAAGGCAGGGGTGTCAAACCCACGTCTTCACGTCGTCGTATCGTGACTTTCCCCCCAGCAAGTGTGATAGATTCAATTATACAAGGAATGGGTGAACCATTGGAAGACCTGAAGGTCCAGGCTGAGGACAGAGCACCCTAGAAAAAAATCTATCTATTTATGTGATCACTAAGAGTCAACACTGACTTGAAGGCACATAATCACCATCAATCAGAAAGACTTTGGTTTGCACTAATGATGCCATAGGTCAGTGCTGACACTAGATATACTAGCAATAAATCACATACATTTATCTTCTTTCTGAATAGCTAATTATTGCCAACTACAGGATGAGAGATCACCTTGGAATATGAGGCCCAGGAGATTCTCCAGCTATTTACTCATCTATACTGACTTTTTTCTGAGGGGTAAGCTTAAGTGACTCCTGCCTTTCAAGCAGTGGAAATGACATTCCACACTTTAGAGACAAATAAAAAATGCACATAGTTAGGCATATATTGTCTTTTGAAGTAATCACATAATACCGATAGCTATTAAACCTCCCCCCACCCCAATGTCGAACTAAATATTACTATTATTTTTAAATCTTTCTCTTAATTAAGGAATGATACATTTATCTTTGGAGAAATGCAAAGCATGCATATGTATAATATTGTAAAAAAACCCCTCATGTTTGCTTTTCAACAGTGATCAGCTTTGATGCTTCGTGATTGACCACAGACCGGGTATTAAGGCAATTTGTATGTTCAAAAAAAAAAAAAAATTCAAGGAAACCAAAAGCAAGATGAATAGGTTAAGACTATAAAGGAAAATGAAAGACAAGTTTGTTGAGCAGCCTTTAATTAAAAGTCATTTGGGAAGAGAATGAAATGCCCTTTTTGAAATGCCAGTAGGATATTAACATCTCATCAAATAGGGTTAAATCTTTGTTCAAATCTCCATCCAGTCACAAGACTCATAGAGAGCTTTAAGAATAGTCATTAAGCACAAAAGAGAGCTATGAAGATGAAAGAGAAAAGAAGAACTATGTACACTGACTTGGGCAACTTGGAAATGGACAAGATCTAGAAGTAGCAACATGAATGGGACTTTTCAGGTAAAACAAATGCAAAGCAATAGCACTAAGACTTATATACCACTTTACAGTGCTTTACAGCCCTCTCTAAGCAGTTTACAGAGTCAGCATATTGCCCCCAACAATTTGGTCCTCATTTTACCCACCTTGGAAAGATGGAAGGCTGAGCCAACCTTGAGCCTGGTGAAATTTGAACTGCCAAATTTGCAGGCATCTGGCAGTCAGCAGAAGTAGCCTGCAGTACTGCACTCTAACCACTGCGCCACCGTGGCTCATCCTTATGAGCAGCCAAGATATGTGCATACATATATTCATACCCTCCATAAGTGCTTATATACAGTAGATCTATAGAGGACTTTAGCCTGCCTATGCTAACTGATTTTATCTGGCTTTTGTGTTCATTAATTTTTATATTTGCCATCTTTCTATCCTTCTATCTCCTCATGATGTGTTGCTCCATAATAACAGGATTTTTCTGGCCCTTTGAAATTATTTTACCACTGCATCCTACTCTTTAGGTAGAAGCTGCAGAGAATACTCCCTCTTGGCCCAAGTTGATTGCAAGGAGAAGGAAACTCTGTTGCATCCTCCAGGTTCTTTCTTGTCTGCTCGCTTCCTGTGGGAAACTGCTTCTGTACATAATCAATCAATGACTTATATGAGGGAATACAAGGGGAACTTACCAAATTTGTGGATGATACTAAGCTGGCAGGAATAGCTAACACCCTAGATCTGTGATGGCGAACCTATGGCTTGCGGGCCAGAGGTGGCACGCAGACCCCTCTCTGTGGGCACGCGCGCCATCGCCAGCTGGTCTTCGCACGTGCTGAAGTGCCGTAAACCCGAAAACCAGCTGGCTGGTGCACATGCGTGCGCTGGCCAGCTGGTCTTCAGGTTTCCGGCGCTCCGGTGCGCGAGCATTCCGGTTTGGGCACTTGGTGCCAGAAAGGTTTGCCATCACTGCCCTAGATGATAGGCGCAAGATCCAGATGGATCTTGACAGACTTGAGCACTGGGCCCTATCTAACAAAATTAAATTCAATGTAGAGAAAAGTAAAGTCTTGCACTTAGGCAGGAAAAACCAAAAGTACACATATAGACAGGGTGAAACCAGGCTTAATAGCAGTAACTGTAAGAGGGATTTTGGAGTCTTAGTGGACAACCAATTAAATATGAGCCAACAGTGTGCGGCAGCAGCCAAAAAAGCCAAGGCAATCCTAAACTGCATTAACAGAGGGATTCAATCAAGATCGAGTGAGGTTCCAATATCACTCTATAAAGCCTTAGAAAGACCACAACTAGAATACTGCATCCAGTTTTGGTCACCACACTATAAAAAAGATGTTGAAACTCTAGAAAGAGTGCAGAGACGAGCAACAAAGATGATTAGGGGCCTGGAGGCTATAACATATGAAGAACAGTTACAGGAACTGGGCATGGCTAGTCCAGTGAAGAGAAGGACCTGGGGAGACATGATAGCAGTGTTCCAATATTTGAGGGGCTATCACAGAGAGAAGGGGGTCAACCTGTTTTCCAAAACACCTGAAGGTCAGACAAGGAATAATGGATGGAAACTGATCAAGGAGACATTTAACCTAGAAATAAGGAGAAATTTTCTGACAGTGAGAACAATCAACCAATGGAACAGCTTGCCTTCGGAAGTTGTGGGAGCTTCATCATTGGAAGCTTTCAAGAAGAGACTAAATAACCATGTGTCAGAAATGGTACAGGGTCTCCTGCTTTAGCGGGGGGTTGGACTAGATGACCTACAAGGTCCCTTCCAACTCTGTTAATCTGTTAATCCTTGGCCTGCTTCAAGGTTCTTGGGATAAGGCTTAAAAGAACCATTGTTTGGGGTATTGAAGTTGCTGCTGGCAAGGTCAGCATCAAAGGGCTACTCCAACAGAGGCCATTCCTTTGGACTCTTGGCAGGGACAGAGCTGAAAAAAATATGGGTGGTGGCTGGAATCTTGTTTGTCATGAAGTTTGTTAAGATCTGTGTTAGGAAACTGAGGCAGAGTGGACCATGGGAAGTGGTGGCTGACTGAAATCAATGAAAAAATCTGGCAGGGACAGAAATGGTGAAAAACTACAATTGAGCCATTGGATAAAAAGGTTAGAGAAAGATGAGTTACTCTATTTTTCTGAAAGAAGCTTGTTGCTATTTTGTTTCTAGTCAGTCCTAAATCTTTTAGCTACCATTTTGTTATCTCTGACATCAATATTGGTATAAATGTAATTTAATATGTTATATTTGTTAAACTTTACCCTAAAAAAAAATCCATCTAGCCCTTTTACAACTAGCTCTTTATTGAACTATACTGCATTGATACCCTGGTATTATTTGAAAATAAAATGCATAGTAAAATAAATTCTTCTGTATGGCAACTGAATAGTTTTTAATTTGTTGGTCAACATACGATATGGGCGAGGTCTACTTAAATCCCTTATAACAATTAAATAATTGTAAGGGTTTCACTTTAATGTTGTTGTCTACTTAGGCGGCCTCCTCTAGTAATGGCACTATAGGTAGTTTTCTAATTCAGTCTCTGTGAAGGAATTGGCTTATTGACTATTCATCCTTTCACATTAGGGGGAAAATACTAACTACAGAATGAGAGAGAGCCAGTGTATGGGCAAGATCATTAGTCTGAATAAATGTGACAGCCAAGTTGCACCAGAAATACCAGAGTTAGCAGTAAGCAGAAACTACAGCTTTGGGTGAAAAATACAGTAATTACAAGCAATGGAGAGGGGAAAGGAAAGCTCTGTAGTTTTTATTCTAAGAGAAATCAATACCAGTTCAGACTGCTATTTTACACAGGAATAAGGATAGATGTATGAAGGAGCTTATTGATTGCCTGAGTGATATAACTGTAGTGAATAATAAACTGCAAAGAAAATACTTGTAAATGTGATCAAGATTTACTAGGATATTTGGTTTATATAGCAGCCCTTCTTGTTGATTGTGCAAGAAAGGTGCGATTGATTGTACAGAAAAGATGAGACTGTTCAGTGATTCTTTTGCCAGTTCATTTAAATTGGCTTGGATGATGATATGGTTACTTACGTTACTTCCTCAGTAATGGTTGCACACATATAAAAGTGCTGTCAGAATAGAGGTAAGCAGCTGTCGCCATCACTATAATTCAGATGATCAAGGGTAGGTAAGAGAGGAATGGAAAAGAACTGGAGAAGAAATAATAGGAGTTGGCAGGATCCATACAGTGCTGGTTTGAGCTCTTGGATTTTTAGAGATACCCAGTCATTCTGACTACTTCCTGTCCTGTTTCCTTCAATACAAGTATAGACTTCAGATTAATATGAATATCTAATAAGTTACATCCAGCAAGTATTATGAACATTTTTTGTATCAGAACTTACATTAATCATCGATTATCTTGAGCAAGCTCACAAGTAGCATACATTAATTTGAATGTAACTGGAAACTGAGGAAAAGTGTATAGTTTGATACCTCATGTTAAAGTAGGTATTTGATAGCAATAGCAATAGCACTTAGATTTATATACCGCTTCACAGTGCTTTACAGCCCTCTCTAAGCAGTTTACAGAGGCAGCATATTGCCCCCAACAATTTGGGTCCTCATTTTACCAACCTCGGAAGGATGGAAGGCTGAGTCAACCTTGAGCTGGTGAGACTCGAACTGCCGAACTGCTGGCAGCCGGCAGTCAGCAGAAGTAGCCTGCAGTACTGCATTCTAACCACTGTGCCACCACGGCTCATATACAAGGTTATCTTAAACCAAGATTATCTTTACTGGGTTGCACAATTGGAAGAACTTCTCAGCACGATCGAACAGTAGAAATGTAACTGTGTGACAGATGAACCTATCTAGGAAAGCACTGAGCCCTCTTGTCTTGGATGTATTTAAACTGACATTGAAAAGCCACCTGAGATGCTCTAACATGGGTTTCTAAATTCAGCAGAGGGGCTAACCCTAAATGACTGCATTATTCTCTAATTCAGATGGGCAATCTAGGATGTAGACTTTTAAAACTTTGAAACAACATGGTTCGTACTTAAAATGAATGGTTTAAGAGTCTGTTTGAATTAGTCAAGATAGCCAAGGATAGGAATTAACAACTGCAGAAAAGAGGCAGGTATAGGAAAGATACTTGATGAAGCTGGAGGAACAAAGCGCACTAATTCTTTCTCTTGATTTGACTTGATTTGATAGGAGTTAGATGTTATCTGTTTCATTTGGCTGTTTATGATCAGCCAAACCAATCTAAATTCCTTGTTCTGCTCTTGTAAATTATACGAAAGCTTATAATTTACATTCTTGCAGAGTCTTTAACAACTGCATGCTTTTAAAAATTGGGGAAAAAATAGCGGTGATCACATTATGGCCAACTACAGAACTTGTAAGCAAGATTATTGAAGGGAAAAAGAGGGAGGAAGGTACAAGAAGCCTGTTTCATTAAAGTTATTCGTTCTTCATCGTATCAATGGACCACTGATATTAATAGGCCATTTCCACCAGTGAAAAATTATCGTTTGTAAGAAATCTTAGCATATTTAGTATCCCGTAGTATAATTACTAGGTGGAATAATAAATAATTAGATAAATTCACAATCACCTAGTCATGCTGATATGTATGGCTTCTTGTTACATGTGAACATTAAGGCATTAAACAAACCATTGCTTAGCTCAAGATTATAATCTAGCTTTAGTTTGACTGTGATTAATCTAATAATAATGCATGCAGTGTGGCAAATTACATATTACTTTTAATGTACACTATTTAGCGAAATTTGTTTGGGAAACCCATGGGAGATGAAGTAGGCTGGTGCTTTATTCTGCAGCAGAAAAGACCCCTTCATTTGCTTCAATGGGGGCTTTTGGTTTCTTATTCAGGAAAAAAGTCCCAGCATGCTACGCATTAAAGGCAGTGTTTATTTTGTCTCTAGGCAGAATTGCACTCTGTGGCTGAAAAGAATAGCCTCTCTTTAGTTAATCACTTGTCTTGAAGAATATTGGTGGAACCAAACAACTGGAATATATTGGTAGATATGAAAAGTGGAAGGGGGATGTTTGTAAATGGTCTGGAACAATTGTGGGTGGCAAATCAAAACTTTTAGTGGTCTCATTAAGCAGTGATTAAAAAGTCAAGATGATAGCTGCAATGTTGCAATAGAACAGGGGTGTCAAACTCACGTCGTCACGGCAGTGTCACATGCCGTATCGGGACTTTTTTCGCCTTCGCTAAACCAGGCGTCGGTGTGGCCAGCACGTAACGCATCCGGCCCATGGGCCGGGAGTTTGACAGCCCTGCAATAGAATAGAATAGAATAACAGAGTTGGAAGGGACCTTGGAGGTCTTCTAGTCCAACCCCCTGCTTAGGCAGGAAACCCTACACCACTTCAGACAAATGGTTATCCAACATCCACTTGTTTTTTATCTGGAATGCAGAGATGATATTTTAACTTTTTTTTTTATTATAGTCTGTAGACACCCCTGGGTTGGCTCATATTTCAGGATTAAAAATGAACAACTGTGCACCTCTCAACTGTAAAATACTTGGACATAATTAACCTAAGCAAAGAAAGCTTAATTAGCACGGGAGACTAAGAGTGTGATACCATCCTGGAGTTGGTTAATGGCTTGAGAACACTCCCTTTGCCTTGTTAACTTTTTAATCCTGTGTATTTTTTTTTAACTCTGATTTTTTTGTTTTTAACTTGTAAGTTTTAACTTTTTACTAAACTTTGTTTTATTGTGTGCTTTTATTCATGGTTTATAATGTTTAATTATGTTGTAAACCACCCAGAGTCACTTAAGTGATATGGGTGGTATAGAAATTTGATAAATAAATGTAAACTAGGTATATCTACACAGCTTTCTTAATAGATCATAAACTTTCCTAAAAGTAGCGAAGTCTTTAAACTCAGCAATATAACCTTGCTAAAGAAAAGGACAGTATATATAATATTAGCACCTGGAAGTACTTTATAATATTTCCACTCCAAATTTCTGCGCAAAAGGTTGTTTCATCATCCATGCAAGGACAGTATAATCCTATTTAAATATTAAGTGGTAGCATAAAATACCAACTTCTTGAAATAAAGAATATTTTTTCTTCATAATTTATCACAACAGGTCATTCACACTACAGGAAGTTCTTGACTTACGACCACAATTGAGCCCAAAATTTTGTTGCTAAGTGAGACATTTGTTAAGTGAGTTTTGCCCCATTTTATGACCTTTCCTGCCACAGTTGTTAAGTGAATCACTGCAGTTGTTACGTTAGTAACACAGTTGTTAAGTGAATCTGGCTTCCCCATTGATTTTGCTTGTCGGAAGGTCGCAAAAGGGGATCACATGACCCTAGGACACTGCAACCGTCATAAATATGAGTCAGTTACCAAGTAGCTGAATTTTGATGATGTGACCATGTGGATGCTGCAAGTGTGTAAAACAGTCGTAAGTCACTTTTGTCAGTGCCGTTGTAACTTTGAATGGTCACTAAATGAACTGTTGTAAGTCGAGGACTAGCTGTATCGAAGTGATGCATAATTTGCTGTTTTATAAAAGTCAGACTTTTTTTCTCCATCTAACATTACCAAAGTTTGACACTTTTGAAAATCATCTAATTGTTGTCTTCCTTTCTAGAGATTCCTTTCCTTCCTTTATATTGGTGAAATGCAACATAAAATGGCTATCAACATCAGAAGAACACTTTGAGATGAATATTATGAGCTTTGTTGTATTTCCTTTACAATACCTTGAACATAAAAAGGAGCAAAGGTGTAAAGGAATTATCTGAAATGTGTTCACTATTGTAATATTTCAAAAGCTTTCATAATCTGTATGACTAAAGACCATAAGAGAACATAAACAATGATATGTTTCTTGATAAGTAATAATTCTTCCTTCACATTTGTGCAAACTATTAATATGCACCAGGGGTGTCATACTCAAGGTGCTTAGATCTGGCCCACGGGGCCGCCCTGGAAACAGTGAAGGACCGGTCCGTTTTCACTGGCAGAGGGTTGCAGGAGGCTGTTGCAACTGAAAACGGAGCTCGGGAGCCCCTTTTCGCTGGCACCACAGGCGCCCCCAACACGAGTGATGTCGAGCTGGTCATGTCCACCCCAGCCACGCCCACCCCGGCCCCCCAAGGTCAAACACAACCCTGATGCGGCCCTCAATGAAATTGAGTTTGACACCCCTGATATACACAATCTAAAATAGAATCCAAAACTTATTTATAGGCAAATATAAATATAATTGGTATGCAATTTGGCGATTTTCTTGGACTCACAGCTCCTGCTTGAAGAACAAGCGGCAGCTATGTCCAGGAACACCTTTGTATGCCAATTGTATCCATTCTTAGATCACGAGGCCCGTCTCATTAGTCATTTCTCATCTGGGTTACTGGAATATCCTGTACTTGGGATGGCTTTTGAAGACCACTCAGAAGTTTCAGCTGATCCAAAACTTGGTGGCATGAACAGTTATAGCCATGCCAAAGTGTGTTCATCTAAAACTTTTGGTACATGAGCTAGGTGCAATTCAAGATACTGGTTGTCATGTCCTGTATTAAGTTCTCCACGGTATGCGGCCTTGTTATTTAAAGTATCACCTTTCTCCCATGGTTTTGCCTATCCTATAAGATCTGATAGAGTTGACATGCTACTGGTCCCATACTTGGGTCTCAGAGATGGCATGCTTTAGTATTTGCCTTTTGAAACAGAATTCTCCAAGATAGCTGAACAGTTCTAACCCTAATATCTTTCAGAAATGACTCTTTCCCAAGACATTGGGCTAAGGAATGCTGTGAGCTCATTACATGGTGATTTTCATGTTAAAGAATTTGTTTTTTTTTCTCCATTTTCTCTTGTCTTTAGTTTTGATTGTTATTGATTTTTATGTTTGTAATCTGCACGCTTCTTGGAGTTGTTCTAAGTGGCTAGCCTGCAAATACCATTAATGAGTAAAATAAATACAATTTTTATTCAAGTACTTTCCAGGGAAGTACACAGAATCACCAAATGCAACTGTATGCATGTTCTCAAATTCTATGTTTACTATTGTTGATTCCCCAGCATTTTATGTAAAGACACAACTAATTAAGAAGAAAAAACTTAACAAAACTATAATAAGATAATTATGATCTTTCCTTTAAAAATCCATATGCACCTATATGTTTAAGCAGAAACTAACTCTTTTTCAATGAAATTTGGTATCTTTTCTATCTAAAGGATTGTTATCCTGATTTCCATCACAAACTAATGTGTGAAATAGATATAATACTAGTATACATTTCATACTTCTTGGACATTTTGGGATGTTGCTCATATATATATAACAGAGAGAAAAAAACATATATATTGGAAGCTATAATCCAAACACACCGAAAAAGGGATTAGAAGAGCACAGGAGATAACTTGTTTCTGCCATATATATATATATATATATGTTATATTTTTACATAAATAAAGGGAGACTAGTATAGATCTATTTCAAGCTATTTAGCTCTCATCAGCCAGCCACACCCTTATGGGATTAGAATAGCAATAGCACTTAGACTTATATACCGCTTCATAGTGCTTTACAGCCCTCTCTAAGCGGTTTACAGAGTTAGCATATTGCACCCAACAATCTGGGTCCTCATTTTACCCACCTCGGAAGGATGGAAAGCTGAGTCAGCCTTGAGCCTGTCAGGATCGAACGTCAGGCTGTGGACAGAGTTAGCTTGAAATA
>QLTV01001465.1:1772027-1798053 GCA_003457575.1 Thermophis baileyi
ATCTTGCTAATTAAAGAAAAGGCGGGGGGGGGGGAAGGAAGGGGAAGCTAAGAGCAATTCACAGTAGAGATGAGACAGATTCTACACCTCTGAGGGAAGCCATCCTGCCTTGTGAAATAAATTCCAAAACAAAAAAGGTAGCATAACACACTATACATTGTACATACATGACTGTAACATTTAAACAATTTATCCTTACAATTTATATTGACTGGTTCCTAATATGATTTGATTCCTTATTTGTACCCGGCCTATCATTAAGTGTTGTACCTTATGATTCTTGACGAACGTATCTTTTCTTTTATGTACACTGAGAACATATGCACCAAGATGAGAACATATGCACCAAGACAATTGTTGGGTAATTACATTCTATTCTATTCTATTCTATTCTATTCTATTCTATTCTATTCTATTCTATTCTATTCTATTCTATTCTATTCTATTCTATTCTATTCTATTCTATTCTATTCTATTCTGGTTCAGGGTATTCTTACACCAAGAAAGTGTACAATTATACTTACACCAAGAAAGTATAAGGTATCACATCCACCAGCTGATGAAGCTGAAAATTGAGTCATCCAAATTATACTGATAAATCAGAATTTACTCTCCCTTGAATTCAATGTTGCAAGTGATTCTGAACAACTATATAGGTTCTTCCTTACCCAAACAATTCCATGGACAGTACTATGTAGACACTAATCTTTTCTTTGCTCTTGCTACTACTGTATGGAGAAAGATAAAGAATACTCCCCAAAAGTCAATATGTGCTTCATTGGTTATAGAAGACCCTTGACATGTAGTTACCATGTCAAGCTATGGAATGTACTTAGGAAACTGACCGGTTAGGAAACAATAATCAGACTGAACATAGTGAAACTGATTATCTCCAGGTTGTCAAAGGAGTAAGACTAGGCTATAAATTCTCTCTTTATTTGTTTAACTTATAAATTGGATCAGAATTAGACAAACATAATTTAAAAATTGGAGGAAGAAACATCAACATCTTGGCTTATGCTGGGAACATTATGCTGTTAGCTTAAAATACATACAGTGTAAGCTGCAACCTCTGGTAAGGAATGTCAAGGGCCCACAGTGGAAAAATGGGACAAAGATTATATTCAAAGAAGACCAAACTAATGACAGCAGGTACAATAATGGTCCTTAGAACTGACAATAAAGATATTGAAGTGGTGGATGATTTCTGTCTTTTAGGATCAACTGTCAACACTAAAGGAATCAGCAGTCAAGAACTATGTCACACATTAGCATTTGGTTTAATAACAATGAATTCTGGAAAATATATTCAGATGCCAACATCTTAATCTAGAAAAGCCAGATTAGTGCAGGCAATGGTTTTACTTTTACTTTTCACTCTATGAAACTTGGCCTTGGAAGAAGCACAGAAAGTTATGCTTTTGAATTTTGTTGCTCAAAAATGCTTGAGAATAAAGGGAATAACCAATCTCCCCCCTCCCACCCCCCAAAATAATGGATCATTGAACAAATGAACTCAAATGAATATGCAAGGAACAAATGACCAGGCTCAAATGTCTATAAAATTGGAAAAGATGCAAGGAAAGAGAAGAGAAAAAAATAGGACAACCAGCAACAAAATGGACTCAACTACAGGGATGATGGGTTGAAGGACAACTTCTTGGATGAGAAGCGAAATGTCTTCAAAGAAAAACCAGAAAGTCCAGTTGCCTCTTGAAAAAAGCACCTTTGGGACGATCCTGGAGGGGGAAAAATTTATCTACAACGACTAACTACTGACTTGGTGGCAAATCAGCCAATTAATATTTTGATGCTAAGGGCCATATACTAACTTCTTAAATATTTAGAAACCAAAGAGAGTATGGTGTGTGTCAAAAGAGAGTTACCTAGTCAATTTTCTGTTTCATAGATTAATCTGGAATAATCTCTAAAACTTTATGAATTCTCCTGGATCAATTACTATTTGATGATATTCCACTTTATATGGTAGATGGAATATCCTTTAAATGAAATTCAATGTTTCACTTTTTGTGGCAGTAACCCATTAAATTCTACTCATTAAACCAGTTTCACAGGTTTACATTTTGGAAAATAATACCTACAATTTATCTGTGCAAGGATTACAGCTTCACAAATCTATTACCCCCTGCATTTCATAGAATTTCCCTTCTGCATTTTTACATCCGGGCCAATTCCTCAGCTAAATGCACCGCAATTAATGTGGTTATCCAACTGATTTAGGTTCTTTCAGCAGTGTGTTTCATTTCCATCTCAGGTGATATATGCAATAATATAATTCATACATTTTGCACCAACTTAATGACTAAAAAAAAAATAGAAAAAATGCTATGTTATTACAGAACGCATCTGATGAAGCTTTTACTCTGAAATTTAAAATGTCAAATATATATATATATATATGTTATATTTTTACATAAATAAAGGGAGACTAGTATAGATCTATTTCAAGCTATTTAGCTCTCATCAGCTAGCCACACCCTTATGGGATTAGAACCCGGGCCCCTTGCCTAACAAGGCAAGTGATTAAACCTCTGAGCCACAGGATTCTTCTCCCTATCTGCATGTTCCAGGGACAAGGATATACATATGTTTTTTTCTCTGTTAAATCACCTGGTATACCCAAATATGGGAGAAAGCATACTGCTTCCTTTTTGCCTTTCGGCCGCAGTTAAAAGCAAGAATCCTAGAATTGCTTCACATTGCTCCTAGAAGCACGAGGCTGAAGACACAAGCCTGATAATCAGCCTGAAGATGACGAGTGAGACTTCGTCGAAACGTTGCAATGACATCTCCAACTTCACGCGGGAGAAAACCCGAATAACCACAGACCTACATACAAATACCCGCAAAAACCTCAAAAAACATATATATATATATATATATAAAGATGTATAGTTTAGGACATATCACAAAACAGCTTTATGTATCAAGCATTTGTCCAAAAGATAAAAAGACTTTGAGGCTCTTGAAATGACTCTTTATCATCATTGATGGTGGGGAAGAATAGTACTGCTGCTCTTGCTTTCTACACTTTCATCATTTGGAAGGGTTCCCTGGCTATCTACCTACCCTGTCCAAGGTTAAAAAAAAAAAAGGGAGAAATTCTTTCTTTATAGAGATTTAATTGAAGCTAGGAAGCTAATAGTTACAGCCTGCTGGAAAAATATTTGATCATTGAAAGATGGAAGACATAGACTTCCCACATACCCATTCTTGTAACAAAATAAGTGCAAGAACCCAATGATGAAATTCTGTTCTCCTTTGAAAGGAATATTGAAAGCCTATTCTTTATCACGAAATTGAATGAAAAGTGATGGAAAATGCAGGAATAATTATTCTTTATGGCACTGCAACAGATTGAGAACTTGGGATGTTCTTTGTGGACAGAGAAAATGAGAATAAGTGCAATCGGGCAACAGTTATTTATCTCCTTTTCCCTACCTCCATCTCTCTCTTTTTTTCCTACTCTACCTACAACTCAACAGGAAGAATGCCAAACTGATCTCAAAGGCTAAGTATAATATATGTTCTGGTTCTAATTGCAGGCAGATTGAAAACTGTAAGGCTGCATTATTCAAGCTGCCTTGGTTTTAAGCTTTTGATAAACACAGTGAAATTTGAAAGCATGGGCAGGGAGGTTGGGCTAACATTCCAGTAAAACGAGGAGAACAAAACTCAGAAGTCTGTGGAGTTTCCACCCCCCCTCAGACCAACTTGTTTTAATTAACTACAAAACGAAGGACATTCTACTTTCATTATAAATTGCCTATATGGTTTCTAGGCTTCAACAATATACAGAGCAGAATAAAGTAGAATTCAACCCACTTTAGAAGTCCATGGATTAAATTTCTCATGCCTACATGGATTAAATTTTGTTTATACATAGACTAAAATCTATAAATAACCCAAATATGTAACCTGATAACTCTCTTACCATAGACAATGACAGCAGCAGTGGTGCTCTTCCTTTTTGCCACAATATTTTTGGCAACACAAGTATAATTGGCTGTATCAGAGAGACGTGCCTGCTTTATGATCAGGTTGTGGTCAATAGTGATATAAAAATTTCGGTCTTCCACAGGATCTATCACCTCTTCATTTTTCAGCCACTCAACCTGTTGAGAGATTCACAAATGTGATCAGATACAGCATTTTCATATGAAGCACTCCGGCGAACTATATTTTTAATTACATGTATTTATATTCTTTGACAGATTAATAATTCTCTCAAATCAATTTATAAGTTAAATATACAAAATAAGTAAATAAACAAAAATACCATTTAAATATAAATACAACAAGCAATTGTCAATAATCTTCTTGTAGGACAGCTGATAGGTCTCGATTTAGACCACAATTTAGCCCAACATTTTTACTGCTAAGCAATACAGTTGTTAAGTGAGTTGTGTCCCATTTCACAACCTTTTTGTCACAGTTGATAAGTGAATCATGTGGTCCTTAAGTGAATCTGGCTTTCCACATTTGACTTTGCTTATCGGAAGCCAGCTGAGAAGATTACAATGGTGATCACATGACCCTGGGACAGTGCAACTGACATAAATACATGCCAGTTGCCAAGTGCCCAAATAGGGATCACATGACCATGGGGATACTACAAAGGTCATAATTGTAAAAAACTGCTCATAAGTAACTTTTTTCATTGTTGTTGGAACTTTGAATAGTCATTAAACAAATAGTTGCAAGTCGAGGACATAGGTTAAACATATTTCACCAAAATATATTGGATACAAGAAAAATGTCCATCTGAAAAGACCTGTAAGGTGGTTGTTACCTTTACACTTCTTTTTATTTCAGGGATCCTTTCCTGAATTCATTGTGACAACTATCAGTGGTCAATAGCCCTAGGGACATGAGGAGACCATGTATTGCAAAGGCAAATCTAGATTTCCTATCAAGAGCCCTCAAATATATTTTGAATTGTAATTATTTTTTCCTACTTTTCAATCGGGGCGCGGTGGCTCAATGATTAAAGATGCTGAGCTTGTCAGCTGGAAAGTTGACAGCCCGGGTTTGAAACCTGAGTGCTGCAGGATGGGGTGAGCACCTACAACTTGCCCCAGCTCCTGCCCACCTAGCAGTTCGAAAGCATGCAAATGTGAGTAGATCAATAGGTACCACTTCAATGAGAAGGTACAGCATTCTGTGAGCCTCAGCATACAGTCATGTTGGTCACATAACCACGGAAATGTCTTCAGACAATGCTGGCTCCCTCGGCTAAGAAACAGAGATGAACACTACCTCCTAGAGCTGAACACAACTGGACAGGGGAAACTTTTACTTTACCTTTCAATAATGCTGTTTGGAAACTGAACAGTGAGTTTTTAAATTTAAAGAAAAACAGCATTCGGTGACCTCTTTATGCAAAGTGATTCTCTGGCCTTTCCAATTTTATGAATGTTAACAACTACGGTTTTAGAGAACTCTGTGGAATCTATGTGGGTCACGATCTTTTGAACCAAATGATTTTTCATTAATAACTTAGTAGGAACATAGGTTGAACATATTTCACCAAAAATAATACATCTTGTGTTGACTTAAAATAAGATACTGTTTGCCGTATATATGTGAATCAATGTGACTCTGTATGACTTGCGTATATACAATCACACCCTGTATTCATACAAATATTTGTTGTTTTTTTTAAAGGCGTTTAGAAAGGCTGGAATGGTTAAAGACCTAAAAACATGTTCCTCAAGCTATATAATATTTCATTCATTTCTATCATAAAGAAGCACTCCAGTCTCTTGGAGCTGCCTGAGGTAAGCTAGTCTACATAAATTGGCTGAACATTCAGTAGCTTATTTGCTTTTGAACTAAGCATGTTTTACAGCCTGGGATGGATCAAAGAAGTGCCTTCATGTCACTAGATCACTGGAATTTATGCCCAGCACTTTAATCAAATAAAAAAAAAATTCTTGCCCCTGGCCAACCCAATGGAATACAGAGAGTTCTCACAACAAAGAAAGACCTGGTTCGCCCAGACAAACATGCCCTTTACTCTAAACAGTTTGAACACTTGCCCAAAGAGATGGAAAGCCAAGTAGGTTTGCTCCTCTGTTTTTTAAAAAAATCACAGAAATGACTGTGATCAATCATTCATCTAGGCAGTTGGGCCGCCTTCTGTTTTTGTTAACATAAAGCTTGCTTCTTTTCCTTGAAATTTTTTTTAATAACAATTTTATTAGTTTATAGTGTAGCATATAAAGAAAATACAAAAGTATTTCCCCCACTTTTCTCTTCCCCTTTTCCTTCTCTATTTTGTTCCTATTATTTACTTTTGTATTTTCTTTGTATGCTACAAATCACTGAAATTATGCTTAATAAAATCCATCCCATTTAAGATAGGAACATGAATATTTTAACTGGATATTTCGTTTTATCACCTAAAATAAAACTTGGCTGCAAGTATGCAACTATCTGTTCTCAGATCCATAAATTAATGTTCATCAACTTAATATTTTGCAATATAGAATTACTAATGATTCTATGCACTGCATAAATGAATTATTTCTAGTGGAAACTATTGCATTTAATATAGTGTGAAATTACATTTATTTTCTGTGATAAAATACCACGTGCAACCATGCATTAATGAATCTACAACCTTAGATTTTTCTTATTCTGAAATTATAATTCATGACAAAATATTAGGCAAAGAATATTTCTTCATGGAAACAGTCATCATAACTTGATAGAGTGATTGTATTATCACACACATTCATCCTATATTTTAAGGTAGTCTTTTCTATGCTTCTGGGGATTTTAAACAACTACACAATTTGCACAATAGAACCAAAGGCAATGGTAGTATTCCTTATTGCACTCCTGCACTCATGCATTTTCTCTAATACCTTCCAGAATGTAATTCTCAAAATAACATGATTACATTTAGTCAGCTTTAATATAATCTAATATATATATTTTGGGCACTATCAGATCGTTTTTACTGAAACTAGATTCTACCGGAGTACAGCACTTAAGATTCATTTTTCCAGTGTGTTTTGGAGCATGTGGAAATATATCATAGCACCTGCCTGCCACTCTATAAACCAAATGTTGTGGGGTTTTTTTGTCATAATTACCCAAGATACACCATTTGCAGAAGATAGCAAGCTCACCCTTGACATAATCATAGTCCTTTGTTCCTTGCCCTATTTTCGTACAGTACTCTAGCATCACACAGAGAACACGGACAATATGTATAAACTAAAGATAGATAACACTCCCATGTTTGCTTCTTTACCAAGAGGTAATGGTAATACAAGCTACACAATAGATACACCCTGTGGCAACACTAGGCAACCTTGACTAGACTAGAGGCAAGACCTGGCTAGCACTTGGGGGGGGGGATTACACTGTTGCTCTATGATGCCCAAGGAAAGGCACAACTGCTTGAAAGTGTTGCAGATAGGTGCTATGTTTGTGTTTTTACATTTTCCGAATGTCTTTTCTGTAGATTGAAAATTGCACAGCTGTATTTATTGTACGAATGAAGGAAAATATATGTGTCGTTTATTTACTTCCATGTACAAATGCCTGCTCGATGGCAGTCTGTGAAGCAGAATTCATCTTAGTTTACTTCGTTAGGTTACAAAGAAAAATCTTACTGCATTTTATTATATTAGCTCCCATACAATCTGATGGAAAAGGAAAGAGAATTCTGATATAATTTGCATGAGAAAAATGTGGTATCTTGCATTTCAGAGATGAAGTAAGCAGTGGAACGTATAAAGGTCCTATCTTTCACAATATATGTATGTACATGTGTGTGTGTGTGTGTGTGTGCATGCGTGCGTGTATACATATTTATACATATTTACAGAGATGTGTGTGTGTATGTATATGTACACACACACACACACTTACTTTCTCCTAAATCATGTAACCATGTACCCAAGCAGCCTAGAAATAATAGATGGCAAAGTGAATATTGAAAAAAATGTGCCTTGAATTTGTTATGTAGAATCTAAGAAATGGATAAAGTTGAGAACTTCTCCAAGATACTGGCAGAAATTAAGAAGGAAAGCTAACTACCGTGTTTCCCTGACAATAAGACCCTGTCTTATATTTTTTTGAACCCTGAAATAAGCGCTTGGCCTTATTGCCATGCACTCAAAAGCCCGATTGGGCTTATTATCAGGGGATGTCTTATTTGGGGGGAAACAGGGTAGTAAGTACATCTTTTTTTTTGTTTTTTGACTTTTTAAGGCAACCTTCTTTCAAAGACCACTTGTTTTTTCCCCTTTCATAACGTTTTTCAAAGCTGAAGCCTTTTTCAGAGAGCTGCTAATATTTTCCTCTCAAACTCATCACATACTTTCAGAGAATGAGCATTCAAGTCATTTTCCAATGTTTGATGTGCCTAATTTATCAAAGAAGACAAGATGTTGCACTTAAAGCTCCTTAGGTTGTTGATCAAAACCACAGGTCTTATTTGCAGGGCCTTTTAGTAATGAGTCACTTATAATGTCCTTGGTAATAGTACTAAATGTCAAATTAAAATTGCTTCAGCTATAAACATATAACAATTGCTTCGGAATAAATACCTGTTTTCAGTAAGGCATTTCTTCCTTTAAAGCTTTTATATAAAATGCCAATATAATTTGGAACTCCAAACATACTGAAGTTTTATGCCTATGTTCAAAGAATGCTCCTAACCACAATGTCAGATCACATTTTAGCATAGTATGCTGTGTGAACCCAGTCCATTTTATAGTAATATTCAGTGTGTTTTGCCAAGTTGTAAAACAGAGTTAATTGAGCAAACCACAGTTAAACATGGATAACAATATAATTCATATTAGGTATTATGCTTCCTTATACAAGCTACGTACAGTAAACCATTTCCCAGCCTCTGTTCTGGAATTACTCCCAGAGCATACAATTTTCCTTCATTCTTACCCTCCCCCAAGACTTTACTTCTTTTATTTTATTTCCTAACGTATATTTCTAGGCTAATGATATGCAGATTTTATTAATAACAATAGCACTTAGACTTAGCAATAGCACTTAGACTTATATAGCACTTCATAGTGCTTTACAGCCCTCTCTAAGCGGTTTTCAGAGTCAGCATATTGCCCCCAACAATCTGGGTCCTCATTTTACCAACCTTGGAAGGATGGAAGGCTTAGTTAACCTTGAGCCGGTCAGGATCAAACTCCTGGCAGTAGACTGCAGAGTTAGCTTGCAATACGCATTCTAACCACTGGACCAACACGGCAAAAAGACATGTGGCATCATACATTGTTTTTACTCATCTCTTTTGTGATGGCTCTTCCCTAAAACCAAAGGACTATCAGTCACTAAAGGAGAGACACATTAAAGAAGAGTAGTTTTAAAATCTTTCCTCACTACCAGGATGAACCTCAATCACATCCTTGAGTTGGCAAAAACCAATCGTCACCAATTTTGCCTGCAAAGTAGAGATTTTTCTATCCCCTTTTAAAAATCAGTTTACTTTTACTATTTTTAGTCCATTTATGTGTTTTGCACAACATACCTTAACTCTAGTAAATAGTGTGATGGATATATATATATTTATATAGTACCAGAGGTGGGTTCCTCCCGGTTTGGACCGGTTCGCCCGAACCGGTAGCAACCCGCTGGTGACGTCACATTGACGTTACGGTGCCGGTTCGGTCGGTGCTGGTCTGTGGACGGCGCCATCTTTTTTTTGGGATTTTTTTTTTTTTGAAAAAAAATTTGGGGGGAATTTTTTTTTATTTTTTCCCCTTCTGCTTCTGCGCATGCGCAGAAGCCGAGTTTCCGGCACTGTGCATGCGTCGCCATCTTGTTTTTGGCTTTTTGGGGGGGAATTTTTTTTATTTTTTGGCACTGCGCATATGCGCGCGCGCAAAGCGTGTGCGCGCCCACAAAGCACGGCCACATGGCGCGGGAGGAAGCGAACCGGCAGCGAGATAAGTTAGAACCCACCCCTGTATAGTACATATAGAACCAACTATAAACAAAGGTGATGGAAATGTCCAAAATGCTTTAATTTGGATTTCTGCGGATTAGACTTGGTTACCTGAAGTGCTCGTTCTAATTTTATGAAATTTCGCTATAAAGATTATGGCTATAATTATTATAATAGACAAAAATGCTGTCAATTGTTACACGTACAAGACTATAATCTACATATTTCATTTATTCTACTATTTTTTTTTCATTAAGAGCACTGCACACCAGAACAACTAGACACAACAACTATTTTCATTAAGAGCACTGCACACCAGAACTACTAGACACAAGAACAGTTTTTTCCCGAACGCCATCACTCTGCTAAACAAATAATTCCCTCAACACTGTCAAACTATTTACTATGTCTGCACTACTATTAATCTTCTCATCGTTCCCATCACCCATCTCCTCCCACATATGACTGTATGACTGTAACTTTGTTGCTTGTATCCTTACAATTTATATTGACTGGTTCCTACTATGATTTGATTGCTTATTTGTACCCGGACTATCATTAAGTGTTGTACCTTATGATTCTTGACGAACTTATCTTTTTATCTTTTTATTCTATTCTATTCTATTCTATTCTATTCTATTCTATTCTATTCTATTCTATTCTATTCTATATTTAAGAGTAAGCTCATAGCAACTGAAGCCTAAAAAGCATACAACAGAGGTTACCCCAAAAAGACTAGGGAATTTTGCAGAGATAATCCAATTAACCATTGACATAATTGTAGTCAATTGTTTCATACCTTATTTTTATGTCAAAATGTGAAAGCATGAATAGGATGGTGATAGTATGGACAACAGAAATAGATGAGAATCCCACAGGCTCACTCTGTAAGAGGCATTGTAATATCGATATTATCATGCAGAGAGTCAATATTTGGTAAAAATTTTGAGCTTGTTGTCCTGGTAAACAATTGGATGGGATTCTACTTGATCAAGAACTTCAAAAAAGTAATTAAGGCAAAGACTGTAGCAGACCACTTCAGTATTGTTGCTGAGAAAATTACAATGACCATGAAGTTACTGAGAATAGAACCTAACTCAAGAGGAGACTTTAGAGTTAGTACATTTAGTGACCATTCAAAGTTACAATGGTACTGAAAAAAGTGACCGTTTTTCACACTTGCAAGCGTTTTTCACATTGCAATAATGTGAATCCAACTGGCTCATATTTATGATGATTGCAGTATCCCAGGGTCACATGATCAGCTTTGCAACTTTCTGACAAGCAAAGCCAATGAAGAAGCCAGATTCCCTTAATGACTATGTCACTAACAATTGTGGCAAGAAATGTCATAAAATGTGGCAAAACTCACTTAACAAACATGTCACTTAGCAACATAAATGTTGGGCTCAATTGTGGTCTAAAGTCGAGGACTACCTGCACTTATTTATGAGGTACCATACATCCAGATGTAACGGAAAAGCAGGACTTTGATATTATTCCTCCAGTAGGTCTTCGCAAATCTTTCTTGCATGCAATTCTATTATACCTCTGTACTATTAATCAGTACAGGAGCCAGTTTGGTGTAGTGTTTAAAATATTGGGCTAAAATCGGAAGACCCGAGTTCTAGTCTCGCCTTAGGCATGAAGCCAGCTGGGTGACTTTTAGATCATTCATTCTGTCTCAGCTTTAGGAAGAAGGCAGTGGCAAATCATTTCTGAAAATGCAGCCAAGAAAACTGCAGGATTAGCCTAGGTAGTCATCAATAGCCAACAGTGACTTGAATTTGTGTGTGTGTGTTTAGTGAGATGGGTGGCATATAAATTTTATATACATATAATCTGAGAGCACCCAGATCTATTTCTCTTTTACTAATTCAACAAATGGCGAGACTCCCTTGAACACCTGTTTGCTACCAGTAATGGTAGTCCTGGACTGAAGGACTAATATTCACGAATGAAGGCAAATATATGGGTTCCAGGATAATGTTGCAGGATCCAATCTAGGTCGGTCACCAGGACCAGAGGTTTAGTTTTCTGAGCTTTCGGACTCGTGCTGGAGCCCATCTTCAGGGAACTGAAGTTCAGGGAAGTTCCCTGAGGTTGGGCTCCAGCACCAGAGGTGGGTTCCTACCGGTTCGGACCGGTTCTATAGAACCGTTAGTAACGTGGCAGCGTGGGTCGCTAGAACCGGTAGCGACCCACACCTGCCACGGCCCCAAGCCAGTTCTCTCGGCGGTGCCATAGGCGCCGCCATCTTGTTTTTTGCTTCTGCTTCTGCGCAGCAGCTTTTTAAAATCACTGCGCATGTGTGAAGTGCACGCAAAGCACCCGCGTGCCCGCGCAGCGCGTCACTGACCGAACCAGCAGTGAAGAAAAACAGGACCCACCCCTGTCCAGCACGATTCTGAAAACTCAGAAGACAAAACCTCTGGTCCCAGTGACCAACCCAGATTGGATCCTGTGACTAATATTATTTACTTTTAAAAAGCATATGCTTTTATTGTCTTGATTTAATATTTTTATTATAAAATGCTCAGGGTCTTTGCAGTTAATGATATTTTAGAATAAGACAAACAAAAATATAATGTATAGTTAACACATTTAAAAGTTGTTAATGATATTGTGCATTCATATTTGAAAAAAATGCGCAATCCAATGTGGCAGCAATTTAGAGCGCTTTGCACTTTGTTCTTCTCTCTTTTTTTATCCCATTCCCTTAGCGGGAGACAGATGTGTTGTCTCTAATTATTCACTGATTGGCATCAGGAGATATATTAACATAATTGGGACATTTGTTCTAATTAGAAAAGAGAACCTGCCACATGTCACCCAACATGAAATGTGAGGCCAACTGCCTCAACAAGAGAGAAAACACACCATTGTCACAATGACTCTTTGTTACAGTCCTAAACCGGTCTCTATTTTTCAGAACATTATCCTCAAAAATTAAGTGCTAAAACACATTCTATGTACAAATAGTAGCAGACAAATAGATAACATTTTTTTAGATATAAGTTTTGGCTTCAAATATTAATTGATCAACTACTTAAATACCTGAAATTATTAATCTTTAAGGAACATTAAGATAGTTTAAGTTCACACAAGGCAGAATGGAGGAGTAGGAGAGTAATAAAAAAAACAAATGGTTCATAGCAATTAATATTTATTAAATTCATAAACTTAATTTACGAATGCATGATTAATGTAATTTTAAAATGAATGCATTACAACTGTACATGCTTCAAAACTAATTTGGAAGAAGTGCTCGGTCAAGCATAGGACCTCTCTGCTCTTCATTAAAGCAGCCCATTTTTTTTTTTTGCAAGCTTCCATGTCAGCCTGAAAAAATGATGCACCTGCTTAATCAGCCACTGAAATTTTAAGTAGTAGATTCCTTAAAGTATTTAAAGGAATGGATTGCTTAATGAAGGGCTGTCAAACTCCTGGCCCACGGGCTGGATGCGTCATGCACTGGCCACGCCCACGCCCTGTTTAGCGAAGGGGGAAAAAGTCCCGATATGTCACGTGCCACCGCCGTGACGACGTGAGTTTGACATCCCTGGCTTAATGTATTTACATATTTTTTCACGAATATAATAAAAAGCAATAGCAAAGAACTGTTGTATTAGAGAGAGGTTCAAAGTACTTCTGGACTATTTTCAAAGAGTTTACAGACCTAGAATTTATCACACAGGTGATAAAAAAACAAAGTTGTTCCTTGAGGGAAAGAAAATGCAGAAACACCAGAGGTGAGAGGGATAAGGAAACTGGAGAAAACAGAACAAAGAAGAGTCCTAATCCAATCATCCAACCAATGCAGGCAAGGAATCAGCTATGTACAAAACCAAGCCTAAGTAAGATTGAATAAATACAAAGAAAGAAAAGAAGGTAGTCTGTTTTCAAGCAAGAAAAATGGAAGCTGGCATTCTGCCTAGATGTTCAATCGCAATCCATCTCTATAGCAGACTTCGTATATTTTCCCAATCTGACTATTTAAATGCACATAATTTTTCTTATGATCCTTCTTGTTTCCAACCTTTCAGATACCTTCCAGAAGATAAATCACACCAGGATACAACACAAAGCACTGAGAGTGACTATGTCTCTTCTTGGTATGCGTAGCCATTCTCCTTCAGCTCCCTATTCTTGCTATATAAAAGGTTCCCTTTTCTGAACAAAATGCAAAATGCTGTCAGGTCGATAAAGTACCTGCAAGGAAATAGGTACACACAGGAGTTCCAATTAAAGGCAACGGCTGCAAAAATCAGAAACTACTCTCGCTAAACAAAGCAAACAGCGGTTATATTAACAATCAATTAGATGCAGCAGCCACCTGATGCTACATGTTTGTATAGGTCCCATGTGCTCTGTACATTTTGCCCAGCTGAGTAGCATTTGTGTCACATTCTTTTTGAGTTGTCAAGCATAATGTAATCACTTGGTAGCACAGTAACAATCTCTTTACTTAGCTCCCCCCAGCCCTGGTTGGTACCTAACTTGACTGAAGTTAATACAACAATTTTTAAGCTCAACTGGGTCATCAAATGTTATAGCTGATGCTGTTGAATTGAATTCTTAGAAACTTCCTTCTATACTTAGCAAGGCTAATTGTTCAACTGCTTATAGCTTATTAAGTAATCTCAGATATCACTTATGGGTTGATCTATAACCTTAGAGTGAGAAGTTAATTTGATGAGGCTGCCTCGGTCTGAGATCATTTCTCCTAAGGATAGTGGGGCATCTTTGAAAACAGCAGAAGCAATGAGACAAAAAAAATCATTAACTGCCAATAATTGTCCTTTCTTTACTACAGGAGAATCCCAGTAACCGCCATAGAGATGCTTTATTACATTTTTACAGCTATCTCAAAATGTTTTATTTTTTCACTCAAGGGGAAAAAATATTACAGCCGATTGTGATGTACTGTCAGTACACAAAATCTCTTCTCCATAGATGGCATACTCCTAACATGATTTATGATAATTCAAGAGCTTATAGCAATAGCAATAGCACTTAGACTTATATACCGCTTCATAGTGCTTTACAGCCCTCTCTAAGCGGTTTACAGAGTTAGCATATTGCCCCCAACAATCTGGGTCCTCATTTTACCCACCTCGGAAGGATGGAAGGCTGAGTCAACCTTGAGCCGGTGAGATTTGAACCGCCGAACTGCAGCTAGCAGTCAGCTGAAGTAGCCTGCAGTGCTGCACTCTTATCTAGAACTGCAAAAACTAACTACAAATGTGATTTTTTTAAAAAAAAAAATCCATATCCACTGAGAGCTGTATGAGTCGAAGAACTGTTCATCCATCTTTGACTCAGCAGGAAACTATACTAGCATGAAATTGCTGTCCCCGTCGTCAATTCCTACCGTGCTTTTCTTTTATGTCCCTGCAGACATCTTACTTCCCTCCAAAATAATGGATAACAATGCTTAAAAGATTTTGTGCACTGAGGCTGCTCTTGGAGAGTGTTAGAACTTAACCTTGACTTGAGTCATGGGTTGGGATCAAATGAAGGCAACATCCTGGGGACACAGCAGTGTGTTTTGTGCCAAATGGTTCTGAAGCATCTAAAATAATAGTACTTATTCTTATTTTATTTCTGTAGCCATCTATTTCAAGTGATAAGCGTGTATCATAAATCATAAAACAATTAAAATGATTTGAAATAAAATATATATGGTTACCAAATGAAACTATTGCCATAGATGTTAATATAGCCAAGAAACTGGACTTTTAATACATTCAGGACCCCCAGGTCTTCATGGTCTTACAGAAAGCCAGCAAGATCAGGGTCATTCTAAGCAAGGGCTGTCAAACCCGCGGCCTGTGGGCCGGATGCGTCACGCGCTGGCCATGGCCATGCCTGATTTAATGAAGGGGGAAAAGTCACGATATGTCATGTGACGCCGCCGTGACAACACGAGTTTGACACTCCTGTTCTAAGCTGTGAAGAAAGAATGTTCCAGCAAAGAAGGTTTATCTTCTAGTTTCTTGCAGCTGACATTTTTAGCTGATGAATCTATAACAGTGGCCCCCAACTTTCTGGGCACCAAGAACCGGTTCTGTGGAGAGAGGTTTTTCTGCGGACTGGAGGGGGCGCGGTTTCATGTGCTGTCTGCATCCCGCAGATGGGGCTTCGCTTGTTTGCACGGACCAGTTTCTGGCATGTCACGGACCAGTGCCGGTCCACGGACTGGGGACCCCTGATCTATAACATACCCAATCTACCAGATTGGATTGGATGGATTAAAAACAACTGGGAGAAGACAGTCCCTTAGGTAGTTCGATCCTGCATCATGAAGCGCTTTAAAAGTGATAACTTTGAATTCCACTTAAAAGCACATTGGCAACCGATGAAGTTCCATAGCAGTGGTGTTACATACTGTATATTAAATATCTGACACTATTTACTACCCATGTAGCCACATAATGCACCAACTGAAGGTTCTGAATGCTCTTCAAGGACAGTCCCATGTAAAACAAATTGCAGCAATCAAAACCAGAGGTCACAATGGCATTTCTAATGCAACTGGTGATCGTAATCTGTAAAATATGTGTTGGGAACTGTAGATAACTCAAAGAATCGAAGATAAATTGAATTCTTCTTCTTCTTGGGAAGAAGAATGTGTCAAACATCAAAATGCTCATGATCTCAATTACTTTGAAATATAACTTGAAGTCCTAAGAGAACTACAACTGTTGCCAATACAAAGAGTTATATCGGAACTGGTCCACTTAGAGTTATACTTCCAAACAGATTCTGGGAATTACATCTTTAGCTACTACTAGAACATGGATGCTCACGTCACTTTTCTGAAAGAAAAATGAATTCCCAAATGTTCAACTATTTCAACTATTAGTTGAAATTAAAAAGGACCAAATTAAAATTACATACTTTCCCATAGCAGCATAACAAAAGCTAGTTTATTATGTAAACTTAAAAGCATCTAGAATTTAGGAATAAAAAAGAAAATGTCTAGTGGTAGGGGTTTCTTTTAAAGCCTCATCAGGACTCCATTGTTTAGTGTAGAAATTCTTTGTTAAACTGTTATCACACACACACACACACACACACACACACACACACACACACACACACACTTAATTTTCACATACAGTTTTTGGGTTCAAATGCCTGAGACTTTGTTAAGATGGTAATTTGGGAGGAAGGTGAAAGAAAATAATAAATTCCCACCTATGATGTTGTGCCAGACTAGAAGCATAGTGTGAGAACATAGGCAGTTGACTTTTTAAATTTTTTATACCTACCTCCATTTTCAAGTTATGACAGCACTTGGAAGCTTTCAGATTTAGGAAAGATTGGGAAAAAACCGGAAGTGTTGTGGCGAGACCGGCTGGAAAAATAGCGGGCTCTGACGAGCTCCGTGAAAATCCAGCCGGACAAACCGCTGTAGGGGGTCTTCGGACCAGAACTGTCCTGTAGGGACGGTGAAGAAGGAGAGGCATCTCGGACGACCAAGAGGAACAGGCAAGTTCCTTGATAGGTCAAAGACAGCTCTTCGGACCGGCAGCGGCCATTTCAAAATGACCGCTCTGAAGCTGGGGCAACTGGACTAAGTTTTTGTGCAGGAGCATTATTTTGAACAGAGTGCTGGAACCGGGTGAGTGATTGGCCAACTCACAGGTAAAATAAAATTTTGAAATTTGGATATTAAAAGGTGTCCCAGAGCTGAAATTAGCGGCTAATTGGCATTTGGGAAATTCCATGGAGGGAGAAGAACAAAGCGGAGGCTAAACATCAAAGCCCAAGAAGATTCTTGTTTTTACAATTGGATTTGGAGAAACAAAAAAAATAAAATAAGAGAAAAGAACCTGGGGAAAAACATGTGGATTTAAAGTATTTTAGACAGTTTTGACAAGCAGTGTATTGAGAGTATTGTGGCTTTGAGAGAGCCATCTGCTGGTGGAAAGTGAGTGTTGCAATACTTGGTGGAAGACAGAAGAGAAAGTGCAGCTGTGTAACTTGACCTTGACTAATTGTTTCCCTATATTGCTTGGTCTCAATTTCTTATGACTGTGGAAGATAATAAACGTTTGACTTGGAGTGATTGGACTAATATTTGAATTGGACATTAGAATTTGAAAATAAAAAGAGACTATATGGACTAATTAAAGTTCTAATTAAATGGGATATAATATAAAAACTTTAAAAATCTGTTAAATTGGCAATATGGAGCTTTGGATGTATGAGGAATTATTTGAGATGTTAAAAAATATGCGTGAAATTCTAAAAGGTTATAAAAAGGCAGAAATTTTGTTGGAGAATACAGACCAGAAAATAGGAAAGAAGGTGGTAAAAGAGAGCATAAATAAAGAGCAAGAAAATAACATTGAAGAAAAAGAAATTGAAAGTAAAAAACAGCTAGAAGATTTCAATGGGATTTATAGTGGCACAAAAAGAGTAGACAGGGGGGAACTCTCCTCAAAAAAGAATCAATCAAAGCAGAGGTGGGTTCCTGCCGGTTCGGACCGGCTTTATAGAACCGGTAGTGGGAATTTCCCCCCACTCGCCGAACCAGCAGCGATCGTCAGCTGGACACGCCACTGAACTGGCTCTGTCGGCGGCGCCATAGGCGCCGCCATCTTGTTTTTTGCTTCTGCGCATGCGCAGAAGCTTGGTTTTTAGCACTGCGCATGCATGCGAGTGCGCCCATGCGGTGCGTGAGAAAGTGAACCAACAGCGAGGTAAGTCAGAACCCACCCCTGAATCAAAGGGTAAAGAAGGAAATAGTGGGAAGAGACTAGGAAAAATTTTGGGGAGAACTATTTGAATAATATAGTCAAAAGTGAGAAAAAGGATCCAGAAGAAAAGATATAATACACATAAAAATAAAAAAAATAAAAAGAAGAAGTTAAGGGAATGGGATAAAAGGAGAAAATCAACAAGAAGTGGAATTTTTGAGAGACCAAAAGAAAATGGTTAGAGGGGAAGGTTAGTGGAAAGGAGGAAGGAATATAAGGTTTACAGTATATTAGTAGATTTAAGTGTATTAATATTATTAATTGTGGATAGTCAATCAAGTTAAAGGGTTTTTATGCAAGATTTGAATATGATGATGTATATCGTTTATAGTAAAATAGAACAGCAGATGGAATGTGAAATGGCAATTTGGTTTAAATGTTTAATTTTGAAGATAAGTTAAATTAAGAGATGAAGTTGAAATGTTAAAAAATGGGATGGGAAATTTGAGAAATGGAGAAATAAGACAATTAATTGATGTTATTGTAAGAGATTAGGAATTTAGGGCAATTAGTAATATTGTTTATGTATTAAGAAGAAAATAAGTTAAGATAAAGAAGTATGGAAAGAGAATATTATGGCTGAAAGTGGAAATAGAGATATGATGTAAAATGGATTATGTATATGAAAGGATACATAAGAATGAACTGGACAACACTTTGTTCATAAAATATGTATGTTGGGGGTGGGAGGACAAAAAAATTGTAATAAAAATTGATTTAAAAAAAGATTTAGGAAAGATTGGAACTTTGGATTGGACATTAAACTTTGGAACAGTAAGATAATGATTTGGTTTTGAAACCAGTTAAAAATTTAAGGGGCTACGTTTCCATGATTCAAATCTCCAAGAAAAATGTAAAGCTTTGGGCTTTACAAACTGCACGGTGTGACTTACACCTATTTGTTTGACTTTTTCCTCCTAAGGCTGTGATGGCGAACCTATGGCACGCGTGCCACTGCTGGCACGCAGAGCCCTCTCTGCAGGCACATGAGCCATCGCCCAGCTCAGCTCCACTGCGCATGCGCACATGCGCCTCCCGCCGGCCAGCTGGTTTTCAGGTTGCGCAGGGGCGGGGCGCATGCGGGAGATGCGCACACATGTGCAGGGGGGTCATGTGCGCATTTGTGGGGGGGTCACACATGCATGCACGGGGTGGGAGGGAGACTGCAGGGAAGCCTACTAGGCCCAAAACGGGGCATGGGGGGCGCGCCGCACCCTCCCCCACGGCCCATTTTTGGTCCCAAGAGGCTGCAGGAAGGCCTACTAGGCTCAAAACAGGGTGTGAGAGGGTGCGGCGCGCCCCCCCAAGGCCCGTTTTTGGTCCCAGGAGGCTGCAGAGAGGCCTACTAGGCCCAAAACAGGGGGCAGGGGGTCATGCGCTCATGTGCAAGGGGGCAGGAGAGCGTTAGGGAGTCATGCACGCATGCCCGGGGGGCACATTGCATTATGGGTGCAGGCACATGCGCGCATTGTCGAGAGTGCATGTGCACTCTTTCGGCACACAACAACAAAAAGGTTAGCCATCACTGTCCTAAGGCAATGGCCCCCAACCTTCTGGGAAGCAGGGACTGGTTCCGTGGGGAAAGATTTTTCCGTGCACTGGAGGGGCGTGGTTTCACATGCTGCCTGTATCCCACGGATGGGGCTTCGCTTGTTTGTGCAGCCTGGTTGCTGGTATGCCACAGACTAGTGTTGGTCCATGGACCAGGGGTTGGGGACCCCTGTCCTAAGGCTTCTAATAGAATCTGACACTACAAATGTAATCTCCACTAAAGTTGAAACATTTAAAATCAGTGCTTTTAAATTTCTTGTTCTACTCAATTTCTAATCTGTTGAGCCAGGCTGCTAACTTGCATATCATTAAGCTATCCAACTATATATACAGTCTTAAATAGGCAGCTAAATTTGTAGATGATGGACAGCTTTCCGTGTGGGAGGTTAAACAGTGTTCCCTCCTGCTGAGGACAAACAGCATAGCAAATATCCTTTCTATGCCGTAAAATATTCCGAATAAACAAAATGATCTTACTATTTATCTGCAGTGATTGTCTGCCACTAATCAGTCATAAGATCCTAAAATCTAGGAGGAGTTGCAAATTCATTTGTAAAAAATGACCGTATCTACATCTTCAAATTAATGTGCAGACCATGTGTAGATTTCACACACTCTGAACCACAGGCTGTAAAATGTGGATGAGATTATTTTCTCATAGAGGTTTTAAATGTAAATACATACTTGTGTAGTTCAGAAAAAAAAATCCTTTAAAAAGGCTGGATATGGCTTATCTTTCTTTTAAACAGAGCAATTGCAAGCATTTTCAAGCTTGCTTGTTTTATTTGTATTAAACTACTTGACTTGGAAAGTTGCAGCCAACTTTCTAACTTCCAGTCTGGCAATTATAATACCTTTCAAGCACATGGAATCTAAACAAAGAACAAATTAAAATAATAATCTAATCCTTCAACTGAGTTATTTTATATTGGTTTGCCTCCCCCTCCCCCCAATATTTTATATCTTGTTCGTTGCTGGTAGTGACAACAATAAAATACTAAAGTAAGTTATTCACACTCATTAATTTTCTGTATTTTGTTCTTCTAACAATGTTGGAAGGAGTCTATACAGAAGCTCTCTTAGGCTAATCTCCTCTCTTGGATGTTTGACCTTCCTCCTGATTTTAAGATAAATAAAAAAAAGTAAAAAAGGCAATTGGGAATTGTGTGGAGTGGAAGACATTAAACGGCTTTATGGATAGGATTCTTGGACCTGCCAAGTGTTAATTGGTGTCTGCCCCGACGGCAGTACAAATAGGCTTCACAGCCAATTAGCTTGCGGTCATCAATCTTTTCTGCTTGACAAAGTGAATTAATATGTTTCAGTCTTCAAAGCACAATAGTTACTAACAGACCAACTTGTGGATAACAGCATATCAAAGCTGAACTGCAAAAATTTGCTTTTTGAATGGCATCAAAATGTTAGCATTTTCTGAATGCCTTTGATGCTATCAATGGATAGCCAAAATCTTAATATGCCAAGGAGGATGACATTCCAGAAGTTGAGATAGTGTGTGCATTATTTCCTTAGTGATGTAAACCTTCACAGTATCATCCACCTCTTGTTGAAGTAACAGAAAGCCTGTCCTATTTACTGTTATTTGAAAGATTTGCTGCCCAGAGTCCATTGGAGTTAGGCAGCTAGTAAATTCAAATATATAAACACAATTTAGAAGATACTAGAGAAGATATCGTAAGAATTGACTTAGGGACTGTAAAAAGTAATCACCCACCCACCCCCAAAAGAATGAAATATTTTGGGGAATATTAAAAGAGGCAGAATATTATATTTTCCCAAAGGAGAAATGGACAAAAATCTTAACAAAGGCAGAAAGCAGCCCCAACAGCCTCCAGCAGATGCCTGAAATATTTAGAGATGGATATCTTGTACCCATTAAGAAATCCAGGCCAACCTATTCACAAACAAAACATTTTAAGTCCAGATGATGGGATTAAGAATTTACACCCCCCCCCCCAAAATTCTAACAGGACATGGCCTTTAGGACATAATAGGATTAACCCACCACCATTAGAATAGCAAAAGACACCAGGCTCACTACATCGCACAACCCCCTGCAGCATCTCAGAACCCTATAAAAATCCATGTACTCATCAAATCAATTTGTCAGCTGCCCCAGAACTACATGCTGTTGTTGGTTCTGCTCATCAATAAACAGAGTTCTTCTTTCCAATCAGCCTCCATTTTATTTTCAGCGCCTTTCTCCTGCTTGGAACCGGACCGGATTTTTCTTCCAACAGGACAAAAAAGAGGAAAGTCCAGCTTCCTCACCAGGAATGTATTACAAAACTTCATCATTTAACCCTAGATGTGAAATCTGAAAATCAGCCTTAAACTGCTAAACAATTATGGAAACAGTGTGTAATATTCAGTGACCTGTTCTCTTTAACAGCATTTTAAACATTTCTAGAATGGATAGATGCTCCAATTATTATGAGTTTTTTAAATTAATACTTCTTCAATTATTTTTCTTAATAAAGAAAACCCAAAATCTTGCCATATTTATCCTTAGAATATTTATACAAAATTTGATGCTGATGCAAAAAAGAGGAGGAAAGAGTACAATTTAAGGGCTTTGCATGTCCTAATACAGTGATGGCTAACCTTTTTGTTGTCATGTGCCGAAAGAGTGCGCATGCACTCTCGACAGTGCGCGCACGTGCCAGCACCCATAATGCAATGTGCCCCCCTGTGCATGCGCGCATGACCCCCAACACTCCCCTTCCCCCTTGCGCATGAGCGCACACACCCCTGCCCCCTGTTTTGGGCCTAGTAGGCCTCTCTGCAGCCTCCTGGGACCAAAAACGGGCCTTGGGGGGGTGCGCTGCACCCCCCACACCCCATTTTGAGCCTAGTAGGCCTTCCTGCAGCCTCCTGGGACCAAAAATGGGCCATGGGGGGTGCGGTGCACCCCCCATGCCCCGTTTTGGGCCTAGTAGGCCTCCCTCCCATTCCGCACATGCATGTGTGCCCCCCACACATGCGCAAACGACCCCTGCACATGCGTGCGCATCTCCCGCATGCGCCCCGCCCCACGCAACCTGAAAATCAGCTGGCCGGTGGGAGGCGCACATGCGCATGCGCAGTGGAGCTGAGCTGGGTGATGGCTCACGTGCCCGCAGAGAGGGCTCTGCGTGCCAGCTGTGGCACGCATGCCATAGGTTCGCCATCACAGTCCTAATATATAGCATCTTCAACTTAATGAAATATGGTGTTTTTTAAATGGCACCATAGTGAAGTGAAAGATAAAATTCCTCTTCTTCTTCCGGAAGGCATTGAAGAGCTGGTTCTGCCAGCGGGCCTGGGGAACCCAGAGAGGGGTGGAGCCCATTAAATGGCTCATGTGAGGTACTGTCGCTGGGGCGGGGGTGATTTTATTATATTAATTTATTATATGACTCTTCTTTTATTAGTTTTATTGTTTTTATATGAGGTTTTATATTCTGTAAGCTGCCTTGAGTCACCATGTGCGAATAGGTGGCAATATAAACTCTCTAAATAAATAAATAAAATAAAAGCACACAAATATTTTTCTCATTGTTTTTTTACTCAGTTAGAAAGCAATCATTGAAACGATATGTATTAACAGTACTGAAAATCTTCATGTCAACAAATGCCTCCCTTTTGCTGTAAACATTGTTTGCTAAAATATAAATATTTTTTATTGATAGGTATATATGTTGAAAGATTATTTGTGTAAAGAGATGAGGCAAAGCAATTGGCATTTAATAAATTCTCATGCACATATGATACATATGTGAACATATATGTAGTCTCTATATATAGAAATAAAATATTACTTGGAGCAAGTAATCATATTACTCTAAATCAGGCGTTTCCAATCTTTTAGATTGCCTGGGCATCCACTGAGTGAAGAGGAATTGTCATGGTGCTGAATATAAAATATATAATATAACTATGGCTAAAAATCACATAATAATGTTAACAGTTTATGATATTGTGAGGCCACGTTACTAGCTGTTTAGGGTCACACGCAACCCATGGGCCATGGGTTGGATATACCTGATCTAAATAATTATCTTGTTTAGCTCATCTGTCACTTGCCATATTTATGGCTGAGTGTGTTGTCTGACTTTTTGTAAGCCATTGTTAAGTAAACCATGGTTCAATTCAAGGGGATCCCCAGTCACTGTATAAAAGTTAGATAATTGTTATAAGCTTAGATTTATGAAAGCATGAAATAAACTTACAAGTATTTCCAAATATTTTATGTATAGTTGTGTTAGTTTTTCCACATACATGTTGTTGCCCGGTATGATAATAACAAACCAGACTCTTTCTAATTAGAAATTAAATGTTTCATATTATAATGAAATGTGTTTAGGTCTATTGAAAAAAAGCACAGCCAGAAATATCAACAACGAAATGTATGTTTAAATAAAAATATCCTTTTTTGTCTATGTGTGCAACTCTTAGACTGTTTGATTTAAGAGAGCAGCATTTACCAAGAAGATTTTAAAAAACCTTTCTGACTATAAAGTCTTTTTTATTGTTGTGGTCTTATACAATATTTTAAACCATTTGCTTTTAATTACCTTTTTTCCCCTGTCAAAAAACTAGTGTTTTGTAACTGGTTGAGTATGACATACAAAAAAACCCTGAAAACTTCTCTTTCAATTAATCGTGTTTCTTCTCCCTTTGCCTGGCACACAATCATTTCTGCTTTGGGGACAAAACTATTAAAACATTGGGAAGGACGATCCGCGTCTTGTGCATAATTTAGAACCCAGTCAATCTGCCAGTCATGAATAATCTCAGCTTCTAGCAAAGGTAATGAAGTCCCTAAATACCATCATGCAATTGCGATATGACGCGCCCCGTTATAAATATTCTTGTCAGTATGCAACAGCTGGTTGTTAGGCAATTCAGAAGCAAGGAAACTGATAAGTTCTTCTTGAGAACAGTAGTTGATTAATTCTACCGTTATCACAATGCTGGCTTCCAACCTATCTCCGCATTAAATTATTAATCTCATTGCACCAGTCTATAAAATAAAAATGGAAAAGGAGTAAAATACATTAACCATGTAATTATATTTATCTGCTGCTGTTTTAAGAAATCAGGATATGCTTTGAGATATGCTTTGTACAGACTGGCTCAGCTAACTTATAGAATCCCTCAGAAATCGGTCAGCAAAGAGAATGACAAGCATCTTGTTACCAAAATGATTGTAATATATTTGGATTTACTTATTTGGAAGGCCCTTTGCACGTGGTAGACTGAGAAAATATGAGGTGTGATTAAGAATAAACAATGTTTTTTTACTAAGTTGTAAAAATGCCTTCTATCTTTCGGAAAATACATTGTGATGGAAAAATCTTCTTGCTTTCCCTCTTGTCTATATATTAAGTTTATATCCTGCCTTTCCTTCAGGTGCTCCAGGGGGGGTGTTTATAGCGCTCTCTGCTGCTAGTTCCCTTCACAATGATCCTGTGAGGTAAGTTGTGCTGAGAGAGAGAGAGAGAGAGAGAGAGAGAGAGAGAGAGAGAGAGAGAGAGAGAGAGAGAGAAAGACATCCAGCCATCATTCATGGCTAAGCTGGGACTTGAACTCACTTAATTCTTGTTAGCCACCCAAAGGTGCATTAATGAGATTGGCAGCCACATCAATAAATAAAAGCATCCTGCAAGAAAACAAGCAAGTCACTTCCATCTTACTGCCCTGAACCAAGATTCAAGTTCACTTTGAGAAGGTTGTATATTTTCCA
>QLTV01001465.1:1811739-1829579 GCA_003457575.1 Thermophis baileyi
GTGCTTTTGCATTGTGTGTGAGTCAGTTGTGTAGCTTTTGTGTTGTTTGTGTGTGAAGTGTGAAAGTTGTTTTTTGAGCTCACCCGGTCACATGACCATGATCACCACGCCACGCCCACCCAGTCACATGACCACCAAGCCATGCCCACCCAGTCACATGACCACCAAGCCACGCCCACCAAGCCACACTCACAGAACCAGTAGGGAAAATTTTTAGATTTCACCACTGACTCCTTTCAAATGTATTCAGTGATAGCAACTTATAACAAATGCTGATTGCCAATGCTATCTCTTCATTGCTCTTCATAAAAAAAAATCATATTCCACCATAACTTTAGATCCACAAAAAGAAATATGTGTTATACCACCCTAGTCTAGTTTCACGTGTAAAATAAGTATGTTAAATCTGGAAAATATATGGTTAATAGAAGACAAAAAAAATGCACTGCTGATTCAGGTTTTTAGCTGGAAAAATGAGGTGTGTTAAAAATATGCTGTGTTGAATAGCACCAGGACAACTTGTCAACATATTTTAATTTTTTACTAGAAATAGGATAGAATAGATGAAACTCTTATGCAACTGATGGACTAAAAATGCTCCAATAAGAATAAACATGATGGTTTTAATTCATCTGTGAATGTCATTTCTAGATGTGGCAGTCAAGTGATAAAACATGTAGGTCTGGCTTTTAAATTTAGGATTTTTTAAAAAATTTGTGCACTTTGGTATTGGGGGAAAAAACTAGGTAATCACTTGTTTACCTAAATTTCCTGCACTGGTAATCAGTTGTAAGCATCACCCAAAAAAATCAAACAAATCTACACATGAAACTAAAGAAACAACAAAACCCCCAACCTTAAGCATAAATTAGAAATTAGAATTTAGTAAATGATACTGAAACAAAACATGTTTCTGTTTCAAGACTCTTTATGTGTCTTAAGAATTCTTATTTATGAATTATTTTAATAGCTTTTATAGTGTTTCATGGAAAAATTGCACATTCTGATAAAAGGGTTCTGGAATTTATTCATAGAAGTGCGATTCTCTTTCACTAAAATGTCAGGCTAAATGCCAGACTGATAGTTTCCAGTGAGCATTCACCAAAACTTGTTTATTTCACTTCCCCAAAGGCAAAGAAAGGCTGACTCTGAGTAATGGCCCTGGCTTTCATTGTTAAGTCAGAGTAAACTCATTTTATCCACATGATGGTAGAATGAGAATCTCAAGTGCAAATACTGCTTTAGAAGAGAGTCTTCTCTTTGAAAATTAATGGAAATTAAATATTTGTATAGTAAGGTGAGTATCTGTGTTTTTGTTCGCCTTGAATAATGCCCGGGAAAGTAGGGAAGAACAGATGGAAGAAATAATATACTATTAAGATGGATGTAAGTTAAGGACCTTTTTGCAATCTTATTCTCTTCTCTATTTAAAGCAAAATAGACTGTTATCCATTCTTTCTTCAACCTATTAAAAGCAGTGGAAAGAAATGATTACACAGATCTAATCTACTACCATGGATTGTATTTATCCTGTCAAAAGCTTTATTTGGATAAAATAACTATTTGTTTGACTGCAGACAGTTTCTCTAGATGGAAGGCCATTAGTCGCAGCACACTTCAGTTCTGACAGATTAATGGATCTACATGGTGCAACTCTAAAGTTCATGAATCCATCAAGGGAAATAAATATCCAAAGTTGAATTGTGAATTTGAGAAAAATAAAACCTTATTCATTTTCATTTAATCTTCAGCACTAAAAGAAGTATTCACAATATGTTTAACTATCAGACTTATTCCCACTTTTTGCAATTTATGTTCAGCATGGTAAATAAATATAGAGAATCAAGTGACTAAACTTAAGAGGTTTTATTGCCAAGTAGTGCAATGCTTTTCAGAACTGGAACAACATTTATCTTTTGAATGACTTGAGAATCCTACATATGTCAGTAGAGTCAGCACAAAAAAGCAGCAGAAATTGCTTCCAATATTGTTAACACAATAAATTCTATGCATTTCATACTTTCACCTTTGTCACATTAATAATTCAATTCAGCTAAAATTTTTAGAGGAGCTCTGGAGACCATGCTTGATTTTGAGGTCACAACTTTTATAACTTGACTCTTCTATTTTCTTGATGACAGTTTCATTGCAATTGATGTACCACACTACATTTGAGAAACCATTATGCTGAAGTTGCAATTATTGATGTTGATAATTGGAATATTCATTCAGTTACCAGGTCATAATCTTTCTGTTAACTAGGATCGAACTGTCAACCTTCTGAGTGGGAGAGGAGTGCCTTCACTTCTAGGCCATGGCTCTACTCATTATTAATCAAATTTATATAGCCACCTATCTGCCCATTTACACTAAAATGTAGAATGTATACTTTTTGAAGTATGTTTTTCCTTTTCACTTAGATTTGAATTGCTTTGTACTGTTGATGAAATTTTGATCTTAAAAGAAATTTCACAAAAGTACTGGCTACATATATTAAGTATTACTTTAAAAACAATAACAAAACTAGATGCAGTAGCAATAAAAGTATATTATAGTAGCCTTTTTCCCCAACTCCAGAAATAATGCTTGTCAAAAATAGACAACAAACAAAAAGACTTACCGGCTGATGAGTGGAATAATAATCATTTAAAAAGAAGAGATAATAAGTCTATGCCAATTGGTCTAATGCAGCGGTTCTCAACCTGTGGGTCGCGACCCCTTTGGGAGTTGAACAACCCTTTCACAGAGGTCGCCTAAGTGTGCGCTAGCCCGCCATCTTGGTGACTGGCAACGCACATGCGCAGGGAGGGGGTGGGGCGTGGGTCGCGTTGCGGTGGCAGGGGGGGGGGTCGCGGCATTAGGAAGGTTGAGAACCACTGGTCTAGTGATTAATATGCTGGCCTAGAAACCAGGAGACTGTGAGTTCTATTCCTGTCTTAGGCATGAAATTTGCCTGTCTTAGGCATGAGTTGGATATGAGATGGGTGACAAATAAATTTCATAGTAAATAAATAAAATGAAAGCCAACCAGGTGACCTCGGGCCAGTCACTCTTTCTCTCTCTCAGCCCAACCTATCTCACAGAATTGTTCTTGTGCGGAAAACAGGAGGAGGAAGGAGTTTTATGTATGTTCATCACTGTGAGTTGCTTATAAAGTAATAAAGGCAGAATTTAAAAAACCCTGGTAATAATTTCACTTATCTTTCAGGAAGGAACACTTTAAACAAGAGATTACAGTAAATATCTATATGTACAAAAAGTATATCTATGATGCTATAGCAAAATCGCTAAAGTATACATGCTACACAGATCAAACGTAATTTGGGATACAATTTTTTTAAGACTCTACATAAGCATAAATGCTAACACAAATAAAAGTTTAATGAAATCCCACTGAGTCAGGTTCTGACAAAATAATGAAAGAACTTTAATTTGACTACAGTATTTAAAAAAAGCTTTCTAGCAAAGTAAAGAAGGAAATACTTACATGCAATACGGACATAGGCCTTCCTACTCTTGGTTGTGCCTGCAGAACTCCAAGCCACACACTGGCACCAGTAATCTTCGGGTCCAAAGAGTTCTTCAACTTGTTGCCGTGAAATCTCAATGCTTACCTCCCGAACAATGAGTCCTACCAAAACATAATCAATATGTCTACATTGATTTCAGAATTTGACATTTTTTAGCAGTATGCAAGTAACTCATTGGTATGGAAAAGGGAGCAGTTGTATGACAAGGAAGCATTTTGAAGACACCTTTGAAACACATATACTTTTTTTAAATACAGTTTTTAGACTCGGAGCTGCTTCAGATATTGAAAAAGAACAGAAGAAGTGCAAGTCTTTTGGAGATCCTTTCTCAAACTTCAAGAGATCAGTCAGAGGGAAGGATTTCATTTCTATGTTGTAATAGAAAACTGCCCAGGCCAACTGTAACAAAGAAGTCTTGAGAAGGACACAAACACAGAAGATAGGAGACACCTTGAGCCTGCAGGTTGTCCATTTCTAGGAACATGATATATATGTTCTTCTGTCTTCCTCTGTAAAAAGCAAAGCTGGTGGGAAATCTGAACATCTCGTGCTTTATCGGAGAGCCCACCATAAAAATTTTTGGACCTGTTCCCGTAGCTGCTCATTTGCTTCTTATTATTGCCACCCGCTTTCTCACTTACTGTCCCAAAGGTGCTTTTTCAAGAGGCAACCGGACTTTCTTGTTTTCTTTGAAGACATTTGGCTTCTCATCCAAGAATCTTCTTCAGCTCAGAGCTATTGGATTAGAAGCAACACATCTTCAAAGAAAAACAAGAAAGTCCAGTTGCCTCTTGAAAAAGCATCTTTGGGACAACCATGATCTGGATGACTGAGAATCTTCATGGACATTTCTCACTTACTCTTCCCATTTTAATCCAGAGGAAATAAGCAAAGCAAAGTAATAGAATGTATCTGTGACTACTTTTTTTCCTTGAAAATAAGACCCGGCCTTATTTTCTTTTAGGCCCCAAAATATGCACTAGGGCTTATTTTAAGGAGGTGTCTTATTTCTTTTCAGTGCCACAGCCATGAGGTGGGCTGGTGGTGAAGCTGCCCAATGTGCACCGGCAGTCATGTGCAGCACGAGCCCAAGTGGCCACCAGCCCACTTCTTCTGGCACCGGCATGGCACCGGAGCAGGAGGCTGAGCGACGCAGCCAGGCTATCCACGTCCCAACAACTGCCTTGCCTTGTGGCGGCGGCCCAATTCTTCTTCTGGCAGCGGCCCGGCATTGCAGGAAGCCGAGCGATGTGCCGATGATGCGGCCATGAGGCAAGGCGGGGAGGGGGTGGAGGACGAGGCAGGTGGGGTAGAGGATGAGGCAAGACAGGTGGAGGTGGAGGACAAGATGAGACAGGTGGGGGTGGAGGGTCGGTGGCCGGCTGCGCATGCACTTAAGTAGGGCTTATTTTGGGGGTAGGGATTATATTGGGTGCACGAACAGAAAACATGCTAGGTCTTATTTTTGGGATAGGTCTTATTTTTGGGGAAACACAGTAACTTACTGAGGAAGTGACGAAGGTAAGAAGGGAAAATATGCATTTTTATAAAAGATATATTTTACATAGTTATACACATAATTATAAAACAAAGTTAAAATAAGTAGTAGATTATTGCCAGTGCCATAAAATTAATCAAGTTATGTTCACTTACATTAGTTGGGCATCAAATAGCTTTTAAACTGGATCATGTTTTCTCATTCTTAAAAAAAATATTTTTCACATAGTCTAAAGCCACGCTACTGATTGCAAAGATCATAGATATCTAATATAATATACCCCAAGCTTGCACTTTAATTATAACTTCTAGAACCTACACAAGATTTACAACATGCTGAGTAGCCTTCATTTACTGATCCATACTGTGATTTTAAATTACAGTATGATACTGAGTGACAAAGAAAAAACACAGCGCTTCCATTGTTGATAAAATATTTATTCATACATTTCACATCCAAGGGTTGACAGTTTCTATTGTTTCAGTTATTAGATTTGAGTCTATTTTTTATTTTATTTTAATGTATTGGGTCTACAATAAGGCCTATATTTGCTTTAAAATGCCTGTGCCAATTTGAACTTCCTTTTTCTATTCTTGTCCTTTTTCTTATTAGAAGAAATGAACTGTTGTAATTGCTATTGCTTAGTTTATATTCTTGTGACCTTCTTGAATTGTCCTCAACACAAATGTGCTAACATGCTGTCTTCTCTGTAAGTGAGGAGTCATAAGTAGCTTAGAGCCTGGATAATGTCAACAAAGCTAATGGAATAGGGAAGAGAGGGCATGGATACAGCATCCTGTCTGCCAATCAGGAAAAAACAACCCTAAGGTTGGAGAGTTGCCTGAATGAAGTGAAGCTGTGAGGGTCCTGTCTGAAGCCTAAATGAGGGTCCAGGTGTGATCCTCTACACTCTAAACCAATGTGATGAGTGTCTTCAAAAGCATTCCCTTCCTTTGAGGGAATGGAAGAATTTCATTTCTACTTGCTTAGTGGAAGGGATCTTATATGTTTTCTGACATGTGGCCCTTCCTTTCAGCTTAATGTATATCTTTTCTTTTTTAGCAATAGCCTTTTTAACCTACTTCATCTTTCCATATAATGTATACTTGACAAACACAGAGCAGATTAGACATACAACTCTTGTATCTGCATCTAGGTATATTCTTATTCTAACAATTCTTATCACTTTTATTGCCTATACAACAGTAAGTTCTTCAAATTAACACTTGCAAAGTTCCTAAAAGAAAGCTAAGTAAATATATATTTAAATGTATTCTTTGCTTGCTCTCATATTATATAAAGCAAGCAAGGTATTTACGAAGGAAATACTTTGCTTGCTTGTGTATTATGTTGCATGCATGAGTGAGTGTGCCAGATGAGTAATCCATAGTCCCTAGATAGATGATACAAGCCAGAAGTACTTGGACATATGCTCTGGATCCTACGAATCAAATGTTTTAGGTCACAATTTAACCTTAAGCTATTTTAGTCTGTGTTAGCAATTTTTTTTCCTCTTTTGTACAAGGGTTTCTTATTCGGAGTTCAGGAGTCAAGTTTTGTTGCCCCTGGCTCCAAAGACAAAGAGGCCTAAAGTCTGTCTTTACAGTGGAAAATTGTGTTCTGCAAAAGCACTGATTACAGAAAGCACACAGTGTGAAGTAGACGATTGTAGAATTGTGAAAAGAATCAAAATCCACATAAATGTGTTGGCAGTGAATGGAAAATGTCTCCAGTTCATAGGCTACAGTGGCCACAGAAGTGGAAATAAAGATTATTACAGTTGACAAAAGAAGGGAAAAAAACAGGAATGCATCCTGAAACCTGCCACTTCCAATAAGATCACACACACACACACACACACACACACACACACACACACACACACACACACACACACACACACACAAGTTATGTTATAAGGCTAGCTAGCTAACTAAGTCCAAAAATCTAGATTAAATGTCAGAAAAAAATAAGGCAATAAAGCAATTAATGTAGCAAACGTCCCACCAAATCTTTACCAGAATCTGAAATCTTATGACATTTTCTTAAGACAGTCTTGTAAAATATTGTCGTCCATTGGCATCTGTTTCATGTAAGTTGCATGGAAGACGTTTTAGGAGTAAGGTTAGAAACACATTTTAGAGAGTTATTCACATTCAAAAAGATATGTTTATCAGTAAAAATACCTTAAAGAACTAATGGGGTGGGGGGATGGCAAGAAGATTTATTGCTAGATTCTAATGTCTGAAGTCTGATTGAAAGTAGGAAGAATTTTCTGGCACTAGATTTTTGTTCCCCAGGAAAATACTGAATGTCATTTTGGTTAAAGTAGATGTAAAAATAGATGTAAAAATACACAAAAAGGGTATATTTATTGTATGTTTTTGTTAGACTCCTCTACATCAGAAATGTAGACATTTTATGCATCATCTAAGAGATGAATAATTACAAATCATTTGCCATTTGAACAAAAGACCAGACCAGGAGTGAAATCCAGCAGGTTCTAACAGGTTCTAGAGAACTGGTAGCGGAAATTTTGAGTAGTTCGGAGAACCGGTAGCGGAAATTTTGAGTAGTTCGGAGAACCGGCAAATACCACCTCTGGCTGGCCTTAGAGTGGGGTGGGAATGGAGATTTTGCAAAATCCTTTCCCCAGGAGTGGGGAGGGAATGGAGATTTTGCAGTATCCTTCTCCTGCCACGCCCACCAAGCCACACCCACCAAGCCACACCACGCCCACCAAGCCATGCCCACAGAACCGGTAGTAAAAAAAATTGGATTTCACCACTGGACCAGACCCAGATATTGATACAAAAAACCCTCTTATTCTATAGGGTAGTAGTTAATTCACCTATTTTTCAAGAATGTTAACCTAAAATAGCCTTAATTTTACTATAATTTATAGCTGTTGAGTATTTCAGGGAAATATTTGTCTGTTAATGTTGATTATTTTGGTTTGGTGGTACACCGGATCATGAGATTTCCTTTCTTTGCAGAACAATTGTATTGTGAGAATTGCTGGAAGCACGTAACAGAGTTAATATTATTAGGCAGACCACACTTTTGTGTAAATCACAGACACCTTTATTTTATGCTGCTTAACTTAATTGCTAGATTTGAACTTAGCAGAAAATTATTCTCAGGCACTTGATACAACACAACTAAATAATCATTTCTTTATTTAAAATTAGGCTCTACTCAACCTCAAACTGACTCTGGGCAATTCACAATATAATAAGCAATAATTTATGCAAAACAAAACAAGATGGGATCCAGTTTTTTTAATGGCCCTGTAATCCTTTTTTATTGGGGTGGAGTCAGAGCAACTGAATGGAGCTGAACATTTATTGGCCAGATGCCCTTCCTGATGCCTATGTAGAGTTCACAGCAGATATTTTCTCTTTGCACCCTGATAGAGAAACATCTGTCACTGCCTAAGATTGAACTCTCAACCTTTTGAATGGGAGGCAAGCGTCTTCATCTCTAGGCCACCACACTGTCCCTTATTTTGGCCTCTAGCCTCACCAAATTTTAAGGACATACACAATTAATTGTTATATTTCACAATATACTAATATTGTAAGTCAGTATCAGTGGTGGGTTGCTACTGGTTTGGACCGGTTCGCACGAGCCGGTGGCGGAAATTTGGCCCCATTCGCCGAACTGGTAGCAATGGCCGTCTTGCCACGCCCTCAAACCGGTTCTCCAGTCACCACTGCTTGAAAGCAGCTGGCAATGAACCCTCTGAGCATGTGCAAAGGTTTCTGCACATGCACAGAGGGTCAGTACCTGGTTGTAGCACGCGCGTGCACGAGCGTAGAGAGAGAATGCGCGTGAAGCGTGCACTTCTGACGCGATGTGCGCACTTCCGAACCGGTAGGGAAGGTAAGAGCAACTCACCCCTGGTCAGTATGAACTTGTTAAAAACAGTAACAATTTCAAACTGTAACACTGAAACAAACAGAGAGGCTGAAACAGCTTTCCGCAACAACTTGCGGAATCATCAGATAGTGCCTGGGCTCACACAATGTGATACAACACAGTATGCATTGTTTGGACTCGGACTTATTGTGTTGCTGAAGCCAGCCATTATGTTTTTTTAAAGTCCTTTTTATGGCTTACCACACTGCAGCAATAAAGTTCATTATGGTTTATTCAATTGACTTAATACAAATTGTGTGAACACAGCTTGTAACATCTTGTTCGGTTGCGGCTTTTGTTGCATTTCATTTCCTTTTTCTTAAAACAAACAAATAAATCAACAAAATTTATTATTCTTGGCATTTTATCCTTCAAGCTGTGAACTATTTTGCATAAATAATACTTCATAATAGCATTTTGTGAAATTAAAACACTCAAAGTGTACTGCTGTGATTTAAAGGAAGCAACACAAGAAAAACTAAAGGAATATATAGAATATTTGAAAAACCTAAGGAGGTGTGGTGTTATACCCTGCTTTCCTCTGAAGAGCTATTTTGACTCCAAAAACGGTCCCATATATGTCCTTTCTTCTGTTCAGAGTATGGTTTTATTTAGAACTGCAGTTGTCTCTCAGTTAATGCTTTTTACCTATATTCCGAGAATTACCTTTAAAAGGTGAGAGCAACAATTCAATAAGAACCATCTTACGGCTACAAACCTGATCCCTAACTATGTTTGGACATAGCCTTGCTATTCTTCCTATGCAGACTGCAGTTTCTAATTATTTGCTCAAGACAAGAAACAGACGGACAGATGGTCCATAATAACAGCATTATGATGTCTTAAATGTTCCACTATCAGCTTTTTGTTGGGGTTATTTCAGATCATTACAACAAGAAACAGCTTTTAATGTTTTTAAGCACTAGTTGCCTTCTAGCTGTTACAAATTATCTTTCTTCTCTTCCTTGGTGGGCTCTTTCTTGTTAGAAATTTTCAAGCATAGGCTAAACAATCATTGCATAAAGTTGTCCTTAATACCCTGCATAAACTGGAATATATGCCTATGAGAATGTCTTCGATTGTACAATCTTCAGTTGTGCAACGTATCATCCTACCATCATCAGTTGTTTTTAACAAGGTGCGTAGCAGAGGTGGGTTCCAACTTACCTCGCTGCTGGTTCGCTCCCTCCCGCGCCGTGTGGGCGCGCCACGTAGGCGCGCACGCACAGTAACGAAAAATCCGGGGAAAAAAGACCTGAAAACAAGATGGCGACCGCATGCACAGTGCCGGGATTCAGCTTCTGCGCATGCTCAGAAGAAAAAAAAATTCAAAAAAATAATACAATTAAAAAAAAAATTAAAAAAAGATGGCGGCGCCCACAGACCGGCACCGACCGAACCGGATCGGTGATGTCATTGTGACATCACCAGCGGGTCACTACCGGTTCGGGCGAACCGGTCCGAACCGGTCCGAACCCACCCCTGGTGCATAGTGCTACTACTTTAGAAACCTATCCACTTGCACGTTTGCTACATTTCCAAAAACCAGCTTTCATTTTGACAAAAAGCCAAATTTCAATAGTAATTAAGACCTTCAGCTCCAATCAGTATAAAGTAGTCAGTGCATCCAATGCTGTGGCTCAGTTATCATGGGTATTTATGATTGGAAAACATCATGATTTATTCATAGAATTTTATGAACCTCTTTAGAAAAGCTACACAATGTCTTTTGATTAGTAGTGCTAGGAAGGCTGGCTGTCAGAAGCACCCAAGGCCTGGCTCTGCTGTTGCTTCAACCCACCAAGATACTCATCACACCATTAAAGAACTGTTTCACTACTAGCTTACCTGCTTGCATGTAATTCTTTATGCTGCTTTAGGTAATCACGGCAAAAGGCATTATAAAGAGCATTAGCTCAAATGGTATGTTAATATTTAAAAATGTTATGTAAACTTGTTAATGTTAGCAATATTCCTTAAAATGCAAATGTAGCGTGTTAACAAGTCTCAACTTATCTCTGCTGAGAACATAAACTTGGCTTACGATTGCAATGTGCCAGCAATACATGTATAGCATCCTTCTAGTCTTTGCCACAGTAGTTTGCTTCAGAAACCGCAAGTCAAACTAAATGATTGAATGCAAATATATCACTTCAGTAACTAGGGCTGAGAATTTTTTCATCCGTGTCTCAAATCAACAAACTAAAACTTATCACCATTTGCCCATGAGGTTGAAACCACTAGTACAGGGGTGTCAAACTCGATTTCATTGAGGGCCGCATCAGGGTTGTGTTTGACCTCGGGGGGCCGGGGGGGGAATGACTGGGGTGGGCATGGCCAGCTCGACGTCACTCGTGTCCGGGGCACCTGTGGTGGCCAAGTGCTAAGGAAGGACTTCCCTCAGAACCTCCCTCCCTCTCATTATAATCTCCTTCCTTCCTTCCTTCCTTCCTTCCTTCCTTCCTTCCTTCCTTCCTTCCTTCCTTCCTTCCTTCCTTCCTTCCCTTCTTTTTTCCTTCCCTCTTCATTCTCCTTTCTTCTTCCTTCCCGTCTTTCCTTCTTTTTCCTTCCTTGGTCTCTTCCCATCTTCCCATCTTTTTCTTTCCTCTTTCCCTTTCTCCTTTCCTGTCCCTTCTTGGATGCTCAAATGCAGAAGGGGAAACATTTCTCCCTTTGTTTTGTTTTTAGTTTGTTTTGCTAGCACTCAGAGCCCGTTTTCACTGGCAGAGGGCTGCAGGAGGCCGTAGCAGCCGAAAATGGAGCCCGGGAGAGCCGCAGGAGGCCCTCCTGAGCTCCATTTTCGTTGGCAGAAGCACCACAGGCCAATCGCTGTTTCCAGGATGGCCCCGCAAGCCAGATCTAAGCACCCCATAGGCCGGATCGGCCTGTGGGCCTTGAGTTTGACACCCCTGCACTAGTATGACAACTCTTCCTTGGTGTGCTAAAGAAAATTGAATTTAATAAAACATCTGTATGGGTGTACAGTGTGATATTGTAGGTTATATAGGCTACGTTTTCCTTTGTGATCATCTTTGCAAATCCTGTAAAAATCGTATCTTTGTTCTTCATGTGAATGCCTCATACAGACAATTATATCTGTGAAGGACGTTCTTGTGTGATTATTTCATTATTGCTGCTATAGAAGCAAACAAAAGGACTTTTGATTTAGTAGTAGCAGCTATGCTGGTTTTTTTTTTAATGGATGAGAGATCTATTCAAGCATTTTCTTAACTCCATCCCTGTTCTTTAGAAAAAAATGTTTTCTGCTTCTGACTAGATGGTTTAATATTGGTTTGTATATACACAATCACAAAAAAAGAAAACCTGTCTACACACCATCTGCTCAGAACTCTTCTTAAATAAGTTTCACAAAACAGGTAGGCAAACTTTGATCTGGGACTCAATATCCTTTTCTGGGTCCTTGAAGCCTTCCTCCCTCTGAATTTTACAGATCATTGGATTTTTAAGGCACAATAGCTAAAAATCAGTAGTGGAGGTTCAAAACATGAAAAATTTAAAACCATCCAAAATATTCAAATTCAAATTTTCTTTTGCATCATTGACTACTCCACTCTGCATCAATTTCCTCTGTGACCTTGAAGAACCTATCAAATTTAGCATGAACTCCAATGGGATGTCACCTCTGTGAGAATGGTGATGGTGATGAGAAGGCCAGAAAAAAACAAACAAACCATGACCTCTTGGTTCTCATAAGCTGAGAGTATATCAGCAAGATATTAATAATACTGACCATTAATTAGAGTATCTGTTTAATTAGAATTTAAAAATAACTTCAACTCTTTTTATACCATATTTAAGGGTAGTGAATACCCTGATATCCTTTGTAGGGAACATCCTAGGCATATTACATAGAACAGCTTTCTCTTTCCTTCCTATTATAGGTAATCCTTGACTTACAACAGTTCATTTAGTTACCAAAGTTACAACAGCACTGAAAAAGTAGCTTATGACTATTTTCCACACTTATTCTGTTGCAGCATCCCCATGGTCACACGGTCAAAACTCACACGCTTGGCAACTGACTCATATTTATGACAGTTGTAGTGTCATGGAGTCATGTGATCACCTTTTGCGACCTTCTGACGAGCAAAGTCAATGGGGAAGCCAGATTCACTTAACAAGCGTGTTGTCAGGTCTGGAAGCCATCTTTTACCTTTTTGTATTCAGGCCTGCCACATTTTCTGCTGTGGGAAAATGGGAGGGGGAATTGTATGGAGTAGGTGATATACAGTAGTCTAAACAACATTCTTTCCAGAAAGTCAAGGTCGCTGTGCCCGGCAGCTGTGATGAAGTGATGGGGAGGCATCTTCAGTTTTGGACGGTGCCTGATTGGATCGTGTGATGGACATGTTGGGCAGGGTCTTGAACTTTCGTTTGGGTGGAGAAAGCCCAGAAACTCTCAGATTCGGGTTTTCACAGATGTGCCAATATGACATCTCTAATAAATTGTAGTTTTGAGGAAATCCAAGCCTTGGAGTTTCTTTTCATTGGGGGTGTGACTTGGAACCCTGACATTAACCCGAATCTCTTTCTGAACTAAAGCAGCTCCCCCGAACTTCGGGGTGCTGTCCGGGGTCCTGAGCCCCAAGCGTCAACCCGAGCTCGGGCAACGTGAAGACTCAGGGAAGATGGAGAAAGACAAGAAGGCCACGAAGGAAGTAGCAGACAATGGCTCAACAACTCCTGTTGACACCCTCTACTCTCCTTCACCGGCCATGGCAGAAGCCATAAAAGCTGCAGAAGCCGCACACCAACTGGGTGCCCAATGCAAAGAGCCGATGTCTGAGTGGAGCTCGTGACCGGACCTAACCCTGCAAGGCGAAGCTGCGGGAATTACCCTAAGCCAGGAGTTGCTGTTGGAACCATGAATGGGTGCGGGACAAGCCTCAACCCTCGAGTGGAGAATGCCAAAAGGAGATGCGCCGCAGGCGTTCTGGAGAATGGGGTTTCTCGCCGCCGTCACACAGCCAGTCGCTGGCCGGTCTCCCGGAGCAACTGAGCCAGCTCAGTGTGAGTGGGGCGACTCAAAACCCCGGCACCAAGCAGCCTAAGTGGACTCTGGCACAGCCGACGTTCACCTTCCCGGGTCAGGAAGTTCCAGCGCAATGGAGCGGAGCGTCTGTGTCCTTTCACTCGGTGCACAGCGGTTTGGCGCACAGCCTCATGCCTCAACCCAGACCGGTGGTGGGTTCCGTTAACCCTGGGGCACAGATGACTCAGCATCCAGCCCTATCTAGCCAGCCCAGCCACGGAATGGAGGGCCAGCCACAAGGTTTCTGGAGTCTACCGGCCCCGCAACACCAACCCAGATTTGGGCTGCCACCAGCGGCCCAGATCCCTCCTGGGTGGGCTTTCTACCCAGGGCAAGGATGGGTGCAATGCCAGTGGACACCAGCCCCGATCCAGCAATCGATGCCTTTCCAACCACTCGGTCCTTATCAGCATACCAGTAGTTGCGCTGCCGCAAGTACCTGTTCATCCACAACCGCCCCTGCAGCCACCAGCCGCGATTCCCCAACAAGTTCAAGCTCAACAACAAATGCCAGTGGTTCTGCAACAGGTTCCAGCCCAGCAGCAGGTACCTGGTCAACCACCTGCGCAAGCCCAGCAACAGGTCCCGCCAGCCGTTCCTCCCCCATGGTTTCAGGTGACATTTGATGGGACTCCCAGGAAGTTAGCCTACTTTCTTATCCACGTCTGGGCCCACATTGACCAATATGGAACCCAATACCCATCTGATCGGGAATTGATTTCCACCATCGCGGAGGGCATGAACGAGGGAGAGGCATCCGAATGGATAGCTGAGCTTCACGACGAAGAAGCCCCTGAGCTAGAAGATGCCGATGAGTTCGTCCAGCTGATGTGGACCAGATTCAGCAATGTTGCCCAACAAGAGGAAGCTGAGACCCAAATTCAAGCATTGAAGCATGCCGGCAGACCCGCGAAAGAATTGGTTTGGGAGTTTCGGAGACTGGCTGGAAAAGTACGAGACTGGCCAGAACGCCTACTAGTGCATACCTTCAAAGAGGCTCTTGACCCAGATCTTAGGCAAGCCTGTGGCATCAGGGGAGTACCGGACTGAATACAAGCATGGTACAACACAGCTGTTGTTCTGGACTTAGAAATTCACCCCCATAAGAAACCAGCTGTGGATAAACCGGCCAGGAGACCCCTTGGACACCGAGCCCAGGTGAAGAAAGCAGAAGCGCCATCTCCCACACCGTCTGGGACTGTCAAATGCTACCTGTGTGGCCAACACGGGCACCGGGCCTCGGAATGCCTGGCCCCGGCTCCGGTTCCCCACACCCGGTCTCCAGCCAGAGCCAGGACGAAGAGAACCCTGCGGAAGCCGCCTGAAAGAGAACGATTCGCCAAACAGGCTGTGGAAGTTCCTCTCCTTCCCAACGAAGCCGAGGGAACTCCAGCCAGCAAATCCCCTCCAAACCCCACAGAGGAAAGCAGCGGTGACGACGACCCGATGGTAAGTGCAGCCATCCGCCCCTCTGCTATCAAAGCCAGGATAGTAGTCCCAGAAACAGGGGTTCAATGGGAAGTAGAGGCCATCATAGACACCAGCTGCACGTGATGCCTAATCAGCCTCCCCATAGTTGAGCAGTTAGGCATATGCACGAGACCCCTAGCTCACCCCATCCGCTTTGAGAAAGTTGACGGGACACTAATTGGTGGGGCCCCGGCCACATTGGTCACCGAACTTGTCAGACTGGAGATGGGTAATCATCGAGAACTCCTCCGTTTTTTAATAGCCCCAAAGATAACCGAATCAGTCATATTAGGACTTGCATGGCTAGATAAGTGGGGCCCCACAATCACTTGGGAGGACAGCTACAGGAAACTAAACATCGGTGTTGGGCCGTTACCACCAGTGAAACAGGACCATCACCTAAAAGCTGTAACCCCGAAAGAGACCACCAGGCCGGAACCCGCAGCCCCAGCCACCGACGGCCTACCTGGCAGCCAGCAAGTGCCAAAAGAATACCGAGACCTATCGGGTCTCGGTATTATTAGTGAATATTAGTGAAGAGGATTGCAACTTCCCCCCCCCTCACCGCCCGACGGATTGCGCGATAGAATTTGTACCAGGGGTTAAACTACCCAAACCGAAAATGTACTCCATGACTCCAAAAGAGATGGAGGAATTAAGGAAGTACATAGACGCCAATCTGGCACAGAGCTTCATCCAGCCCGCAAAATCCAAAGTGGCAGCCCTGGTGCTTTTCAAAGAGAAAAAGGATGGGGGGATGAGGCTTTGCGTTGATTTTCATGGAATTAATGCTGTGTGCGTGGAGAACACCTATCCCCTCCCCCTCATGAAGGACATGCTAAACCACTTATCAAAGGGCAAGGTGTTCACCAAATTGGACTTAAGGGAAGCTTACTATCGCATAAGAATCAGAGAAGGAGATGAGTGGAAAACTGCATTCAACTGCCCGCTTGGCAGCTTCCAATTTAAAGTCATGCCATTCGACTTGCAGGGAGCCCCCGCAGTATTCATGCAGCTAATCAACGAAGTGCTCCATGAACACCTATATCAAGAGGTCCTTGTTTACCTTGACGATATTCTCATATTCAGTGAAACTCTAGAGGAACACGTAAAGCTGGTACGACAAGTACTGAAAAAACTTCTCGACGCCAAACTTTATGCCAAACTGTCAAAATGCGAGTTTCACAAAACTTCCCTGGATTACCTAGGCTACCGGATTTCCAGCGGGGGCGTGGAAATCCGGTAGCCAGGAAAAGTGAAGGCGGTGCTCGACTGGCAGCCCCCACGCATGCACAAACAACTTCAAAGTTTCCTGGGATTTGCCAACTTTTACAGGCAATTTATCCCAGCTTTCGCGGACGTTGCCCTACCTCTAACAGAACTGTTAAAAATGGGGTCTTCTACAGTGAAGTAAAACCCAACTCAGCCAATTGCGTGGACAATGGACTGTCGAAAAGCCTTTGAGAACTTAAAAAGACTTTTTGCCCAGGAGCCGATCCTGCAGCACCCAGATCCAGAGCAACAATTCATCATACAAGCCGATGCCAGCGACGTAGCTGTGGTGGCAGTGCTTCTACAGAGGAACAACAAGGGCCAACTCCTGCCTTGTGCCTACGTGTCCAAAAAACTCACCGACACGGAGAGGAGGTGGGCGATTTGGGAGAAGGAAGCCTACGTAATCCGCTGGGCCCTACTCTCGTGGAGACATTTCCTAGAGGGGGGGAAGTGCCCTTTGAAGTTTGGACTGATCACAAAAACCTGGAAGCCCTAAAGACCCCCAGGAAACTCTCTCCCAAACAAGTCCGCTGGGCACAGTACTTTAGACGCTTCAAATACAAACTAAAGTACATCCCGGCAGGAAAGAATCTGTTAGCTGATGCTTTGTCAAGAAAGCCGCAGTTTGACAGCCGCCAGGAGGAAGTAATCCATGTCGTCATCCCTCCCGTGCAATCAGCAGCACAAGTCACCACCAGAAGCCAAGCCAGGCGGCCACCCGAACTCGGACAAGTTGACACTGCGCTAAAGGCGGTGCTACCAGCCGACCCCTAGCTCATTGACAACAAGGGTGTTTTAACTATGATGGATGGACTGGCATGGAAGGGGTCGAAGCAGGAGTGAAATCCTCCCAGTTCGTCCCAGTTCGGGCGAGTAGGTAGCGGTTGTGGCGGCTGGTTCGGAGAACCGGTAGTGATGGCAGCGCGAGGCTCCGCCCACCCGCCCCGACATAATCACTTCCTGGTTTTTTAAAAAACTTTTTAAAGCCTTTTTTCCCTGCCGGTTCCCCTGAAAGAAAGAAAGAGAGAGGGGGGGGAGGGAGAGAGGGGGGGGGAAGGGAAGGGAAGGGAAGGGAGAAAGAAAGAGAAAGAAA
>QLTV01001465.1:1842901-1909412 GCA_003457575.1 Thermophis baileyi
ACATGCACAGAAATACACAGCACAATATATATCATCTGTACTGTTTGCTGTTTGCTGTTTGCTGGCAGGCAAATTGCTGGGAGGCAGAGGCAGATTTTTTCCCCCCTTGTTTTCCTCCCCCAAAACTAAGGTGCGTCTTATACTCCGGTGGGTCTTATACTCTGAAAAATACGGTAATTCCCACAACACTGTCAAATTATCTATTAAGACTGTATTACTATTATTCTTCTCATCCTTACTAGTACCTATCTCATTCCCCTTATCCATGTTGCTTGTATCTTTACAACTTATATTGCTTTTATTGTTTCCTAGTATGATTTGATTGCTTATTAGTATCCTATGACTATCACTAAGTGTTGTATCTTATGATTCTTGACGAATATATTTTATTTTTTCTTTATGTACACTGGACACACAAAGACAAATTCTTTGTGTGTCCAATCACACTTGGCCAATAAAGAATTCTATTCTATTCTATTCTATTCTATTCTATTCTATTCTATTCTATTCTATTCTATTCTATTCTATTCTATTCTATTCTATTCTATTCTATTCTATTCTATTCTTAGAATAAGGCACTTTCAAATCTGTCTGTACACTGCAGAGGGCTGTGGGTCATTGGAAAAATATTAACCAGAATGATTTTCCAGCCTTGTTTCCAATTTAGTATTCTGGTAGTTCTTTCACCAGTAAAATGGGGAATAAATCTGTTATATATGATTTCATTTAGTTTCTCTTTTCTCTAATTCTAGATTTGTTCTACACTATTTTTTCATAACATCACAAATGTGGTATAGATATTTTCTTTGCACAATTTTCTCTTGATATTTTAATATTTTCATTTTGAGTTGCTTATTTTCCTAATCTACACTTCTGGTATATTTTCATTTTTAAATTGGAAATTGAAAGCTTTACCATATTATAAATCTATTGTTAAAATGATATCTGGAACTTATTATTAAATGACTGAGGCTCGATTTTGTTTCGCTGCCTTCTACCTTTCTTCCAGTTGATTAAAAAAAAAAAACCTAGAGCTTTTTTTTAAAGATAGTAATGATTCTCTCTTCTATTCCCTGTTTTTCCAACAGCGAAAAGGCAGAAAAGAGATGGAAGAAGCATGGAGAAATCTTGTGAGAATTGAAAATGATAGCAATATAAGTGTCAAATATGATAAAGGAAAAAAAGTGTATGGACCTACTTTATATCTGGTAGGAAAAGATGCTTTCCATATTTTATGGCTAAGAAGTTGCTGAAGAACAATAGCCCTGCTATGAAATACTGCTATCCAATGAAGAGTCAGAAGAACGATATATTCCACATTTAGCATACTAAAAGAATGGTGAATATTTTTGGCTTTACTTCTTATGCAGTACCTCTTCTATTGAACCTGCTGTTAAGCTAGCAGATGTGACTTTGGGGGTCCAGCAAGACGACAGTGATTAATAGAGGGAACTAGAGCATACTTTCTGTGGTAGATGTGGTGGGACTGATAGTCCCATTAAAAAGCCTATTTCTATGCCATTTAGTGCTTTATTGGTTGTAACCAACATTTTGAATTGGAACCAGAAGCCCACTGGAAGCCAGTGAAACTCACTGTGATGTTATATGAGTATATCAAAAGATTCTGTCTTGTGCAAACAATCAGGAACCACATGAATACAGGTTTAATGCATGCTAACACTTTCTACAAGAATCTGAACTACTAATGGTCAAAGCAAATTGGCAGTAGGTAAGAGTCAATGGAATTCAAGGTGTGCTGGACTTAGATCTCTTGTGTGTTAACAGACTCCAGACTGATGATGCACTTAACCCCTCTCTTGGGTTCAGCCTGGTCATCTCATACAGATTCTCATATAACATAACTACTTCAGTGGTGGAATTCAACATTTTTTACATTTTTGTTTTGTGGGCGTGGCTTGGTGGGCATGGTGTGGCTTGGTGGGCATGGCTTGGTGAGTGTGGCAGTGGAAGGATACTGTAAAATCTCTATTCCCACCCCACTCCAGGGGAAGGATACTGTAAAATCTCTATTCCCACCCCACTCCAGGGGAAGGATACTGCAAAATCTCCATTCCCTCCCCACTCCAGGGGAAGGTTACTGCAAAATCCCCATTTCCTCCCGATCAGCTGGGACTCGGGAGGCAGAGAATAGATGGGGGCGGGGCCAGTCAGAGGTGGTATTTACTGGTTCTCCGAACTACTCAAAATTTCCGCTACCAGTTCTCCGAACTACTCAAAATTTCTGCTACCGGTTCTCCAGAACTGGTCAGAACCTGCTGAAACCCACCTCTGAACTACTTGTACCATTGCATTTTGAATCAGCTGCCACTTCCAAATTTTTGCATGAGCAGCCCCATCTAGACTACATTAGGGTAAAGCAAACAGGAGATAACTAAAGCATGAGTCACCATGATCGGGGCCTCCTGCACCATTAGTGCACAAGACAAATTTGTGCAAAGATTCCCCTTATCATAGCTGTCACCTGCTCTTCAAGCACCAGCCGTGAGTCCAAGAGAACCCTCAAACTCATACCAGATCCAACTGAGAAAATGAACCCCCAAACTGAGTTAATGATAGGAGACCTCCAGACTTGGGGAGAGAGCTGAAAACTTACAGCCACATAATTTTTCCACAGTTTAACTGAAATCTATTCTCAACCACTATATCTTCATAGTTTCCTGGCACTGAGAAAGGACCTTAGCAGCATTGTTTGATTAGCCCTGGGCAGAGTTGTGCAACTGTGTATCATCACCCACCAACACCAACAGGAACTGGCTCTAGAGCAGGATTGTCAAACTCGATTTCATTGAGGGCCACATCAGGGTTGTGTTTGACCTCGGGTGGCCAGGGTGGGCATGGCCAGGATGGGCGTGGCCAGGTCAACATCACTCATGTCGGGGGCACCTGTGGTGGCCCGAGCGCTCCGCCAGTGAAAACAGGCCTCCTGCAACCCCCTGCCAGAAAAAATGGAGCTGGGGGGGGGCGTGCGTGGCCCTCCTGAGCTCTCTTTTTAGCTAGGATGGCCTCCTTCAACCTCTGCCAGCAAAAACGGAGCATGCGGCCCTCCCGAGCTCCATTTTTGCTGGCAGAGGCACCACGAGCCAGTCCTTTGCTGTTTCCAGGGTGGCCCCTCAGGCCAGATCTAAGCACCCCACAGGCCAGATCCGGCCCCTGGGCCTTGAGTTTGACACCCCTTCCTCTTCTAGAGGAAGAAAGAGAGCCATGATGCCATCATGTCTCCTCCTCCTAATTCCCTAAGCTGGCCTACAAAGACCCCTGATTAAACAACTGAAGATCAATGAGAGGTCAAGAGGTCAAGACAGGACAAGGGCAGGATAGATACATTTCTCCCATTCTAAGTCCCCTAAAGGTTGTCAACAGGCACAATCAATGCTGCAGAGCCTATATGGACATATATTTACACACACCATTGTTAAAGCTAACAAGCTATAACTTTCTCCAGACATCTCTCAAAAATGCATTAATAAGTCATTTTATCAAGCAATGTAAGAATTTTGAAAATTGGTCTGCCTGGAATTTATTTGATTAACAAAGTAAATGTAGGAAGATTAAAATTTACCTTTATGCTTAGAACACTGGGTTACCTAGTTCAATTTTAATATGCTGATTGGTAGCAGTTCTTCAGGTTTTCAATGAAAACATTTAAAGATTTAGAGATAGAGCTTACTACACTGGTAACAAAATGTCTTCAGGGAAAATACCAAGCTCAGAGAACTCCAAGAACCTAATAGTTCAACTCAGAACTACATAAATTCATCACAGTGGCAATTTGCCTGTTTTCTAAAACAAATGATGGCCTCAGTCTGCATGGCTCAGTAATAGGTACTGGAATGACAAACTCCCAGACTCCAAAATGATTGAGAAAAAGTACAGTCTTCAAGAACAAGACCATTTATACTGTTGTGAAGGACATCTGATTAAAATTCCAACCAAAGAGATTTTCAAAGAACACTAAATTAACTTCCTTCAGATAGAACCAAAAGATGATGAAATAGCTTAGCTCATTGTCAAAATGTGAACTGATTGTTTGAATAGGGCAGCAATATTTTTTAAAATGCTTCTTGAAAGGACATGTATCATTTAAACTTTGCTTGGGCTCTGTGGTACATTTCCATGCTAAAGTTATTTTGAAAAGTATTTTGCTTCACCGAGAAATTCTAAGGCAGTGAAATCTACTCAAAACAACCCAAATAACTATCATGGGGAGTAGGGATGAGTTTATAAAAGTTAAACAAATATGCTAAAGAAATTTAATAAAATAAAAGTGAATTCATAATATTTTTGTCTCTCGATACTATAATTTAATTGAAGCTATATTTCATCTTGGCTATTGAAATCATTGATCAAAATTGCAAGCATAACCGATATTCATTTCTAAATTCTGTTGGAACAAATGTAGAAAAATTCTGCCCTTTTCCTGTCAGTTCTCATTTAGTATAAAACAGAATTGTTTTTGGAAATGTCATAAAAACAATATTTTACTGAAAGAGGGTGAGGGAGAAAATCCTGGTACTAAGGTTTGGAGATCTGTGAAAGGTCATGGTGTTATCGTATATAATACAGTCTGCAGCTATCCTGTCTTCCCATATTTTAAATGAATCCTAAAGGACAATAATCATGAAATATTCCTATGAGTAGGCAGGCATGGAATCTTCAGAAAAAGGGAAAGAAATATTTCAGACCAGTAGTAACACCCTCTATCACCTTCAACTATCAAGCACTATGAGAGAAATCTCAAAGAAATTCTCAAGCAATTCTGAAAATATTTATTTTTTATTTATTTATTTTGTCAGGCATGTATTAGATAACAGATATAAGTATAAACATAATTATGAATATGAAATGGATACGAATAAAAGGGAACATTAGGACAGGGACAGTAGGCACATTGGTGCGCTTATGCACGCCCCTTAACGACCTCTTAGGAATGGGGTGAGGTCGACAGTAGACAGTTTAAGGGTAAAGTTTTGAGGGTTTGGGGAAGAAACCACAGAGTCAGGTAGTGCATTCCAGGCATTAACAATTCTGTTACTGAAGTCGTATTTTCTGCAGTCAGGTTTGGTGCGGTTTACCTTAAGTTTGTTTCTAGTGTGTGCTCGTGTATTGTTGTGGTTGAAGCTGAATTAGTCATTGACAGGTCGGACATTGTGGCAGAGAATTTTATGAACTACAGTTAGATCGGTTCTAAGGCGACGTAGTTATAAGTTGTCTAAGCCCAATATTTCAAGTCTGGTGGAATAACGTATTCTGTTGTGAGGGGAGGATTCTGTTGCGAGCAGATGAGTGGAGGACTTTTCTCGTGAAATATTTCTGGACTCGTTCAATTGTATTAATGTCCGATATGCAGTGCGGGTTCCAGACAGATGAGCTGTATTCGAGAATTGGTCTAGCAAAAGTTTTGTATGCCCTAGTTAGTAGTTCAATATTACCGGAGAAGAAGCTACGCAAGATTAGGTTAACAACTTTTAATGCCTTTTTGGCAATGCTGTTACAGTGAGCATTGGCACTTTGATCATTTGAGATGAGTACTCAATATAAAGAAAGATGAGTATTCAATATAAAGAGTACTCAATATAAAGAGTACTAATATAAAGAACAAGAAGCCCTTTGTCTGAGGAAAAAAAATGCAAAGAATATGCTACCTCAACATGTATTTCGGATATTAATACATTAGAGAGGGTCCAGAGGTATTTTACAAGAAGAGTACTCAACTCCTCTGCTCGCAATAAAATTCCTTATACCACCAAGCTTGAAATTTTAGGCCTGGATAACCTTGAACTACGCCGTCTACGTTCCGACCTAAGCTTAGTACACAAGATCATCTACCTTAACATCCTACCTGTTAACGACTACTTTAACTTCAACCGCAATAACACTAGGGCTATCAATAGATACAAACTAAATGTAATCCGCTCTGATCTTGATTGCAGAAAATACAACTTCAGCAATAGAGTGGTAAATGTCTGGAATGCTCTACCTGACTCCGTTGTTACATCCTCAACCCCCCCCATAGCTTCAACCTTAAACTGTCTACCATGGACCTCACACCATTAAATAAATAAATAAATAAATAAATAAATAAATAAATAAATAAATAAATAAATAAATAAATAAATAAATAAATAAATAAATAAATAAATAAATAAAATAAACATTAAGGCCCCTTTATTTCATTAATTTGAAATGGCAAAAAGGGAAGAATTTAAATTGAGCTAAAGGGCCCTATGAAACAGCTTCGCCCCAGAGATTCAGATGAGCCCCACTATGCCTTCCATAAGATACTAAAAACCTGGATTTTTCAACAAACATTTCACCTGGAAAGTTAACAAGCTCTGCTACTTGCTCTTTTGATTGCTCCTTTTTGTTGCTACCTGGGACTATTTTGACCCTGGACCTTGATTATTGATTGATTATTTTACTGTGGTTCAGTTTTAACCCTCTGTATGGCACTCAGAGTCATTGCTATGAGATAGGTAGCCATATACATTATTTAACTCAATGAAACGAGTCTTTTTAAAAAATATATATCTAGAAACTGTTTATTATTTGTCATTGTCCTTGCAGTAATAAAAAGAAGAATCCATGGCTTCATTGATCTTTTATAGCATTCAACTCTGTATTATTACACTGCATCTGTCAGCATTAAGATGCTCAGAAATATTTCATCAAATACACTGATAATAACTTTCCACCTTAGTCAGCAAGTAGATATAAGCCTGTTTCTATTAAAATAATTGAGCCTCTGAGGGCACAGTTTTTCCAGTTATTCTTTATGGGAATAACTAAAGCCAGCCTTGTTATTTTCTGCATCCTCAATTATAGTTGGATTATAAGATACTCGCTGTGCCATGTTTATCAATGAGAAAAATCTATTCTTGCGAACAGAAACAGAGTCAAGGACGGAGCAAGAGAAATGAACAAATGAGTCCACAATTTTATATGGTTTGGCCCTTCCAGCACTGATGAACATATTTACTTACAGTCCTTTGATGGCTTTCTTTCATCTCTTTACATTTTTACAATTTCAGTTATGCAGCATTAGGCTTTTCATTCACATTTCTGATCCTCCATCACTGTAATCTCAGCCTAACAGATACTTTTTATTTCCAGTGCCATGGCCAGGTTTTGCCATTCCTCACATGGCTTTGCATTGTTTTTGGTCATTGTTTAAGATTTGAGGGTTTTGGGGGGAGAGAATCTGGTTCTAAGATGGTATTCGCAAGCAAGTGAAGATGCACTTGACTTCTTGATATTTGAATGCCTGTGCAACTATAGCAACAGGACTGGGGAGAATGTGAGTTTTATCTTCTTTCACAGACCAACAACCAACATGAAGGTTCAATAGCTCTTTACAAGGCTGTTTATTGAGAATTAAACCATAAAATGAGAAAAATAAATACACCAGCAGCAATAACTACCTGTATTATTCCCTGGCTTTCACATACGGTTTAGACCAAAGATTTTAATGCATGGTGCTTTTCTGCTAGATTATATTACACAGAAGTAAAATCACGATGATGTGAATAATTATTTGTGGGAATGGTATGATTTCTATGGGAAATTTGTAAGCTGTTTAAGAAAAAAAATATATTTCAACTAAAGGACCATAAAATGATACTTTTCATCATTTCCACCACTCATGTGATCTGACTGGCTACTAGGGCTTTGCAATCATTGGAAAGACAGGCTTTCCAAAGCTTGCTAGCACTAGATAATGCTTACATGGCTGCTTGGAAGCTTCTTGTGGTGATATGTGAGAAAAGCCTTGGGAGACTGGGTCCAGAGACACTTTCTCAGGCTATAAAGAAATGGGGTGAATTGTACTTTCAGACATTCAAGATTGTTGTTGGCCTTGCAGGTATACCTGATAGGAATCACAATCAGATGAGCTAATTCTACTTTATTGTAAAGCTATATTGGCAGGCTCTTGCAAGTACATTTCCCCCCTTGTTTCTTTTACAGTCTGGGATACTAGGGAGGGTCTCTTTTGAGGTCTTGCCCCACTCACTATCCAGCTGTTAACTATGTTATCTCTTATCTAGCTGCTCCTTGGCAGTGTTTATTGTCCCAGTCTTCCAAGGTCTTTCCCATATACCATCGTACCAGCTGACTTTGTGGCTACTGCAGGACTAGAACTCATGGTCTCCCAGTTCTAACCTGATGTCTTAACCACTACACCAAACTAGCTCTAGAAGATGCTGCTGCTCTAATAATGCGGGGAAGAAGGTTTTGTTCTCTCTGGGAAGTTTTTTTCCTGTTTTGCAAAGCCCTTCTGTATACAATGTTATGATATACTTTCTTGCTCACATAGTAAAATGTTAAGAACTATCTATGAGGGTGGGGTGAGATTACAATCAGTGGGTATATAGACAATGAAAGATCAGCCACATTTTTTATGACAGATCATTCTATTATAGGGGTGTCAAACTCGCGTCGTCATGGTGGCATCACGTGATGTATCAGGACTTCCCCCCCTTTGCTAAACTGGGTGTGGGCGTGGCCAGCACGTGACGCATCGGGCCCGTGGGCCACGGGTTTGACAGCCCTGTTCTATCAGAACCATGTCATTATCCAAACAGATATATGAAAAGTGGTATTCTTTGACTAAAAATTCATGGGCTTTTAGTTCTCTTCTTTTGTCATTCTTTCAGATTATATCTGGCTATTGCCCAACACACTCCTATAATCACGGGAGGGAAATATTGTATGAATAGAAAAATTGTCCTGGACAGGAGATATACAACTTTAGGTGAAAACATCAAGGGAGAAATTTTGAGTTCAACTATCCCTTCTTGATCCATCAGTTCTGTGAATAATGAAATTGATTCGGTTGTTAGGTGGTGTCTAATCTCCACCCAACCATTTCTCCAAATTAGAGATGCTGAAAAAACATGGGTCTCATTAAAGAACTCATGATTAAGGATCAGCAGCCAAAATAGCCATACCTACAGCCAGGGGTGAAATCCAGCAGGTTCTGACAGGTTCTGGAGAACCGGTAGTGCAAATTTTGAGTAGTTCGGAGAACCGGCAAACACCACCTCTGGCTGGCCCCAGAGTGGGGTGGGAATGGAGATTTTGCAGTATCCTTCCCCTGGAGTGGGGTGGGAATGGAGATTTTGCAGTATCCTTCCCCTGCCACACCCACCAAGCCCACCAAGCCACACCCACAGAACCGGTAGTAAAAAAAAATGGATTTCACCACTGCCTACAGCTATTTGGTTAGTCAATGTAGAAGTGGGTTACTAATGTAACAAAGCCTTGTCAGTACCTTTTTGGCAAAAGGACTCATGGAATATGAATATTAGACAAAGTAGAAAATAACTCTGATTTCTTCAAAACAGCCACCTGTCTTCCCGAATTGTGAAAAGTTCTTCTGTACTCCCCCCCCCCCCATGCTCTTATTTCAAACAAAAAAGCTGTGGTTTTTTCACTAATTCAAGAATGATCCTGCTACAACAGCTTACAAATCTGTATTCTCAAATATTAAAAAGATAAGAGATTTTTTTTAGTATTGAACTGAGTTTATATGAACATTTTATGCATTCCATGTACTGAGTGGATTTTTTTCCTTGAGTAATTAGACAAAGTGTTCAATTCCCCTGTGAAAGAAATTGCTTGCTAGCAGGTTATTTTTCATTGCTGTCAAAGAGCACAAGCTTCAATCTTCCATTTTTGAATGTGATCCCAAGTATTGATTATTAATCTTTCAGAAAATAAGAAGCACATCATCGACACAAATAGGTTTATAGCTCAGGGGATACTTTTTGAAGCCTCTTGATTGATAGACAGGCAGACAGACAGAAAAATATTTCAGAATACTAAATATAATAAAAATAGAATACTAAATGTAGATAAGTAGAGTTTCTGTGCCCTAAGCAGTTAAGAGTGTACATACCATATCATATCTGTATGTGGATTCAATATAAAAATGTATACTTCAAACTGATTCTATATGGTTCTGACAATAGTTACCATCCAGTAAAGTTTTATTCTTATTAAGCCATGAAAAGCCATAGATGTTGATCTCTAATTTGGATGACTATAAATTATTTTTAAGGGTAGTCTTCGGCTTACAACAGTTCACTTAATGACCGAAATTCAACAGCACTACGATTGTTGTGGCATCCCCATGGTCACTTGATCAAAACGTGGATGTCTGGGATACATGTATTTATGATGATTGCAGTGTCCTAGTGTCATATGATCATCTTTTGCAACCTTCTGACAGGCAAAGTCAACGGGGAAGCCAGATTCACTTAACAACTGTGTTACTAACTTAACCATAGTGATTCACTTAGAACTGTGGGAAGAAAGGTTATAAAATGGAGCAAAACTCACCTAATAACTATCCTGCTTAGCAATAGAAATTTTGGGCTCAATTATGGTTGTAAGACAAGGGTTCCTGTATTTTATTAGAAGTAAGATTTTTTTTTAATGAAAAACAACAAACAGCTGAATTGGGAAGGGGTTAAGGCTTTAGCCTTAATCTTTGTGTGAGAAAAGTCTGTCTGACTTTGTGGAGTTAGAATCATTAAGGGATAGTATGGAAATATGTCAGAATATGAATATTCATAGACTGGAATAGATCAGCCAATGGGGACTCTTTGGATAGACATGGTAACAGGTCAACCAATGGGGACTGTTTGAATAGCTGAAACATAGTATTTGTTTGTGTGGGGCCATAAGAGACAGCTTGGAGTCTGGGCGTGGCTTAGACATGCTGAACTGTATATAAGAGTTGGTTTGGCCTCTAATGAGGGCCTCTGTATTATATTAATCTCTGTATTATATCTTGCTTCTGTGAATATTACTTCTGTGATCATTGATTCTGGATTCTGCTGTATGGTATTGTATATAAAGAAGTTTCTTATATATAATTGAATCCTGCTGAAGTTCATTTACTTGTGTGCTGGTCAGATGTGCTGCAAACTCTGACAAATATAAAAGCATTAATCATCATCATCTTCTTCTTTTAACGACCCCATAATCCCTTGCGGGGTGGAGTCTGGGCAACTAAATGGAGCTAGCAGAGTGTTTACTTGCTGGATGCCCTTCCTGTCACCAATGCAGAGTTTTGTCCAGCAGATATATTCTCATTGTGCCCAGAGAGAGAAATATCTGCCTCTACCTAGGATTGAACTCACAGCCCCCTGTATATATAAATATAAATATAAAAGCATTAATGTCACCCTTTAAATCGCCTTCTCCAAAATATGCCTCTAAAATATTTGGTTCTACCTATTTAGGGTTTAACAAAAAGGTTGCCTTTACTATAAGTAGTCTATGGACTTCCCATTGTCACCTTACTGCAACAGGATTTAAAGCAATCTATCTACCAAAGCCATTATACATTTTTTCAAAGTAATTGCAACTCACCAGAGGTTTCATCAACCCTTTCATCTACAATATGGTCCTTCTGATGAACCCATTCACTGTTGCATTTGAAGTAGATCTGAGTGGCCGGGCTGGCTTTACAGTAAAGGTTCACCGGCTTATTCTTGACAATGTAAGCTTCTTCAGGCTCAATAAGAAAATGAGGAAGAGGTTCTGGGGGATCAGAAGGAAAGGTTTCTGGGAGCTCGTGAAAAAAATCATCATCTGTAGGAAAGAATGAAAAGGAAACATTAAAACACGGTTAAATAAAATCTAGTTTTCCTTTAACTTTCATTAAAAATAATAATAATAAAAACATTGTGTTTGGCAGGAGAGAACTGCTTTGGGTCCTATCTGGCAGGACCTAGGAAGATATCTGGCAGGACCTTGTCATGGCGCCCACTCTGGGAACATCATCCCCTCAGGATCCTTCTACTAGAATCATAGAATCATAAAACTAGAGATGGTTGTGTCAACAAGCTTGGGAATTGTGTAGCAGAATCTGCATAATTGTGTTTATTTGTTTGCGGGTTCTTTTGGTTTTTTACTTCATCTGCAAATCATGTTTGCATTCTTGTTATGTGTTGTCATATAGTGTTTTTAACTGTGGTTAGCCACTCAGAGTCATGAATATGAGATAGATACTCATATAAATTGAAACGAATAAATAAATCCTTATATAGCTGGCACATATTCTTTCACTATCTCATATAATTTGCAGATTGTAGATTGTATAATTTGTAGGCAGATTTCCATATGATAATCACGGACCATCAACCATTAATTGCAAAATCACAACTATATTTTCAAGTAGGTGGATTTAATTTGCCAACAGTATTTTTCTTTTATTAACAATTCATGACTCCTTCAGAAGAGTTTTAGTTGCTTTGGTTAACCTTGGTAAATTCATCTGGAAGTATTTTATGTATCTTTCTGGATCAGCTGCACTTACTTGGCACTACCGTAATAATGTAATTATTTCTTTAATAATGGTAAGAGTATTTTTGTGAAATTATATTAAGTTAAGGATTAGGTCATGCCAGTTTATGACTACAGCAAGAACTCATGAATTAAGACTATATATTTTTTCTCTACTGAAGGAACTAAATAAATGTTTTATTTAAATCTACAGTCAAGGTCTTACTGATTAGCTTTAATGCATGTGAATATTTAACACCCCAGGAATAGCAGTACTCATAGAAAGTGACAAGAATCAAAATCACACTGTATTAGTAACATATGAAAGCTTAAGATGTAGCTTTCTTATGTGGGCTGAATATTAGTGAATTACTGAAAGAATATTCCTCTAATTAAAAATATGTATCAGAAATCAGTCCAACAATACATATTGCAGAACAGTCTCTTCACCCAGAATCTTCTGCATGTGTCGGGATTCCTAACCACTGGTTATCTCTTGACTAGATTACTGCAACACACTTTACATGGGTCTACCCTTGAAGAGTATTCGGAAGCTACAAATAGCATAGAACGCAGCAGCACAGACAGTTCTGCAGCCCTCTTGGGTGGCGCATTTAACCCTGCTGTTACATAAGCTACACTGGTTGCCAATTTGCTTCCGGGTCCAATGCAAGATGTTGATAATTATCTCAAAAGCCCTTTAGGATATGGGTTCAGGATATCTGTGGATCCATTTCAGCCCGATGGGACTAGTCCACCCCCACTCATTCCAACAGAAGAGGCCTACTTCGGATTCTGTCTACAAAACATTTTCCTTGGCAGAGTCCAGGAAAAGAGCCTTTGTGGCCCCTGCCCTCTGGATTGTTCTACTGGGAGACTGCCCCCACACTCCTAGCCTTCCAGTTCTGCCAGCTGGCCTCAGAGTCCAATAGGGGCACACTATGCTGGGCTGGCTGAAAGGGTAGAAAAGACACCACACCCCCATGTCGTCCACCCTCTTGGTTTTTAGCTTTCTATTTAATTCTACTAATTTGAACTGCTTTGTACTATTACCTTTTTATTATAATGTAAGCCACCCAGAGTTGCTGAATAGTGAGTTGGGGGGGGCGCGTAAACAATAAATAAAATAAATAATTCCCAGAATCTGGCTTCTTTAGATTCTCTATGACCTATTTTATAAAAAAAGAGCTCTGTAAAACTCAATTAGGAAGACTCTGGGCTGATGTTTCCTTACAGAAGTCAACAGTGGTGTCTGCGGGATCTTGCTTCAGAATGATTAAAGCAGTATTAAGGCATCATTTTGCAATGTGCATGGTGATAAGGGGCAGATCTTCCATTGTAATGCTGCAGGTCTGGCTGCATCTGTTTGTTCCCCCCTGCTCTTCTGTTAACATCACTGAAAGTTCCAAACTCAATCATTAAGAACATGCTGCTAACAGTATGAGTCATTTAATCAGGCAACTTCATGAAAACCAGAACGCAATACATATTACTGACTGCTATTGTCTAAATTTTAATAAAAGACCTGTGTGCATCTGTGTGTCTTTCAATGTGTGTCTTTTACTTCCATTACCTTCAGAGTGCATATAGTCTTTAATTTACAACCATTTGTTTAGTTGTCTTTCAAAGTTACAATGGCATTGAAAAAAGTGACTCATGGACCGTTTTCTACACTTACGACCCTTGCAGCATCCCCGTGCTCATATGATCAAAATTCAGAGGCTTGGCAACTGGCATGTATTTATGACAGTTGCAGTGTCCCAGGGCAGGGGTGGGTTCCGAAAATTTCCGCTACCACTCTGTGGGCGTGGTGTAGGGTTACACGTGCGCGCGCTCCCCGGTACAATTCTGTGTGCGCGCATGCTCAGTGACTATAATCTGCCCGAAACACAGCTGAGGAGCTGATCAGCTGTGCTTCGGGCGAAGAATAAAGGACAGCCTTCACCCGGGGGCGGGTGGGAGGGCCCTTTCCAAAGCAGCAGCAGAGCACAAACAGCCCAAAACGAAAAAAAGCCGCCAAAAATTCCCGGAAAAAAATGGCGGCACCCACGGACTGGCACCCACCAAGGCGGGTCCACGACGCCATCATGATGTCACCAGCGCCTCGCTACCAGGTCAGGCGACCCAGTACGAACCGGGAGGAACCCACCCCTGTCCCAGGGTCACGGTTATCATCTTTTGCAACTTTCTGATAAGCAAAGTCAATAGGAAAGCCAGATTCACTTAACAACCATGTTACTAACTTAACAACTGCAGTGATTCATTGAACAACTGTGGCAAGAAAGGTGATAAAATGGGGCAAAACTCACTTAACAACTGTTTTGTTTAGCAATGGAAATTTGGGCTCAATTACGGTCGTACATCGAGAACTACCTGTAAGTAACTAACACATCAGCATTGGATGAAATCATAAGTGCTCCACTTTTGTAGATATACAAAAAAATGAGCATCTTCTTTCATTCAAATTAAACATTATCCACTATGGCTGTATCCATAACATGAGGAGAATCATTGACAAAAACCTGAAGGGATTTGGTAGCACTTTTCTGATTAACAAATTTTATTCAAAGGCATAAGCTTTCTTCAGCTGCCACTAGTGATGTCTGTCCCATCTAGGCATCTGATGAAATGAACTGTAGCTCATGAACATTTATGCCAGGGGTGTCAAACTCAATTTCATTGAGGCCCGCATCAGGGTTGTGTTTGACCTTGGGGGGCCGGGGTGGGCATGGCCAGGATGGGCATGGCCAGCTTGACGTCACTCATGTTGGCGCCTGTGGTGGCCCGAGCGCTCTCCCAGTGAAAACGGGCTCCTGAGCTCTGTTTTTGGCTGCGATGGCCTCCTGCAACCCTCTCCCAGGGAAAATGCAGCTCGAGAGGGCCGCACACAGCCCTTGCCAGCTCAGTTTTCCCTGGCAGAGGCATTGCAGGCCGGTCCTTCGCTGTTTCCAGGGCCAGATCTAAGCACCCTGTGGGCCGGATCCGGCCCCCGGGCCTTGAGTTTGACACCCCTGATTTATGCATTTAAATATAATGTGTTTATGATAAAACCTGTTATTGGAATCTTACTGCTTTATACCTGCATCCTAGTTCCAATTCTGTATTCACAAATCATTTGCTTGAAACATTACATGTGTATATGTTGTGCAGGATTTTAGCTTTGGAAAAACAACTGGTATCGTGAAACCAAGGAAAGTTAAAAGCAATTCTTTTATTTCTAATGTAAGGACAGACTTTGACTGCATGTCTTTCATTGCAAAGGGAGATTTACAAAAACTTCTTTGGTAAATAGTTGAAAATGAGCAAGGGTTTAAGATTTATTCCCCGTATCAAGACTCCCAACCTTCTTCTTTTCTGAAACAAAAATACAGCAATTCATTGGAAGAGTTCATAGCTTCTCATTGATTTTAAAATATCTTGTCAATATGCAAAAGCTTTTGAAATACCCAGACAAACCATTCTTATTGGTAAAAGGATGAGGGAACAGTCACTATTGACATATCTCTCAGTAAGAAGCTGATAGTCCTAAAGGCCTTATTCAATCTCTTCTTTTCTGCTTCTGAAGCAGTTATCGTTATGCGCAGTGACGGACGCCAGCGATGATCAATAAAGCACCACGGAATATCAAACTAAAAATAATGCAGAAGGCTTGCTCTTCTCTCCGTGTCAGTTTTCATGAAGATTAAATGTCAGACAACTACCTTTCTTTGCTCTCGATATACATATATTTTCCGGTGTCCAGAATTACAAAGGATATGAAAAGACTTTTCCTCACGGCCCAGCTTTTGTAGAAAGACAGATAAAGAACAAACAATGATGGATGAAAGGGACTGGATAGATTGCTATCAGGGTATCTATCTTCAGAGCTTCAGTTACACTATGTCTTTATTAGAAAAGTGTAAATTGAGAAGGTTGAGGTTTCATGGGCCTTCAGAGTTTCTCAAACTATATTGGAAAAATACAGATTGTTCCTTTCTAATTATAGATAGAATATTTAACAGTTGATGCAGCATAAGCTACTATTTTGCAATTGAGCCAAGCACCATTAAAAGAAAACAACCAGAAACATGTAAGAAATATTGTTCTTTGTGTTTACATATTTTGGTAGATTTTTTTAAAAAAATTATTTTGAGTAAACATCTAGTGATTAAGACACCAGGCTAGAGACCTGGAAATCGTGAGTTCTAGTCCCACCTTAGCCATAAAAGTCAGCTGGGTAACTTTGGGCCAGTCACTTTCTCTCAGCCCAACTCAATTCACAGGACTGCTGTTGTGGGGAAAATAGGAGGAAGGGAGGAATATAGGCATGTCCATCACCTTGAGTTATTTGTAAAAATAATACAGGCGGCATTCAAATTAATGAATAAAATTAAACATCAAGGTAAACTTAATTTTTTTCTGAGTTAAATCATCTTGATTTAAATAAACCAACCTTTTAGTTATTCTCTGCAAAGATAATGAACGGGATCCAGACTCAGTCTTACCAACAGAAGAGTCTTTAAAATCAGTACAATAATATGATATGACCAACAAGTCTTATTCGTTGTATTGGATCTCTTCTAATTATGATTAACTCTGGATTTATTCCATTTTAAGGCCTGATGTTGGACAGTCTCTTCACATGCATAGGATAAATTTCTACCAGAAATTAGTAATCTCTCTTCAGTACATCCAGACCACATCTTTTCTTCTGGTAACTTAACAGCAAATCAGTAAAAGATGTACACATAGGTTCTATAATTAAGCAAAAGTGCAATTCTGGATCTTAGCAACAGGAAAAAAATGTGGTCGTTTTCATTAATGGCTCCCAGTATACATATTATAATGGTCAACATCCTATTAAAGCAAAACACAAAATTCCCTTTTAAAGATTTAAAGTTTTTCTGATTCAAGTTGACTGATAAGGACCTTTGTGGTGGTGTTCAAATGATCCTTTAAAACACTTTCGTTTTTTAAGTCAGTGGCTATATTGTGATCTGTTAGATTTGCCTGCTCACTGATATAACATAGTTAGGAAATATATTCTGCATAACCAAAGCAGACAGTAGTGAATTAATGCAAATATTTCCATTAAAAAATATTTATATGCTAGATCAACAATTCAGTTTGCATTTAATCATGTTCCACAGAAGCAAAAAGAAAAATACTTGATTGTCCAGTGTGTAGACTGACATTTAATAGCAGATTGCAGAATAATAGAGTTGGGAGGGACTTTGGAGGTCTTCTAGTCCAATCCCCTGCTCAAGCAGGCAGCCTTATACCAGGGGTATAAAACTCGTGTCATCACGGCGGCATCACGTGACGTATCAGGACTTTTCCCCCCTTCGCTAAACCAGGCATGAGCGTGGCCACTGTGTGGCACATCTGGCCTGTGGGCTGGGAGTTTGACAGCTCAGCCTTATACCATTTCAGACAAGTGAGTTGTCCAGTTTCTTCTTAAAAGTCTCAGTGATGAAGCACTTACAATTTCTAAAGGCAAGTAATTCCACTGGTTAATTGTTCTCACTGTTAGGAAATTTCTCCTTGGTTCTAAGTTGCTTCTCTCCTTGATTAGTTTCCATCCATTGTTTCTTGTCTTGCTTTGGAAAATAGGCTGACCACCCCTCTTCTTTGTGGCATAATTTGTTATTTTCCTTATCTTGTCCTTCCATTCTGCCATGGATGTGTTTGTCATTCCCCCATCTCAAGTGACTTTTTTCTTTTATTTTCCCAGTCTGGCATACAGGGAGCCCTACAACCATTCATTTAATGACCGTTCAAAGTTACAACAGCACTGAAAAACATGATTTATGACCAGTCCATGCACTTATAACCGTCACAGCATCCCCACAGGCATAAAAATTCAGGCGCTTGGCAACCAGCATGTGTTTATGATGGTTGCAACACCCTGGGGTCATGTGATCATTTGCAACCTTCTCAGCCAGCTTCTCATAACCAGTGTCAATGGGGCAACCCCACATGGCTTAACAACAATGTGATTCATTTAACAAATGCAGTGATTTTTTTAACAACTGTGGCAAAAAAAAAAGTGTAAAAGCAGGTGTGGCTCACTTAATAACCACTTTGCTTAGCAACAGAAATTCTGGCTCCAATTATGGTTGTAAGTCAAGGACTACCTATATAACCTTGGTATTTCTTGGATATCTCTTACCAGGCCCATCTCTATTGACTCTTTCTGATATTAGCCAAGGACACCCAAAGGTGCTTTTTCAAGAGGCAATTGGACTTTCTGGTTTTTTTTCTTTGAAGATGTTTCGCTTCTCATCCAAGAAGCTTCTTCAGCTCTTCTTGGATGAGAAGCAAAATGTCTTCAAAGAAAAAAACCAGAAAGTCCAGTTGCCTCTTGAAAAAGCACCTTTGGGACAACCATGACCTGGATGACTGAGAATCGCCATAAACATTTAGCCAAGGACAGCCCAGTAATCACCTGGCAGGGCTGATTTATCTTAATATGGGGGGGAAATCATGTCTGAATTGGAAAATTCAGTTACAGGAACATGGGCTAGCCCACATTTCTTGAAAATTTCTTTATTACACTAGTTCATTTCCTCCAAACAAAAAATAGGAAAGTAACTAGAAGATGGTGAGAGGATATCTTAAAGAGATGTTTGAAAACTGTATTGTTAAGGACAGAAATTGCATCCTTTTTTCCCTCAGATAAGAAAAAAAAAACAAAACACCCTAACCCTGTACTCCCAATAACTATTGGCAGATTTTTGGTAATTTGTAGACTTTATAATTTTTCATTATTCTCCAAGATAATAGTGATGTGGAAAAAGAATATATAACAATGAAAAGATGATTGGATTTTGTCACATCATATAGGGGAAAAAGAATGTCAACAGAAGACTCCTGTCTCATCTCCGTCAGCATTCAAGGCCTCTATCCTATACATCTGCTACACGCCACTAAGAAGTAATAGCCTCAGCCTTATCAAACTGATAGAATCAACGCTGGAAATTCAGTTTGCTTTTCTGACTTCCCAAATGTGATTAGATGTCCTGCAGCAAGAACACAAAACATTATTTCTTTCTCTCCTAGGTAGCAAGCTATGGTTTAACAAATCCTTTTCCTACATATACCTCTGATAAACAGGGGATAAAGGAAAATTAAGACCTGGATATCCACAAGGACAATTAAAATATACATTTGTATCTCATGGTTAATATATGATAACCTCATTCTACGTTCTATGAGGTACAAAGCATTAATTGAATCTATTTGAAGCAGAATTTAGCCAGAAAACTAGTTTCATTATAACGGTTTGATAATACATGTGATTTTGTTTGTCTTCTTACGCTATAATTCCAGAAAATTATTCTTACTATTTCTCTCATCTCTTTGTCTCTTTCAAAGAAGCAATTACTGCCATATTTATATATATAAAAAAACATTCTTTTCAAACAGAATTTTTACTTCAGAATGACTCAAAAACATTTTAAAGTGAATAAATGCCAAGATAATTCTGTTCACATTTGAATTCCAATCATTTAGTGAAACCTTCACAGTTCATTACAACAAAGGCAGCTGGAATTAACTGCATGTTTGGGAGCTGAGCTCAGTTTTTAAATGTTTTGATTAAATGGTCTTCTAGAAGAATATACCCCATTTTTCATGAAATTAACAACAGGTGTTATTTTGAACAAATAACTCTATTAGGCAAAGATAATGCATTATTGTTGCTATGACTTCATTAAAAAAAAAATCTTACGCTCTATCAAGATAGGCAAAGGTAATGTGGAAATTCTACACAGCAAATGATACCCGGCAAAATAACATATTCTGTATCTTTTTATCTTTTAGCCCTTTTTTTCTACAAAACAATCCTCTAATCAGACCCCACAATTCACCCATATTGATGGCTGGGCAGAAATCTGAACCCCGAGCTTTCTGCTCCTATTTCATTTATGTTTATCTATTCTATCCTTCTCAACAGTTTAAATAATATATCACTAGACAGGTCATTCACACTCACAAGGATATTTAGGATCCATATCTAAGCTCTAAGTTTATTAATTTATTTCCTTCCTTCACATGTTTGTGTAGCATTGTGATTCGGATGCATAAGTCTTTTACCTATACCAGAAACTAAGTAGACAAATTAGTACACAAAAAAAAAAGGATAGTTTTTGAGGGCCCAGGATTCCATGGGACATTTTTGGAGGAGTTAAGAACTGCCAGTCAGGCAGGAGACGTTACATGTGTGAACCAGTCTGAGTTTGGATAATTTCTTCCTTTAAAAAAAAATGTAGCATATCTAGACTGTAGTATATCACACTCTGTTTTATTTTCTTGTCTCTTGTTAGGGATACTGGAACTTTTGGTTTTTAGCAATCATTTTAAATCTGAATTCAGACTTGCAAGAGAGAGAAGGGTGAATGGGTAGGTGGGAGATTTGTGGGTGAAAGGTTGCCCTTTTTTGTGAGAATATGTATATTGTGCATTAGCACACTTACTATGTTCCAGGTTTAATGGTTTAAAATCCAATGAGTGAATAAATTAAGACTTAATCCAAAGAAAGTTTAAAAATAAACAATTTTAGATGTAGTAGTCTATGCATGCTGGCAATGGATTCTTTATGAACAACCAAAATGACAACAAAATGCAACTTTTCAGGTTTTCTAGAAGCCTTTAACAGGAAACATGTCATTCTGCCTCCCTCACCCACCCCAAGAGGAAGAGGAGGAAGCCATCCAAAATTCAGGGAGTTTGCACTTACTGTAGAAGTCATTTGGGTAAAATCAGACCATGTTAATCTAGCTGTTTCTATCTAAAGGCCACAATGAGTAAAAATCAAGATGCAAAGTTGGCATAGTCAGAAGGGGGGAAAATGAAATAGTTTAATTTTCCTTTCACATTAAACAAAATGCAGAAGAATTAAAAGTTTCATCCCAACAATCTGCCATCAGTTTTCTGAATTGCTGAATTTTGATGGCAAACTATATATTTCCAGAGATTTCAGACACAAAGAGTCAGGATCAGACATAAATAAATTCCAGTTCAGTTCATAGCTGAAGCCTATACACAAGACTCTGGTTAATTAACAGCACTAAATTGACACTAACTGAGTGTTAATGGAATTCAAGGGGGGGGGAGAGACTGGAGTTGGAGCAATTGTGGACATGTAATGATTCTAGGCTGAGTCCTTTCTTAACTCCACCCCTAGGCTCTACCTTCTCTTCTCCTACAGGTGAGGACACAGAATGTGTTAAGAGTAGTTTGCTTGAAATCTACATAATGTAAATTGTTCATATCTTCCACAGAAATTCTAAATTAATTAAGTTTACTCATTACTATGTGATTGGTACTTCTTTCAAAGGTATGAAAATATACTTGTTTTGTCCCATTACACGAAGCTGATGAAACTAATCACATACTCACAGAAAACCAGTAACACCTTATTTTTTAACTACCCTGAGACACATCAAAACCTCTTTTTTCACTTACATGCAAGTACTAATAATGACAAAAATTACACATACCTGACCAGTCAAGTTAATAAATATGTTGTAGACCACGGATGTCAAACTCGCGGCGTCACGTTGCCATCACGTGATGTATCGCAACGTTTTTTCCTTTCAGGAGCTGGGGGGGGCATGGACTGCACATCTGGCCTATGGGCCGCCAGTTTGACACCCCTGTGTAGACTAATAAATGTATTCTTTACAAGGCTAATATAGAGTTTCCCCTCTTGGAACCAGAAAGCAATTTACCAAGCCAGGTGGTAAAGACACAACTGACTATGAGCGATTGGGAAAAAAAACCTGAGATAGTTGGTTCAGACGGTATCATATCTATCCTTGAAAATAAAACTTGCTATATCCATTTAAGATTAAGGAAAAGAGGTTATGGAAACCTCTTTCTAATTATTACAATGCTTTGAATAGTGATTACTTTGCACTGTCAATTTTTCTTTTCATTTATTTAAATGTAAAAAAAAAGCTTTTTTTCAGAGGGAGAGAGAGAGAGAGAGAGAGACAGAGAGAGAGAGAAGGAGAGAAAGGGAGAGAGAGAGAGAGAGAAGTGCATGATGAACTGAGTAGGTAACCGATCACTTCAGCATTTCTCATATAACAAAGCTCACAGTCTTTAGCTCACAATTGTTCAAAGTGAGAGCTTGGGGCACTTTATCTAATTAGCAAATTAACACTTATTGAATTAGATATGGTTTGTAATGGCAGTTTATGAGCAATTCAGTATCGTTCATACCTCTTGCCTGCTTCACTTGAATAACTGAATATTGGATTTAGAGAATCAAGGAGGTGGCAAAGAAATGTATGGTGAAAAGACCAGATGCTATTATTTCAAATTTTTCATAAAGCAAAAATGTCTTATTCCATTTGATATTGGCTCCCGAAAGCCTAAGCAGTCTTTGCTTCTGAATCACCTGCAATGCAAGAAATATTTTTACTTTCAACTGCCATTAGTAGCCCTAATGGTTGACATGGGGTCATAGAATTATTGCAGCTCTAAGCAGCATCATTTCCTTCTCATTGTAAAGCTTCATTTTTCTTTGACACATTAGTCCTGAAACAGCTCCAGGCTCTTGACCCTCCTTTAACCTTGGTAACTAATTAAAGATGGACAAGACCTAGGTTACAATATTTTTTTTATAAACCTATTCATTCAAGCCCCCTTAAGGCACCCTTTGTCACTTAGAACAAAATTTCCTATATTTACATGAAGATGAAGACTGATGTTAGCATGAGGAACAAATGGGAAGAGATAAGAGATGTAACTTTAATGGCAAACTATTTTAAAACTTCATTAGAGCACTCCAGATGTCTTCTAGCTATAGAAATATTAGCAGTAGTTTCTTAGATTCCATAGTTTACACTGAACTTGGAAGACAATTTATTTTATGTCTCCTTACAGCTAGGAATAAGAACATTTCTCTTTACCAGATATCTGGTTCATTCTGATAAAAGGAATATATTTTTAATCTTATAAATACAACTTTAAATAAACACATATTCAAATAAAGTATGTTTTTTTTAAAAAAATAATTCTCCTGAGAATGATAAACATTATATTCACCAAAGTATATAGGACATCTAACTACTCTTTCAAACCTAACAATAATATCTGTCCTAATAAATACAATGGTGAAGATGTCTGCCTTTAGTGCTACAAATAATGGAGCAAAAATAAGAAGCAAAAAAGCTTTTTAGAAATGATTAAGGATTAATTCTGTGCACTGGATTGAAAGAAATACTTTACTGAATATATTTAAGGAGAAATAGACAACAGCCATCAATTAAGGATGCTATCATTTGGGTAAGTGTGTGAAGCAGGAGGTTGGAATCAATTATTTCAAACACCCCCTTCCAACTCCATAATATTCAGATGTCATGACACGATAAGAGTTTGCATTTCTGAATTCTTTATAGAATTAAAATATTTTACTTATACAGGTAGTCCTCAACTTACAACCACAATTGAGCCCAAAATTTATGTTGCTAAGTGAGAAATTTGTTAAGTGAGTTTTGCCCTATTTTACGACCTTTCTTGTCACAATTGTTAACTGAATCACTGCAGTTGTTAAATTAGTAATCTGGTTATTAAGCGAATCTGCTTTCCCCATTGACTTTGCTTGTCAGAAGGTCATGACCCCAGGACACTTCAACCGTCATAAATGTGTCAAGCATCCGAATATAAATCATGTGACCATGGGAATGCTGCAATGGTCATAAGTGTGAAAAACAGTCATGTCCCTTTTTTCAGTGCCGTTATAACTTTGAATGGTCATTAAATGAACTGTTGTAAGTTGAGGACTACCTGTACTTTCTGTACCATAACACATAATGCACATTTTCTCTTTATTACAATAGCTCACTCATAAATGTGCCATCCTTATGTTCAAAGCCTGCCAAACCATTACTTTATTTTTCAAGTCCTAATGGTACACGTTTTTTGCCAAATACCTTTTGCCAAGTTTTAAAGAATCACAAATTCTTCACTTTGTGACTGAATTATGTCCAACTTCATTACAAGTCCATTATGATTCTAAAGAGGAGGAGGGCTTGAAAAACTCCATACTTTAAAAACTATATAGTTATTTGAATACTGAACTAGGTACAGTATTTAATAGCAGACTACAGAATAATAGAGTTGGGAAGGACTTTGGAGGTCTTCTAGTCCAATCTCCTGCTCAAGCAGGAGGTCTTATACCAGGGGTGTCAAACTCGCGTCGTCACGGCGGTGTCACATGACATATCGGGACTTTTTCCCCCTCCGCTAAACCGGATTTGGGCGTGGCCAGTGATTATGTAATCACTATTATGCAGTGATCCTTAAGCAGCACTGTTTTACTTGTAAAAATCAGGATAAACTCAAAATTAATCTCTGTTCAGAAATATGTAACAAAACTCATTAATTCATTGTAGCCCAAATACTGATTCCAAATTCAAGTATGCTATCATTGCATGCATGTTTGTTTATCTATTTTCAAAGAAATTTAGGCTACAGAGGTAATTCTTAGAAAGATGTATGTCCCACTGAATTCATTGCCTTGGAAGCACGGGGTTTCATTATTTCTTCAAAATACTCATAGAAGTTTAAAGTGAAAGTCAGTTGAAGATTAAATAACACATTAATGTTTGAATGCTGTTTCATAAAGGAAACAAAATCAAAATAACTTCTGACAAACATTCTCCTACATAAGAAAAATGATCCACCGTTAGTTGTCCATGTATAATTTATATAGGAAGAACTTTCATTTTGGATGTTCTATTTGAATACCTTCTTCCTCTTCCTCTACCTGAAAAGATACAATCCACTAGGTTCTACCTTAGTGCAGATAACATTCTACTTGGAGAGTTACTAAAGAAAGATTTTCAGTCTGAAGTCAATCTTTGAAACATACTAGTTTCAAATCCAGCTTAAAGGTAAGAACTGTAAAAAGAAAAATAGCCTATCAATAGCTTGACTGGGAAATTCATGTGATCACTGCCTTCCCTGTTTGTATTGTTATTTCAAAGCCAACATATGTATAAATAAGGTATTTTATAGAAATCAAATTCTTATATTCACTTGTTTTTGGGTAATAGATTTAGTTTTGGACAATATGCTAATGGACTCCCCAAATCATTTAAAAATTTGCTGTGTGATGATGATGATGATGATGTACAGGTAGCCCTCAACTTACAACCATTCATTTAGTGACCATTCAAAGTTTGTTTATTTATTTATTTATTTATTTATTTATTTATTTATATTTATTTATTTATCTATCTATTTATTTTGTCAAGTACGTATTTGATAATATACGTAAATACAACACTATTTGAATACATAAAATGAGTACAAATAAAAGGGAACATTTGGACAGGGACGGTAGGCACGCTGGTGCGCTTATGCACGCCCCTTACAAACCTCTTAGGAATGGGGTGAGGTCAACAGTAGACAGTCTAAGGTTAAAGTTTTTTGGGTTTGGGGAAGAAACCACAGAGTCAGGTAGTAAATTCAAGTCATTGACTATGCTTAGGTCAGACCGAAGGCGGCGTAGTTCTAAGTTGTCTAAGCCCAAAATTTCAAGTCTGGTGGCGTAAGATATTCTGTTGCGAGCAGAGGAGTGGAGGACTCTTCTCATAAAATATCTCTGGACACGGTCAATTGTATGCAGTGCGGGTTCCAGACAGATGAGCTGTATTGAAGAATTGGTCTAGGAAATGTTTTGTATGCTCTGGTTAGTAGTGTAATATTACCGGAGAAGAAGCTACGCAAGATTAGGTTTACAACTCTTAATGCCTTTTTGGCGATGTTGTTACAGTGGGCTTTGGCACTTAGATCATTAGATATGAGTACTCCAAGGTTTTGACAAAGTGAGGGTCGTCTGTAAGGTCTTGTCCATTCAGCTTGTATTTAGTGTTCTGAGAACACTGAGAACAGCACTGAAAAAAAGTGACTTATGGCCATTTTTCACACTTACAACCGTTGCAGCATCCCCATGGTCACATGATCAAAATTTGGATGCTTGGCAACTGGTTCATATTTATGATGGTTGCAGTGTCCTAAGGTCATGTGATCACATTTGGGACCTTCTGACAAGCAAAGTCAATGGGGAAGCCAGATTCATTTAACAATTCTGTTACTGACTTAACAACTGCAGGGATTTACTTATAATTCACTTAACTGAGCCATGGTGACACAGAGGTTAGAATGCAGTACTACAGGGCTAACTCACTGCTCACTCCAGGAGTTCAATTCTGAGCAGCTCAAGGTTGATTCAGCCTTCCATCCTTCCGAGTAAAATGAGGACCCAGATTGTTGGGGGCAGTATGCTAACTCTGTAAACCATTTAGAGAGGGCTGTAAAGCACTCTGAAGTGCTATTGCTATTGTACTACCTGTGCATGAAAACAAACTGAAAAAAAAATAACAAAAGACTATTATTCTACTATTAGAAGTAAACATAAATGTACAGGTGGTTTTAATATGCCAATACAGTATTTCCAAGATTGTATGGATTACAGCTTTTTAAAGGATCTATCTATATAATCTTGCTTTTTCAGCTCATATATTTTATCTACAATAAGACATATCTTCATAGTTATTTTACTTTGCAGGTACACAGACTCAGCAAAACATTCAGCAATGTACTGGGGCACTGATATAAAAGCCCCAAGGTTTTCCCCAGTTTTAAACAGCAATAGATTAATTTCAAGATTCACAATGGGGAAGTGCAGTTCCATCTGCTCCTATAACTTACAGAAGCAATCTATAGCCACGAGTTCACAAAAAATGACAGTATCTGGTTAAATATTGCAATGTTTTATTCCCTGCAGAAACTAATTCTATCAACTCTTTCTTGCAAAATCTTGCTGATTTGCTATTCTCTCATTCCATTTCCCCTGCCATCCAATTGATTTAATTTAAAAGACTAGGTCAGGAAAGGAACTTCTGAAATTTGGCTCTCTAGCTTCTCACTTCCCTTTGCACTCCAAAGTTCAGCTAAAGATCCTATACAGTTTGATACTTTTATCCCTTTGTGACTGACATCAGAGCTAATAAAACAAGAAAAATGCTGGAAAAAGGAAAACATATTCTTGCTACTTTAAAAAATAAAACCTCACACAATTATTTAATTCTTTATACACATTAGAACAATGTATCAGAAAAATACTGGCTCAAAATACAATCCATTCTTCTAGCCAATTGTGACAAAACAAAGCCATAGGTTAAAGCATTAGCTTCTACTTGTTGCTTCTGCATTTTATGTCTGTGTGAATCCATTTAGATGTCTTGAATGTTTCAGATCATGCAGCAGAATCTTTTCCCAGCATGTACCAAGAATTCACTATATCAGTTACACCAGGGGGTCCCCAACCTTTTTGGTTCCATGGACTGGTGGTGGTGGTTTTGATGGCCAGGGAGGGGGGGATGTTTTTGCGCATGCAACCTAAACCCCGTGCATGGGCAAAGGAAGCTTCATGCACTTGCTGGCCACTTTGGCAGCCCGGTTCCCAATGGGTTGCTGCCCAGTCTGTGGCTCGGGGGTTGGGAATCCCTGAGTTATTCGATAGCAATAGCAATAGCACTTAGACTTATATACCGCTTCACAGTGCTTTACAGCTCTCTCTAAGCAATTTACAGAGTCAGCATATTGCCCCCAACAACCTGGGTCCTTATTTTACCGACCTTGGAAGGATGGAAGGCCGAGTCAACCTTGAGCCGGTGAGAATCGAACCGTCGAATTGCTGGCAGTGACAGTCAGCAGAAGTAGCCTGCAGTACTGCATTCTAACCACTGCACCATGTAGAGAAGATCCAGTTCCCAACATCTATTTCTTCCCATTAGGATTGTCTTTTAATTATTTTGGGAAACACTTATTCCAATATATGTATTAATTTTGCAGAGATTAATATTTAGCATTCAGCTAAACTGGGTTCAGATGGAATTATGCAAAAATAACTATCCACAGCATTACAATTTTCTTTTGTGATATAACTAGGTTATATAAATCTTGCCTAGCACAAGTCTTAAGCATGAAAATTTATGCATCATACAGGTAATTTTTGGCTTTATAGTAACTGAATCTATGTATGCATCATATTCAGTATGTTCTAATCTAATAAGAGCCAATGGTTAAGACATTAGATTGGTTCTAGTCCACCCTCAGCCGTGGAATCTCAGTGGGTAATTTTGGATCATTCTGTCTTCCTTCGCTCAATCCAAAAATAAAGAGACAGTGCTATATATGCTGTCTTGAGCTTTTCAGTGAAAGGTTGAATATATTTTTTTTAAAAAACAAATACATCATAAATTCTGTACATTTTCCAAAATCAGAATTAATAACAGCTAAGGTAAACAGATCAGTGATTTAAATGGAAATAATTAATCTGTTCATATGTGTCCAAAAATTATGAATTTGTCCAAACTTCTAATGCAGGGAGGAATTAGGTTTTGAAGCTGAATGCAGAATTCTTTACACAGAAGATGATGGGACCCTATATATCAGGGGTGTCACACTCGCGGCTCACGGGCTGGATGCATCATGCACTGGCCACGCCCACGGCCGATTTAGCGAAGGGAAAAAAATCAAGATACGTCACGTGATCACGTGATGACGCCATGACGCCGTGAGTTTGACACCCCTGCTATATATTAATGTATATGTAAAGAAATGCACATCTATACACAAAGGAAATAGTACTGGATCACCTAATACTGAGATTAGTATTATATTTCCATATTAACTTGCTCTGAAGAGAGGGTATCCATAAACAAAGGTCAAACTCCGCTGAGCCACATGTTAGCAGAAATATCACTGAAATATATATGCTCACAGTAAGAACCAGGTTGGCAGGAAGAAAATTAACCTACCATCCTTTCTCATATTGCTTGTTGTTGTTGTTGCTTTAATGTGCTAGGCTATTTTACTGTGAGATTATTCAAACAGCTCCACAATTTAAACGTGAAATGGCATGCACCACATGATACTGTCGGTTCATAGTTTGATCTTAACTTAGCTAAAACAGTTAGCTGATTTGCTAAGCACTATGGTTTCAGAACTATCATTTGTGTTTTGAATATTTTACACATCTCTCTCTCTCTCTCTCTCTCTCTGTCTCTCTCTCTTCTCATGGGAAAGGATAAAAAATTTAAATTTAAGCAGCTTGTTCCTCCAGATCATATAAAAAAAAAAGTTCTCAAGAGCAGCAAGGTTTCTGGCTCCCTTATCTTTTTCATCTAAGGTACCCAAAAAAACCCTATGAACATAATATTCTAACACTGTGTTCTATAAGACATGGCTCACAAATTATACATTTTCTATTGGGAAATATTTGCAATTACTTTCTATATAGGTGATTTCGAAATCCTATCGCTACTTATCTAAAAGTGCAGTCATCTGATATGAAAACTTGGAATATGCACTAATTAATGTAACCTGTATTTCACAACGTGCAAAAAATTGCTCAGCTGTATGAGTGCATTGAAGCATACACAAATGTAAAATTAGGCGCCCTTCTTTTCTAAATTCTAAGTGTTTATTAATTAGAAAAGACTGGTAATAAGTCATTAATGCATATTAACTCTGAATGTATTAACGACATATTTCTGATCTGTTTTCCACCAAAAATATGTGTTTCAATTTTAATAGCATTGTACCCGGAATGATTCTATGCCACCAGTGCATAGACTGAAAACTAAGCTAAGACTGATGAAAATCATAATGATCTATCTATGGATTTATCCAAACATTAGTTATCTGCACAGATTCTATAATGTTAACATGAAAAGTTGATGCTAGTCCTGAGCATATCAGTATAAAATTTCATTGTGTAGCATGGTCTAATTTTAGCCCGTCTAGTTCTGGGATCAGAGTCTATCCCCAACATTCAGTCAATAACCTTTATCAAGTAGTCCTTTGATTAGCCGCAAGGACCTAATCTAAGCAGTATAAATATAAGGTCAGCATAGCCTGGCTCATTCAGCAGATCTGTATTCTGCAATCTAATAGAGTAAGGCAATGTTATGCTAAGTGTCAGCAAATATATGGGGAAAGGTTTGGAGTATTGATTCTAAATCACTGAAACAAAAGATATTTACACCTAATGGTATTTTTTTTACTTGATGTGATCTCATAAATACAAGTTTGCAATATCACAAGTAAATTAATACCCAAAGTGCATCATTAAATGTCTATGGAGATTCTCAGTCATCCAGGTCATGGTTGTCCCAAAAAGCAACTGGATTTTTCTTTGAAGACATTTTGCTTCTCATCCAAGAAGCTTCAGAGATGAAGAAGCTTCTTGGATGAGAAGTGAAATGTCTCCAAAGAAAAACCAGAAAGTCCAGTTGTCTCTTGAAAAAGCACCTTTGGGACAAGTAAATTAATATATAATTTAAAATCTCATAGCTGAGTTTTGGTATTAATACAGTAATATACATCCATATACTAGGGATCAATGGTCCAGATGTATTAGATATTTTGACATAATCTCATACATTGTTCACAGATATAGTTTGATGTGATCTCACTTTATTCTTTAAAACATTAAGCCAAGTATTCAATCATAATTGTTACCACCTTTTTTCAACATTAATAGGAAAGAGGACTGTAGTTCATAAGGAGAGAACAGGCTTTGCAAGATCTCTGGCATCACCTGTTGAAATAATAGGCAGCAGAAGATGGAAAGACTTGTTTTGAAGACTTGTCCTGAAATCTTCTGCCCAAAACAGAAAAGACAATAGTAAATTACAGCAGATGGACAGATTTCCAATTTACAACAAATCAGCTACTGTCCTAAGATATACAAAACTCAAACATGAGAAATCTGAGAATCTGCAATGATAGACACTTTTTAGTAAAGTATCTTTTATCACTTCATAATTGGATTACTGTAAGGTGGTCTACATGGGGCTGCATTTAAAGTCCATTCAGAAGTTTTAACTGGTTGAACATGAAGTGTCCAGTGTAGTGATGGGAATACTGAAATTCATCTACAGTATATAACTCTATTACTAAGGGAGTTCAGCGGTTCAAATCTCACCGGCTCAAGGTTGACTCAGCCTTCCATCCTTCTGAGGTGGGTAAAATGAGGACCCAGATTGTTGGGGGCAATATGCTAACTCTGTAAACCGCTTAGAGAGGGCTGTAAAGCACTATGAAGCGGTATATAAGTCTAAGTGCTATTGCTATTGCATTAGCTGCCAATTAGCAGCCAGGCGCAATTGAAAGTTGCCAGTTGTCATTGTTAAAGTTCTACATCAGGAGTGCCAAACTCACGTCATCACGGTGGCATCACGTGATGTAACGTGACTTTTTTCCCCTTCGCTAAACTGGGCGTGGGCGTGACCAGCGTGTGGCGCATCTGACCTGCGGGCCATGAGTTTGACAGCTCTGTTCTACATGGTTCAGGACAATAGTGGGTTCTAAATCCCGCCGCTACTGATTCGCGTGTGTGCTTGCGCGCAATGCTTCTGCGCATGCGCAGAAGTGTCCCGGGCGGGTGGGCGTAGCCTCCCCTCCCGCCGCCACTACCGGTTCGCGAACCGGGCCGAACCGGGAGCAACCCACAGCTGGTTCAGGACCTGGGTATCTCCAACATTGCATTAAAGTTCAGAAAGATCTGGTAGAGGTGGATTACTGAGGATTCCATTGCTGAGAGAATGTTATCTATATGGATTCCTTTGTTGAACATTCTCAATGGTGGCCATGGGTATTTGTTCTATCCTTCCACATTCAGATTCTAAATATAAAGATGTGAGCTTTTGGGATGGTTGAATGATACTCTTTTCTAGAATGGTGAAGCATCAGATCATTGGCATATTGCAATGATTGCTGTTTTAGGATTTATTGGTTTTTAGTACTATGTTGTTGGTTACTGCTAGTGCCTGCAAAACATATTAAGTAAAAGTGTTGCCATGTTTGATCTTTGTGGCTCAAATTCCAGTAAACCCCAAATTATGAAACAGGATGTTAGTTAAATTAATGACTACGGAATGGCACTTTCTCTGAAAATAATTTATTGTAAGTGTTAGAATGTCGCAAATGAGCAAAATATGAAAACTGATCTTACCATGAATTATTTTGCTTTCTCAAAGTTTTGATTCCCTTGTAAATGTGATCAAAAACATTATGGGGCACTGGTGTGATTGTTTGATGAAAACCACAACTTAGCCTATTTAAATTTAGCTTGAATGTATGAAATGAAATCATACTAAGCAACGATTTTAATTATCCCAACAATTCTCTTTAAACAGTAGCATGTATATGGAAGCCCAAGACCAGATCTTAAGTGCAATAGTAGTCCTCCATCATCATTCTACAGCCAATGATACTCAGAAGCATACAGTTTCCAAATTTAAGGTATCCATTTGCCAACTTCGACTACTTTAAAGGACATTCAAATTGTATTATGGAATTGCTTTTTTGGGATCCTATATATCCTACAAAATGATCAGGCTCAAATTATCTTACCTTTGCTACTTTATATGAAGACCTAACTCTTTGGGAAAGGGTTTAATTCTGGGAAACATGGAAGGAAAGAGAAGAAGAGGATGGCCAGCAGCAAGGTGAATGGTTACAATGGTAATGAGCAGACCATTGTGGAACATCTCCTCATGTAGAACTTGTAAATGACTTGATGGCTCTGTCTGTCTGTCTGTCTATCCATCTATCCTACAAATTAAAGAGCCCATCAATATGAAAAGGTACAATCAGTCATGTTTCCTAAGTTAGAAGGTTTATTCAGGTGGATAAGCAGGATAATCGCATGGATTTCTGGATTGGATAATTTCTGTTCTGTCTTGAATGTTCCTTCTCATCATTCAAGTTAAAAAGATCAACCTTTTCCCCTGAAATTACTCATGTTTTAGAATCTCATTCACTGCCAATACTAAAATTTAAAGACAGCCTCAGAAAAAGATTTAGAGAATGGTTCTGAGAAAGACGTTTTTGGTGGTGCCCTTCATCACTTTATGAAGGTATGAAAGCTTACCCAATGGCTACACTCACCTATGATTGTCAGATCAAGGCCCCTGTTTCTTCCAGGAATGTTAGACCTTTCAAATATTTTACATCTACCTGAGAGAGTGATTGTTGTTTTGCATTTGATGAAATGATATTGTGTTATATTTCTAAGTGCTTATTTCATACTTGTACGTTTTGTATTACAATGATTTACTGTTATTTCTTTTGTTTTCTTATTGTATTTTAACTGTTATATAATGCCTAGTTTATGAGCCATTTAATAAATATAATAAATGAATACATCATTTAAGCGACTCATTAAAGGAGAAAACAGCTAGCAACATAGCCACATATTCTAGTTTATGAAACGCCAAAAGTGTCAGATGTTCTTGTTCACTTTAATAGGAATAAATGGGCTCATATTCTAATGCTTCAGCTTAAATGGCTCTATTTAGAGCCTTAGACATACCTTCTTTTAACATTAAAAAGTGATCACAATATAAGGATAATAAAACTGCCTAACAGTAGATTTACAAATCTAATTTAATTATGGTAATTGATAATACTCATAACAGTATAGAGAAAATAATAAGGAAAGAGAGGAATAAGGTGCTTGCAAGGATGAAAATAACTTCTATTGAAACAGATCAGTCAGCATGTCTACAGTACAGCATGGTGGTTACAGAAGAACTGGGTATCGAAACTGGGTTACAACACCCCCCCACACACACACACATAAAACAGCAAAAATGGGGAAATGTAACAATCAGGACAACTGGCTTGGCAATTTTCTTGTATCTATGAGGATTGCAGGGTCCTGGGATCCCATGATCATCAATTGTGATCTTCCCAGCCCACTTCTGGGAAGCAAAGCTAGATTCACTTAATGACCCCCTGATTCACTTAACAACTGCAGTGATTCATTTAAAAACTGTGGCAAAAAGGGTCATAAAGTTGAGCGTGACTCACTGAACAATCATCTTCCCTAATAACAGAAATTGTGGTCTCAATTCTAGTTGTTAAGTCAAAGACTATCTATAGTCAAGCTGATATTTATTTAGAAAATTTATATTGCTGCCTACTCGCATATGGCGACTCAAGGTGGCTTACAAGCATATAAAAATACCATATAAAAGAAATAAAAATAATAAAAAGAAAAATAATAAAATAATACCCCCCCATCCATTTTGTACCTTGTAACAGTCTATAGACTGTTGTTGGATTACTTAGAATCTTGGATTAGAAACGAGCTGTTCTCCGGTCTTCCTGAACTTGTGACTATCTTTCTGGATTCTTTTGCAGCATGTTTTGTGTTACTTTTGTGAAAGATTTATAACTGCAATAAATATCTTGAATTTATCAGGAATTGGCCATGTAAGCATTTAAGCAGAAACACAAAAACAGAGATGTATCATCGGCACCAGTATCTGGAGGGATACAAGGTCTTCATCCCAGCAGCTTATACATTCATATTCCTTTGTTTTAAACCAGGGGTGTCAAACTCGATTTCATTGAGGGCCACATCAGGGTTCTGTTTGACCTTGGCGGGCTGGGGTGGGCATGGCCAGGGTGAGTGTGGCCAGCTCGACGTCACTCGTGTCGGGTGCGCTCTGCCAGTGAAAACGGGCTCCAGAGCTCTGTTTTTGGCTGCGATGGCCTCCTGCAACCCTCTGCCAGAGGCACTGTGGGCCGGTCCTTTGCTGTTTCCAGGGCAGCCCCGCAGGCCAGATCTAAGCAACCTGCGGGCCGGATCTGGTCCGCGGGCCTTGAGTTTGACACCCCTGCTTTAAACTATGAAAAATAAGACCTGTTCCAAGTTCCTTTGGGAGGAAAAGCTTTTTGTGAAGGGATTTCATAGAAGTAATTCTGTGCTGTTCTGTCTACGGAATGTATACACCCCATTCCTCAAACCCTAAGTTCGGCTGGGAACAAGTTAATAGTTATTTGCCCGAACATTTCAACAAATATTTTTATTACAATTACATTTTAGTATGTTAGGTAAATATTATTTATTACTAATAACTATAAATGTCACATTTATTAATATGTTTGACAACAGTCCTGAACTGCAACATGCCACTTTTGCAGAATTATTAATTCCCCCCCCCCTAAATTTTTTTTATTTCAATCTGGAATATTATGTGAGTTCCTTATCTTCCTTTAAAGAAAAAAAAAAGCAAATGCATTTAATTTATGCAAGGTTTGGTAGGTCCACATGCCATATAAATGCGCTCTCATTTTCATTTTCTTCAAAATCTATCATTCCAAACAGGGGTGGGTTCTAACTTACCTCGCTGCCGGTTCGCTTCCTCCCGTGCTGCGTGGCCGCACCTCGTGGGCACGCACATGCGCAGTGCCAAAAAATCCAGAAAAATTCCAAAAAAAAAAAATTCCAAAAAAAAATTCCAAAAAAGAGATGGTGGCGCCCACGGACCGGCACCAACTGAACCAGTTCCGTGATGTCATCATGACATCACCAGCGGGTTGCTACTGGTTTGGGTGAACCGGTCTGAACCAGGAGGAACCCACCTCTGATTCCAAATATATATAATGATAAGCTCTGTAGAAGATCAATCCCTTAACGAAAGGTGCTCTGATCAAAATAGAGGTGAGTCCCATTTGAAATCCTTTTCATTTTGGAAAGCCTTCTAGTCTTCTTTGATGTCACCTCGCTCAACCTGGACATTTTTTTTTCTGGGCAAGTGAAGCAATGGCCATGATAAATGGGGAATTCTGGACATGGATGTTCTCCCATCTAGATGGGATGCAGAATGAGAGAAGGGTGTCTTGAAAAAACTAATATGGTTGGCTAAGATAATGGAACACCAAGAAGGATGGCTAACATATTTTATCACTTGCTGTGCAGGCTCTACCCTGTTACCTGTTTTATTTGCTTTATATATATTTTATATTAATTCAATGAAATGTGGGTGGATATTTATATTCTCAGTTAAAGTAACTAAAGTAAACTTTAGTCAATGTATAAATATTTTACAATCACCACAATAACGGGAGGGAAAAATTTCAACCGATAGAAAAAAATTCAACCGATAGTGGATTAATGCTTTTTCCTGATCATTTCCAACTTCATTGACTTATGCACACAGTCACAATTATTCACACTGCCCAGCTAGTTTAATCAAAGAATTTTATATTGATATTGTGACTTTGTTAAAACCTGTTAGGTTACTTCCTACAGCAGCAGGCATACATAACCCTATCAGATTCTACGCTGCCAATGCTTGTTCTCCAATGCTAATTTCTCTGAGCTCACTAGAAAAATTGCTATCGATTCCTTTCATTAGGCAACAATTGACCCTGCTCCACTGAAGCATTAGGAAGACCAAATTCTCTAAATGCACCCATAGATCATCCTTTGACTGTGAAGATGCAATAGGCACGCCACAAGATATGGTTTATTTAATCCAAAATTAAAATTTTATTGGCTACATTATCTAAAGTAAATTGCTTAATATATTTAGATGAAGGACTACTGCTACAAATTCTGCTAGAAGGAGTGTCCTTGAAAATCATTTCTAAGAAACAAAGAGCAACAAAAATCAAGAGTTAGTTTATTAAACACTCTTTTTAAAATAATGCATAATTGTTTATATAACTAACTCTGTACCACCTTACTCTCAGTGACTCTGTCACTGAGAGTAAGGTGGTACAGAGAGTTAGTTAAATAAACTATTATTATTAAATAATAATAACTGTGACAAATGTTTATGTGTTTTACTAAGGCGTATATTTAAATATTCAATAGCTATTATTGCTATTAGGGATATTCCATTATTGAGATTGTAGTAAACTCAATAAGTTAGGAAGATTTTTGTTTTCTTAAGTTCTCTGATAAATGGCTTTTAATGTAATAATTTTTTAAAAAATTAAAAATATTATTCTTGCTAAAAGTGAAATTAATCCATGTGAAACAACATAGGGATGTGCCAAAAAAGACTTTGCTTTCCAAGAAGAAAAGAAGAAGATTTTGGTATAATATCAGGGGAAAAGTAAGTTCCTGAATTTATTTAAGATTAGGAGTGTGAGAGTCCTTCTTTAAATGTACAATCGTCTCTGCTATAATTCACAGTTTCTCTGACTTCCCGTCTTCATGTAAGCTCCAAATATCACAAGGAACTCCTTCCATTAATATTGTGCCTCCTGCTCCCAAGGTTGGAGAATGGCTTTGAGATTTAGGGCCACCACAATCTGGAAATTTAGTACCTTTAATTCTGAATAAGGTGGTACTGTCCCAGACAGGACCTTTGAGCAATCAGGGGGCACTTCCTCGATAAGAAAGTAGCAATTGTGGCTAGAAGGTCTTATGCACAACTTAGGGTTATGTACCAATTGTGCCCATTTCTGAACCAGAAAACCCTACACTCAGTCACTCATGCTCTAATAACCTTCTGTATTGATTACTGTAGCACACTCAACCCTGTAGCACATTCAACTGTCTTTGAAGATCATCTGAAAGTTTCAGCTGATACCAAATGTGTTCAGAATATGTTACACCTCTGCTGTGTGAGCTACATAGGTTATTAGTGTGCTTCCAAGTTTACTTTAAGATATTGGTAAAAATCTATAAAGCTCTACATGGAATGGAGCCAAGTCATTTGAAAGACTGCCTCTAACCATTATATCTAGCCATCTCATCAACAGCAATAACAATCGCATTTAGACATATACTGCCCCATAGTGCTTTACAGCACTCTCTGAACGGTTTACAATGTCAGCATATTATCCCAACAATTTGGGTCCTCATTTTATTGAACTCAGAAGGATGGAAGGCTGAATCAACCTTGAGCTATTAAGCATTGATCTTCTGGCTGTGGGCAGAGTTAGCCTGCAACACTGCATTCTAACCACTGTGCCATCACGGCTCCTTAATCCATTTTATCAGGTCCAGCATGGAAGACATGTTGCAGGTCCTGTACATGAAGGACTATCATCTTACAGAACCTAGGAAGAGAGCCTTTTTTTTTTTTTTTTTTGAATTTCAGTGACGGCAGCAGTGAAGAAAAATGTCTTCGTTGGTGTCGTTTTTTTTTTTTTTTTTTTTTGCCTTTTGGAATATAATTTTCCCTGAGGTTGGTTGCATTTGGCTGGGGGAACCTGCTGAAGTATATTTCTTCATTCAATTTGCCGTTCGGTAAAGTTCAAGCTTGTTTTTGTCAGTCTTAAAGCGCTATATGACTCGGGACCTAGGGGTTTGGGGTAGCCTTCACGTACACTCACAATAAGTTTAAGTAGGAACAGCATCCCTTGAGTCCTGTCTTTGAAGCAGTGTATCAGACACCATAAGGATGTTTTACTTTTCCTTGCTGTTGGTCATCTTTGGAACACCATCCCATTCCCCAAGTAAGAGCTTTCCCACCATGCTGGCATTTAGAAAAGCTGCTAAGATCTGGTTATTTGTAATGGTACCTGTTAATGAACTTGGGAGACAGGAAGAACAGTTTTACAGACTAGGCGAAGGTCAGATAAGAGGCAGCTGAGCCCACAGAAGAAATGGCAGTACATTTCTCAGAAAACACCCTACCTAATTTCTTGAACTGTAAAGGTGAGGAGGAAGAAATGTACTTTTAGACTTACAAGACTGTTAATGTAACCTTACAATAAAGATAGAACTAATGCTCCAGAGTATACTTCTTGTCTGGCCTACCACATAAGACTGACACTGTTTCAGAAAAGTTTCAGGAATTAGTGAATGATTCATTCCCACAGTGACTGTTCTTAACTAAGAGTGATATTTCTACTAGTGCGGTTACTGTTATGACTTGTTCTTTTTAACAGTATCATTTACTGTTATATCTATCGTGTGTACTCTATTGGAGTGTATGATGCTTGGCATAATTTGTGACTGAAATTAAATAAGTAAATATAAGACAGAGGTAAAGAAACCTCTAAATTGTATTTATTCTTTCTAACATATGTGCCTTCTCCAGCAATAACTCAGCAATCCAAAAAGGGAAATCGATATTTATTAGCAGCCTACATCATTAGCAGCATTTGGGTAATTATATCAGCTTTTTGGCATACCAACGGTAACTTTTCGCTATGGGTACAAACAATCCATCAAATCTTGCATTTTCTCCTTTCGTACAATTTACAGTTTCAGAACAAGCCATAATATTATGCATTATTTTAAAAAGTTAATATCCTGGCTTTTTATGCATGTTATCTATTGTTTCCTCATATAAAAACTTCTTTAGCTGTTCCTTCCCAGCAGGAGCAAAGTGGCTATATGCACAGTCAGCGTAATTTTGATTATTAACATTTGCTAGTTAATATTTTTTAAAAGAAATTCTTTTGAATTAGAGCTAAGTAGGAGATAAAATAGTTTCTACCTCTACACTGCAGCGATTTTATAACCACATAAAAAGGATAGTGGGAAAGAAGGTAAGATGAAGGTAAATGTGAGTGGTCTTTTTTCTATGGGGGATGCGAATTCATCCAGTAAATCTTTGGTTTATTCTTAAATTGATGAGCTCAGGCTGACGATCATCCTGGGAACTGTTCCTTGTGAAAACTTTCTATATAAAAATTGAGCCTACAGTCTGTATTTGTATATATAAGCTGGCATCCATCCAGAATAAAAGAATCACAAAGTTGAAAGGGACCTTGGAGGTCTGGTTCAACCTTCTGCTCAAGCAAAAAACTCTATATCATTTCAGACAAATGGCTGTCCAATCTCTTCTTTAAAATCTCCAGTGTTGGAGCTTCCACAACTTCTGGAGTCAAGTCGTTCCACTGATTAATTGTTCTCCCTGCTGGGAAATTTCTCCTTAGTTCCAGGTTGATTCTCTCCTTAATTAGTTTCCATCCATTGCTTTTTGTCTTGCCTTCAGCTGCTTTGGAGAATAGGTTGGCCCCCTCTTCTCTGTGGCAGCCCCTTAGATATTGGAACACTGCTATCATATCACCCCTAGTACTTCTTTTCATCAAACTAGACATACCCAATTCATGCAATTGTTCTTGGTATGTTTTATCCTCCAATTACCTAATCATCTTTGTTGCTCCTCTGCACTCTTTCTTGAGCAGTGTTGGTGAACCTTTTCGGCACCGAGTGCTGAAATGGGAGCATGCGTGCGCACGCAGGGGAGCGCCGGAAACCAGAAGAGCAGTTCCCCGGTGCACACATGCGGGAGTGGCGGAAAGCGAAAGAGCAATTCCCCGGCGTGCATGTGCACGCCAGGAAGCTGGTCTTCCAGTTTCTGGCGTGCACATGCGCGCTGGTCATCCGGTCTTCCGGTTTCTGCCGCGCATGTGCGTGTGAAGACCAGCTGGCTGGCACGCATGTGCATGCCGGAATCCAGAAGAGCAACGGGCGATGGCTGGTGTGCCCAGTGAGATGGCTCTGCGTGCCACTTCCGGCATGCATGCCATAGGTTTGCCATCACTGTTCTAGAGTCTCAACATCTTTTTTTAATATTTTAATGACCAAAACTGGATGCCATGTTCCAAGTGCGGTCTTATCAAGGCACTATAAAGTGGTATTAACACTTCATCTGATGTGATTATCCATACTGATGATTTTCAAATTAAGGCTTTCTATTGAGAGATCTGCACACTCTTTCTAGAAACAAAACAGAAACAAAACCATCCTATTAATATGTTTTTAAAATTCCCATCACACCTGGGAGCTGGATGGTACTGTTATATACATTATATGAGACATTTAACTATATCAAGCACACTTATCTGTTTTGCCTCTGTGGCTGCCTGTTATGTATATAAAGGCTATCCAAATGGGGAAACAATCTGGGAAGTAAATGTGCATGCACATTCATGCACATAAACACATAATCTTATATTCAAAGCTCCATTTGGGGGGGGGGCACCTGTGGGGGGGGGAACCTGCTGAAGTATATTCCCTCATTCAATTTGCTGATAAAATATTTTATTGCTGTGCATGCAGTTCACATGCCTTTATAGTAGAAGTGCTAGAACTTCCAGCACTAATTTAACACTGCTCTGTGGCTAATTAAGTGTGAATGCTACATCATCAATTCTGCAGTAGATCTAATGAAAAAGCAAGGCTAAATTGTTACCCAGAGTGGTGTAAAAGGTCATATTGCTACAACCACACCTTGTTGTTGTTGTTTTATTCTCCCTTTTCCCATTCTTTAAAAGGCTCTTTTTAATAGAAGCCATAACCACCAACAGTTTCCACAGTATTCCCTCCAAAACATGGTGACTTAAAATGTGGGTGAAATCAGCATGTACTCCAGCCTTCAGAATTCTTAACAGATTCCATGTTGGCAAGTCAATTCTGGCAGATTAAACCTATGTATTCAAAGGGCACCTAAATTGGCCACAGATGGTTGCTATAACAAAGAAGTGGAGAGCTTTTGAAGGGTTAAGGACACCCCTAAGATTTGGAATCTCTACTGGAAAAGATGCAGTAGAGAAGATCTATTGCCTTATAACAGGGGTGGGGAACTATAGGCCTACAGTCCATAAAGGAAATTTAAGTAACTGAGTAGACCTTCCTACCAAACCTGCCTCATTTTTAGCACTGCTAATATCACAGTTCATTTTAGCCTATCAGCTCACCTTAGAATTTCTCTGACTTTGAATTTCCCTGTTTTAGAACAAAACTAGATGACACAGGGTGGCAAAGGAGTTAAAAGGTTACAGGTAATGCTCAATTTACAACCATACATTTAGTGACTGTTTAAAATTACAATTGCACTGAAAAAGTGACTTACAACTAGTACTCATACTTACAAACACTGCAGTATCCCCACAGTCATGAGATCAAAATTTAGACGCTTGACAATTGGCATGTATTTATGATGGTTGTGGTGTCTTGGGTTGTGTGATTGCCATTTGTGACCTTCCCATCTGGCTTCTGACAAGGAAAGTCAATGGGGGAAAAGTCCGATTCCCTTAACCATCATATTATTAACAACTGCAAGTGATTCGCTTAACAACCATGGTAAAAAAGGTGTGACTCACTTAACAACTGCTTTGTTTAACAACATAAATTCAAATTAACCAGCACACCCCACAAGGAGCTAACTGTGTTACTGGTTCAAATCTATTTTTAATTTTTGAAAAAAAGTTCTCAAGCAAATGTGTATTTGACAAACATAATATACAATCTTTGCTCCCAGTCTATTAAATAGAGGCCATTAGTTTCAGCTAGGCAGTACATTTCCATGTTAGAGTAGATCTCAGCGATTGGATTGTGAATGAATAATTAGCTATTGCTTTTTATGGCGTCAGGTTAATGCCAGGTAATGTTTTGAAACAGCCTCAAATACTCCGCTTCCTTACTTATGAAGAATTGGTCCTTTGCCCAGGCAATTCCAATAAGTACTTAGGCATTTATAAACTTTCCACACTGAGAGAAAAAATGGAGAATGGCAAAAGAAGCAATGTAAGATTTCAAATTTTAAAAAATGGACACATACAGAGAATGAAAAGAAGACAAGACCACAGAAAAAGAATATAGATAGCCTAGAATGTTATAATGAAGATAAAACTGGAGAATATATTGAAATTAGTGAAGGATATTAAGAATAGAAAAATAGCAATAACACTTAGACTTATATACCGCTTCACAGTGCTTGACAACCCTCTCTAAGCAGTTTACAGAGGAAACACCTGTCAGCACCTCCATGATCAAGTGTACCCTAAGATACAGTTTTCTTAAAAGATTTGCAAACAAATGGTTGTCATTGCTTTGCAGTTCCTTGGAGAAAATTCAGAGAGTTCCCTAAATAATCTGAACAGACCTAATCTTTAAAGGCTACTACTTCATAATGCGAAGGTGAAGGCTACTACATGTCCTAAAGATTGAAGCAAGGGGTTCTGAGCTATGTGCCTTTAAAATATTATTTTGATTGTTTCTTTGAGGGACAAAGTGTGATGGCATATTGGAAATTTGTGCAAAGGGAATAGATGATTGTAAGGAATTAAAAAGAGATTCGATAGCCATTTGTCCAGAATGATGTAGGGTCTCCTGCTTGAAGAGGGAGTTGAACTAGAACAGGGGTGTCAAACTCGCGGCGTCACATGATGTATCACGACTTTCCCCCCTTCGCTAAACCGGGCGTGATTGTGGCCAGCACATGACGAATCCGGCCCGTGGGCCACGAGTTTGACACTCCTGAACTAGAAGATCCCTTCAGACTGTCATTCTGCATTTTGTACGTGTGAAAAGAGTGCCCATGTGCTTCGATGCTTCAAATAAAAGTTTTCTCCTTCAAATGCAAATATCTGCATATTCCTACTATTTATGAATATTCTCTCTCTTTCTGTGTTTTATGTGTAGAAACATGCTTTGCAGAAAGTATTCTTTTGCTGTTTGTTTTAAAGAAGCTCATTTGGAAGGCTTTTCAACAGATTGTACCAACTTGTTCCCAATTGCAGAAGTAATAACCCCAGTATAATAGCTTTTGCTCAGCTGTGAAAGCGCTCATCTATTTAATAAGACACATGCAGTATTTTAGAACCTCATAAAATAAAACAGGTAATGTAACAACAGAAATATTGCAGCATAATTCCATTTAATTCCACCATCTAATTTTTCTTTCATTCTCAGTGTGGTCTTTCCCATACTCCTCACAAAGGCTTTCAAAGATGTTAAATTTTATTTCCATATGCTTTCAGAACTCTTCTTCATATGCAGGCAGTTTTTTTTTAAGGATATATTGTAATAATTGAGGAAATGGGCTAAGCTACATATAGCAAACATACAGCTAACTAGAAAGAAAAGGAAAGGTAGAAAACAGATTACTCACTAAAAACTGAACTTCCTCTAGAGACCCTGGATCCTCAACTTCATTCAAACCTTAACAAACTTTACATTTCAAACCACATCTTGCAGGACAAGTGATAGGATTACACAGCTAAATCCATAAGCATTGATTTTGTCTCAGTCACAGATGCACTGTGTGCAGTATTGGAAAATCCTTTAAGACGATAAGGTTATGACAGACAGTAAACAGCATACAGCTATCATTTAGATAAAGCTGTACATATCTGCACTTCACATCATCTGAAAAAGTACAAATGTGCCCGGAAGTGTATGGAGATTTTTCCTTCTAATCAATGACCTTTCTTCTTCAAAGTAGCTACAGAACATTTTCTCCCTTAGTCGTGCCATTAATATCAAAAGTCTTGATTTGGGGATTAGGATTGCTTACCTTCTGGAACTACTTCATGTATAAGCAAATTTTCAATTTGAAAGAAAGAGAGCGAGATAACTTTTTTGGGGAGGTGGTGGTGGGAGGTATGATATTTGGATATTTGGTAAGTCTGGTGTTATATTAAAAAGGGTGTGATGGCCTAGCGCAGGGGTCCCCAATCTGTGGGCCGTGGCCCACTACCGGGCCGTGGTCTAGTCACCACTGGGCCGCGTGATTGGCCGGCCAGTGTCCACTCGTGTGAGCGTCATTACAGGCGGTCGCAGCCCCACTCATGGGAGCCTTGTCATGGGTGCTTATGGCCCCACTTGTATGAGCGTCATCGCAGGCGCTCGCAGCCCCACTCACACGAGCCTCGTGAGCACTCACGGCCCCACTCACACTAGCCTTGTTGCAGATGCTCATGGCCCCACTCGTGCGAGCATCACGGGTGCTCATGGCCCCATTCGCACTAGCTTCATTGCGGCTGCTCGTGGCCCCACTCGCACTAGCCTTGTTGTGGGTGCTCATGGCCCCACTCGCGCTAGCCTCGTGGGCGCTCGCAACCCCACTCACACTTGCATCACCGTGAATGTCACGGGCACTCACATGCATGAACGTGCACATGCGCTTCCCCCCCCCCACAAAATCATCCCCTTTTCCCTCTCCCCCATTTCAGGCCACCAACCTGAAAATGTTGGAGAACTCTGGCCTAGCGGTTAAGATGCTAGGCTTGTTGACCAGAAGATTGGGAGTTTGAGACATGGTGAGCACCTCCTCTTGCCTCAACTCCTGCCAACCTAGCAGTTTGAAAGCATGTAAATGCAAGTAGATAAATAAGTACCACTTGGTAGGAATGTAACAGTATTCCAGGTGCTTCGGCATACAGTCATGCTGGCCACATGACCATAGAGGTGTCTTTGAACAATGCTGGCTCACTTGGCTAGGAAACAGAGATGAGCACCATCCCTTAGATTCACAATTCGTCAGGCGAAACCATTACCTTTTACCTTTTTTATTTAGTTTTAAAATATCAGTAAAAGCATGGCTCACGCATACTGTTATTTTTGCTTTAATTCACTCACTCAGACTTTAAGTAGCTCTAAGCTTTCTTTCTAGAAAGCAATGATTTATTTCTTGAATGATATAAAGTAAAAGTAACAGGAAATAAACACCCTAAAGTGACCATAATGTTTCTATAGAATATATGAGTTTTAAGATAGATAACCCAGCAAACTAGGAAACAAAATACAATTATTTTACTTAGATTCGCCCAAACATTATATGAACTGGATAGAATCATTTTAAAATGCCAAGAGACACATGTCTAGGGGTATTTGTGTGTGTTAAACTATTTATAATTTCTCTGTGCTTTGTTATTCATTAAAAAAAACAAATGTACAAAATGTAATTAAATAATTAGCTTGAATACAATAAATCAAGTCTGCATATGGAATTATAAAAATCTGTACTTGTCTTTGAAAAACAAAATATTGAGAGCATACAAAATAGAAAAAGATATCAACACTTGGGGATCAGACAAAATAGATTCTCGTCAGAAGGGTTAAGACCTTGACTGCAGAGATTGCAGCTGCAAATTTACTGAATACATACTATATAATATTCATATTTAAATGCCAGAAATAAATCTTGGCAGTAGGGTATAATATGCTAGTGTTTCCAGAAAAAAATCCAATTGACTACAATTTTATTACCTCATTTTTTGGTTTTGCAAGGAAGGTGTTATAACACAGAAATGAAGCAGGCCTAAATCAGACATGAAATTGAGCTGAATTATGCAGGCCAAATACAAACAAAATATAAGTAATAAGTTCTAGGCCTTGATCATAAGCACAAATCAGAATTCACTAAAGCCATCGTGAATATCTAACCCAGGGGTGTCAAACTTGATTTCATTGAGGGCTGCATCAGGGTTTTGTTTGACCTTGGAGGGTCCGTGGTCGGGGAGGCGTCACTCATGTCAGGGGCACCTGTGGTGGCCCGAGCGCTCTGCCAGCAAAAATGAGCCCTCATGGGCTCCGTTTTCGGTTGCGACAGCCTCCTGCAACCCTCTGACAGCGAAAACAGAGCTCGGGAGAGCCGCACACGGTCCTCTCAAGCTCTGTTTTCGCTGGCAGAGGCACTGCGGCCCAGTCCTTCACTGTTTCCAGGGTGGTCCCCCCGGGACAGATCTAAGTAAAGTACCCCGTGGGCCGGATCCGGCCTGCAGGCCTTGAGTTTGACACCCCTGATCTAACCCATTCCAGCTCCTAAACAGAACTCTGTCTAGGAGATACTGTCCAGGAATCAAGAATCAGGATCACAGGAAATTTCTAATTCAGAAGTTTTATTGCTCAAGCCTATATACAAGCATCTGATCAACTAACGGTCAGCACTAAATTGGTCCTAGATAAGAGTTAACAGAATTCAAGGGAAGGACTGGACTTGGAGCATTTGTGGACACATAACAATTCTAGGCTGAGTCTTCTCTTGACTCTGCCCTCAGGCTCTGCCTGCTCTTTTCCTACAGATAGCATCTTTTCCCTGAGACCTAAGAACAAATTCTAAGCTAACCCCACTGAAGTTGCAGGACACATGGATACCCCTTAATTTTTTTTATTCTTTAGCATAAATATAGCTCATAAACATATTTAAGTTCAATATAACCAGTCAAAATGAGTCCTGTATGATGTTAGGATTGTCCAGTTCCCAACTTACATCCATTCATTTAGCAAGGGTATAATGGCACCCCCCAAAAGTGAGTTACGACTGGTTCTCACACTTACAATCATCACAGCATCTTCACAATCACATGATCACAATTCAGATGGTTGGCAACCAGCATGTATTTTTGATGGTCACAGTGTCCCAGAATCATGTGATCATTTGTGTCTCTCCTAGTTGACTTCTGACAAGAAAGTCAAGGGGGGGGGAGAAGCCTGATTTGCTTAGTGATTGCAGCGATTCACTTACAATAACAGCAAAATAGAGAATATCAGGCACGGTCATATGATGACTCATTGAAAGACCACATTGCTTAGTGACAGAAGTTCTAGTTCCAGTTGTGATGATTAGTTGAGGAGTACTTCTGTACAAAAAGAGCTTTTCTTTTGAAAACTTCCAGGAGGAACATATGGATATCTGCAGAAGATGCCACCATTACAAATACATAGTGTTCTATTTGATCCAATCTGAGTTGGTCATAGGTTTATTCTTCCAAGCTTTTGGGCTGGAACGTATCCGTAGGGAACTTCTCACAGAATTTGTCTCTCCTCCAGAATTGGCACACATTCTGGAAAGAGAGAGGTTCCCTGAGGATGAGCTTCAACATGAGCCCAAAAGCTCAGAAGAATAAATCTATGGTCCTAGTTACCTACTCAGATCACATCCTGCAACATCCTGGGACACATTATTTGCAACCATTTGTGAGTCCATAGTGTATTGGGAATACCCAACATATGAATGAATTCCTTGGACAAATGGGGTTTGGAAGAATAAAATAATATGATAAAGTCTTTCTTCTTGAAACTACTAATGAACAAAAAGCCATGGATTCTCAATTTCATTTCATTTTATTTTTAAGTTTAATTTAGAAATTAAAGTATTAAAGTAGGTGAATTCCAATTTTTAAATTCTTTACAGTGAGAACAGAAATGGACATGAGTAATGGTTTCAGTTTTAGATGCAGTCCTCTTAATTCCTAAGCATTCCCAATGATTAATTAAACTACCACCGCATTTAATATTCAAATTCTTAGGAACTACAGTAAAATATGCAGCAGTCTCATGCACGCAAGCAAGTTACTGTCTTAACAAATAACTGAATATATAAAAGTCTGATTATTAAGCCCTTTATATATGTAATTTCTTTTTCACATCCTTGTTTTAAACTAGTAAATACATCCAAAAACTCTGTGGAGAAAGACCAATACTTGTAAAGTTTTTTTTTCCTGTTGTGGTCATTAAAGTTAAAAATAAAACGGACTTTCTTTATAGAAGAAATGCCAAATGCACAAAGCTGCCAAAGAACTGCAATAGAACAAACCCCCAGGACTATGGGATAAGCAGTCACTCTGTTGCCTGATTGGAAAATGATTTCCCTATTTAGCTTCTGCTTCATCAATGCTTGGCATCCCCAGGGTGCACTGTTCTTGATAGGTTAGCTGTCAAATGCTCCATTGTCCAAATTACACTACTCCTGCAGATTTCCCGCTAAGAAACAATTTACTGCAGCTTTCTGCCATCCATCTTATGGACCATGTCTTCCAGGGAGTTTTTCAAGTATCAAAAGTTGATTGACTTGCTAGAGACATATGAACACTCTTGAGATGCTCTTGCCATTTATCCACCCAAACAGATCTTTGAAAGTAAGTTAAACAGACTGTAATGAGAGATGGTATTAATGAATTCAGAGGGCAGTATGTTAATTGGAAAACACAGTCGCCCTTTAAATATTCCGAAAAGAATTTAAAAACAGCTTTGTCACCATCTTTTCTTCTTCATGCACTGTCAGTTCCTTGATTTCATCACAGGCCTAACTACTATGCATTAGTTTCCTTACTTCCAGGAAACATGACACAGAGAATAAAAATTGGGGAGAATGACTTCTGTTCTGCTTTTTGTTAACCAGTCACATTCAATCTGATTAACAAAAATGTTTAATTCCCCCCCCTCTCGAAGTAAAAAAAGATGATAAGCCAAGGATTGGGATTTGGGTTTCCTATACTTGGAACTTCCTAAGGGTGTTAAGTGTCCTGTTGTTTATTGTACAATCTTCTATTTAGCAGTCAGTTCTTTCTTTTATTTCCAAACTTCACTTAAATCCCAAGAAATGATTTCTCCTCAATAAACTCTTTCAATTTGGGAAGCAGAGACAGCATGGAAGGCTGCAGAATAATGAAAAGGTATATTTTAAAACAAAAGAACAACAGACCACTCTGCCATGATTCCACCATCAAAAGGCAAGTTGAGGCTTAAAAATAAAATAAAAACGAAGCTTACTTTCTCAGTCAGAGAAATGAAAATTGAAGAAATAAAATAACATCATTTGTGCATTATTTTTTTAGCTGCCTGTTTTTGTCTTTACAATAGCTAGTAAGATTAGGTAGAAACATTCTGAATTAGCTGAGGTTAATGGTTTGGATATTCCATCTAAAAACCCTATTTATGCTATTTTGCCCATTCACAGCACTGAAATTCCATTGCAGTGATATTTAAATATAGTTGTCAATCTGACCTAATATTCAGTTACCCAGAGAGCAGAGCCTTATGGAAAAAGGTGCATACTTTCACTTAATATTTTCAAAATTATCATTATTATTTTGTAAGCACTTAGACTTATATACTGCTTCACACTTCTTTACAGCCCTCTCTAAGCGGTTTACAAAGTCAGCATGTTGCCCCCAAAATCTGGTCCTCATTTTACCGACCTCAGAAGGATGGAAGGCTGAGTCAACCTTGAGCTGTTCAGAGTCGGTCTACTGGCAGTTAGCAGAATTAGCCTGCAATACTGCATTCTAACCACTAACTGGAATTTACCTGGTTACCTTGAGCAAGATTCCCTCAAGTTGAGGTCAACCTCTAGTCTAGTGAATCCATAGGTACTTTCATTTAGCTTTTCAGGCAACAGTATGAAAGTACAGTAGTTTATCACTGCCTTCTTCTAGGAATTTCTTTGACTTCTCATTCTAGAGATACCATTTTAGTTTAATATTAATAGTTTAAAATAGGCTGTTGAGAAAAGAAATCATGTCTCTTTCTCTTCAAAAATGAAAGAAAGGTGTGGGATCTGTCAATTATGGTTTATATTGGGCCAGTTCCTAAGCAAATTGTTAAACAGCATGTTTATGAACCATAGAAAATTAGAATTAGTAAGAGCCAGTATGAGCTTTCAGAAACAAGTCATGTTGGACTAAACTTATCTCCTTTTTGTTAGCTTAGGAAAAAGGCTGTACATAAATTACTTTGATCACAGCAAAGCATTCAACACATTATTTCATGATATCTTCATTAAATATGAGCTGGATGAAACCACAGTTAGATGATTAGATAGAGGATAATTGGCTGAATGACTGCACTCGGAAAGGACTCTAATTGATCCAGACCACATTGGTGAACATATCAAGTGAAGTGCCAGAGAGCTTGTCCGAGGCCCTTTGCTGTACTATATTTTTATTAATGGTTTGAATGAAGGGGTTGACAGGGCAATTATCAAATTGCAAATGACACAAAAGTACACTTTAGGAGAGAAAACGAAGGTCACAAAATGCAGGCTTAAACAGTGGATCAAAATAAAGAGGATGAAATGTAATAGGGAAAATTTAAAGTACTACATCTGGATGGAAAAAAAGACAGAAGTAGAAAATGGAGGAGACCTGACCTGTACGTGCGAAAAGTATCTGGTTCCCAGTTAAACAAGGTGATGCAGCTGCTAAAAAGGACAAATGCTATTCTCCTATCCATTATGTCCTAGTCAAATCCCACTTGAATATTATGACCAGTTCTCTATATTGTAGCAAAAATAAAATAAAATAAAATGCTAGCACACTGAGGTGAGTTCAAAAGAGGGCTGAAGGTAGTTAGGGAACTGAATATCAAATTGTATGGAAAACAGTTAAAGGAACTGGCTATGTTTAGCCCGCAGAAGAAAAGACTATGAATTTGTATAATAAGTAAAGGTTTATCACATAGACATGGAATGGAGTTGATGTTATGGAGGGCAGGATCAGAACCAAATGGGTTGAAACTACTACGAAGTAGATTTAGGATTACATATTAGGAAAAAATTATGAAAGTTAGAGTTGGTGGAAGAGACTGCCTTTGCTGAAGAGCTATGTTTCCTAACACTACGACATCTTCTTCTTTATTGTTTTAGTGAATGCTGCAATGAACACTGGGATGGACTAAATGACCTTGAAGATCACTTCAAACTGTTTGATGATATGTTAATATGATGTATTATGATGCAATATTAAATTGTGTACTGAAACGTTTAAACACATAACTTTCACTGTGTTTCTCCAAAAATAAGACCCTATCTTATATTTTTTTGAACCCTGAAATAAGCGCTTGGCCTTATTGTCATGCACTCAAAAGCCCGATTGGGCTTATTATCAGGGGATGTCTTATTTTGGGGAAAACAGGGTATTAAGAATGGTGGACTTATTTTGTATGGGCATCAAGTAAAAAGGTTCACTACGCTTGATTTAAAACCTTGGATCAAGACAAGTCTGCACTTTCGACTTCTCAACTAACATTAATTCATGACTTGGAAAATCTGATCAATATGTGAACCTCATTTAACTTATTTAGGACTTGACTTCTGTTATACATTAGGTTTATTATACCAGATTTGTCCTTTTTATTTTTTGTTTTTGTTTATATTCTGTTTTCACTTCATCCTACACATATTTCTATTTTAACTTAGTATTGTTTCTGGTAATTATTTTTCTCTCTTTAGCTTTTGTGAAATCAGCCACAGTCTCTTAGGTACTGGCAGTTGTTTTGGGACATATTTGACTCTCTAATAGCTGCTTAACCCAGTGCATATTCCTGATGCTGTATATGTCAAGCAAAATGTCAAGTTATTAACTCCCTATCTCTAGCTACCTTTTCCTATTAAACTAAAACAAATCAGGGTTTGGACAGATTTTACAATACACTGACAGCCGAACACAATGTTTATAACTGGTTATAACTACTTTAAAAAAAAAAATACTACATAAGAAAATGTTTTCAAAATTTATATATGCTATAATGGAATATTCCATTCTACAATGGAATATGCTATAGTGGCTAAGTTTATACATTGCATTAAGCCAAACATAGATAATAAATTTTAGAGATCAATTTGGTGTATGAATTTGGCCAATTGTTTTAAAATACTATCTGAATATTTTAATGCTAGTATATTAAGATCCAAGATCATACATTATGTGCTTGTATTTTGAATACATGAAAGTCAACAATAAAAATAGAATGATATTTTTGGTGATCACGCCTATATTGAATCAGTGATTCAGGTTAAGTTGTAATTTTGTAATTTGTATTATTTTTCTTTCATGCTACTGCATTTATCCATTTATTATGGAAGACCACTGATACTAGCTGAATAGAAATGCATAAAAATTTAAATATTATTAAAAAGCATTGTGAAGTAAATGTCCCAAGATTTAAAAAGTAATCTGTCAAAATATCTCATGATGAACAGAATTTTAGTCAGGGAACTCTGATGGAGACACACAAACAAAGATATTTTAATTCTTTATGGCTTTATTATGTTCCACTCGATCATTCTGCTATTCTGTCTGCTGTCTTCAACTTGCAATTAAATAATTCCAGTATAATTCTCATTCTGCTTCTTTCAAAATAAGTTGAGCTTTCAATATGAATGTGACTGCTTTGCCACTGAATAAAATTTATTGTTCATACTTATATAAAAGTGCAACCTATTTATGCTATTTTTAAAACTGTACTTTAATAATTATCGGAAGTGGTAGGTACATTTCAATATAATTCCACTAGTAGGCAATATTTTTATATACCTATTTTGCTTTCAAGTTCTGAAAGGTGTAGAGTAATTTGCAAACATGTACATTTTAATCTAGGATGCCAGAGCATTTTACCTGGTTTCGGTTACAGTTATGCAGAATATTTTGGATTCTCTGGGGTAACAAAGGAAGCTGGCCAATACAGAATGTGGATTGGAATTTGTTTGGTAAAACAGGTGAATGCTATTAATTTGAGGAACATATATAAAAAATAAAATTGTCCCCATTACTCAGAAAGCACACTAATTATTCACCTACCAAGTGCATTGTCTCTTAAATTCCACTACATTTACTAAGTGATGGGAAGGGTTGAAGCTCTTTTTGTTAGCATCACCCATTTTTGTTTTTTTTAAAAAATCCAATATTCAAAGTCATGAATTATTTATATGAAGTTTTTTATTCACTTTACATCTAAAAGCAAAGTTGCCTTTTTTGTTGAGCTCAACTCTCGTTGACTTACATGTACTCAACCATGTAAGTGCTTTGTATTGCCTTTTTTCAGAATATTTTTTCACATCCATGTTATTTTCTTGGCAATAATGTAGACGTTTACCATTGACTTCTTTCTAATTGTTTTTGAACAGAAAACAAAATTTCCAAATTGAGCCCACAGCTCAGATTTTCCTCTACTTCAGTGTTTTCCAACTTGGCAATTTTAAGACATGGGAACCTCAACTCCCAGAATTCCCCAACTAGCTTAATTCTCATTGGAAAATTCTGGGAGCTGAGGTCTACATTTCTTAAAGTTGCCATGGTTGAAAAACACTGGAATAGAGGAATATTCTGACCCTCTGCATATCCATAGAAGTTCAAACAGAATTTTTAAAAGGGCAGCTTTTAAAATACAAAGACCAATACATTTTAAGTCTGCCAGATTCTATCACAGCAGAGAAAAACTATTTTTGTGCATTAGGCAATAAGAAAATGAAACGCCATTCATGTCTACTTCATAATCTTGGGAAAATTTTATTCCATCTGAATATACATTTCCTCCTCTTATTTTGTATGCAAGGTGCTCTTCCAGTAGATTTTTCCAAACTCTTAATACTCAGTTTATAGCCCATTGCAGCTGAAGAACAGATTTTCTATCTCTCAGCATTGCATTACCATTCCTTGGAAAATGCCACTAAAATCACCTCGAGCAAATTCCTGAGGCCTCACAAACAGCATATCGTTTCCTACTAGAATGCTATTACACCTGCACACTTTAACAGAGGGCCATGCTTGAGCGAACACTGGTAAAAGTACAGCGCTGTTGGAAATGATGGCAGCTGAAACACATGGCTACACACAGTCCTAAAGGTACACACAGTCCTAAAACAGATTGTAGTCTGTTTGACTGACTTGATTGAAGAAAAAAGGGCACTCCTAAATAATATGGTGTTCCATAGATGATCTAGACCTGTATCCCTGGTGCAAAACTTTCACCAATGCTAATCAAAATTGGTATTTCCTTTTAATGTTATGCCCTAGTGGACAAGAGTGGTGGTTATTTTTCTCTTCCAACTCTGTCAGCTATGTGTAATTATCTGCTTTTGTTTCCAAACCATATCACAGCTACAGGAACAGAAAGTGTATATATATTCAGTCTTCATTTCAAAGACTGAAACCAAAGTATATAAAGTATATATAAACAGCAGCAACTTGCTCGCCATTGTGCTAACCCTCTGGAGATTTTCTGTAACCCAATTAAATATCCAAAAAGATTTGCACACCTGCATGAGCTGGTGTCTTTATTAAACTTCTGCAAGGTCCATCTCACCTAAGTGATTCTGGGTGGTCTTAACATGAAGAACTATCAATTTCTAATAAACCAAAGACTTATGAAGAAGGTTGCATGCAGGGGTGGGCTGCTACGGGTTCATCCGGGTTCGGGCGGACCCATAGCTAATGTTATGGCCTGTTCGGCGAACTGCCAAATCTCACCCCTGGCTGGCCCTACCCTGCCCACTCTGCCTCACCCCTCCCAGGAGTCTCCACGCGGCCCGCTTTGGATGCAAGGTAAGTGCAGGGCCCGCGCGGAGGTTCGGGGAGGGGGGAAAATGGGCCTTCCGGAAGTTCCAGAAGTCCGAAAACGGGCTCGTTTCTGGCCTCCGGAGGGCCTCCGGAGCCCAGGAGAGGCAGTTTTCGCTCTCCCAGAGGCTCAAGGAAAGCCTCTGGAGCATGGGGAAGGCGAAAATGCCCCCCCTCCCGCCGTGGTGCAGGAGGCTGACTAGGCCACGCCCACCATGGCCACGCCCACCCAGCAACCGGGCAGAGAACCTGTTGCTGAAATTTTTGAAGCCCACCCCTGGTTGCATGGGATAGCAAACAACACCCGTTTTCATTTGGATAGGAGAATCTCTTACTGTGATGATCATTGGTATTGCCTGAATGCCTGATATTATTCCTTCATTCAAGGGCGGAAAAGAACAGAAAATGAATGGCTTGAATGAGCGCTTTTAACAGAAAATATGTTTTTCAGTTTTGGTTTTCTGTTCCACTCATGCATTATCATTTGGATGCTCTAATGAGTTCCTTTTCTCTTATAGGTTTTGCATCAATTACCTCTGATCTGTTTCTAAGGCCAGTATAGGTGATCCTCATTCAAAGAACAATTGTTCCGGCTTAACCACTCTGTATAAGGAAGCCACAGAGAAGACCTTGGAAAACATTCTTTGTACATGTACAAAAGCTCATTTGGTCTTTGTACATGTGTATAACATACACAAACACTCAAAAAGTCCTCCTTCAAACAAATCTGCATGTGGTAAAGAGCATATGCACAAAACCCTTTAGTGCAGACAATAAAAACAGGTCTGAATTAACAAATGCAGGTATACAAAAACAAGGTAATGGAACTATAAATAATGAGGGCCACATGTGATGCACAATAAAAGTACTTTCAAAATTGAAGGTCCCTCTTCTCCTTGATTTTCAAAAATAAATATAGAAAAGCCATTAATTACAACCAGTATATTTTTAATTGTAGGAACATGTACAAATATATTCTGTTCTGTTGTAGGAGTTATTTATTTCAGTTTAGAGCACAGTACAATGAGGATTTTATTTTGTTTTATTAATGACAGCTGTTACAGAAATTGCTAAAGGATTTTATAGGTTACCAGAATGATTCTTATGCAATCTGCTGCCTTAAGATAGCTTACTGTAATTTCTTTCCTCTTGGTCTGATGGATTGTAGGCAGAATTGTGAATTTAAAAAAGATTAAAATTATGATAATGTTGTCCCATTATTACATGTTATTAACTAGTTAACAGAAGCATGAATACCACAGTATATGATTTCTTTTATCTTTAAATATGCATTAAAGAAACTATTCCTTTCTTCAGTAAAATAGAGTGATATGATGGAATAAATATAGTGTACTGAAAGCCATTTTTTTTTGCCACCGAATCTATATGAAGAAAATTGTTTGCTACAGCATCTGCCAAGTTGACCATAAGTGAGTGACCTAAATAGACAGAATTCACATTTTATCTTCCAAAATAACCTCTCTCATGTAATTACTTTAATACAGTAACAGAACTAGTGAAAACTAATCAGCACCCTTATCATTCAACTGCAGACTCATTAAAAAGGTAGCTTCAGCTGTTAGATGATTTTTTTATTTGCTTGTTAACCTATGAAATTTTGCAGGATCAGAAATTCAACAATTTTAGCAATCTTACTCTGGTTTTCTGTTACATTCTATAATTCTTGACAGTGCTCAAGAAAGGAGAAAGAGGAGGAAGAAATTTTGCCGAATAACATGCAATCAGAATTTTTTTTATTTTAATTTTTTTTATTAAGGTCACAGCATTACTACAGCATTAAAACCAATAATAATAATTAAAAAATAAAAATAAAAAACAGGCAAAATATAATAATAAATGTAATGTAATGTAATGTAATGTAATATAATATCGTAACGTAACGTAACGTAACAACGTAACGTAACGTAACACAACACAACACAACACAACATTAGTGGTGGATTATCAGTGAGCAGTTAGAGTTTACCTAGTTTTGCACACAGATTAACAAAATTTGGCTACATTCCAGGGGTGAAATGCTCCCGGTTCGGGCATGCCTGCCAGTGGTTGGAGAGCCGGTAGCGACAGCAGCGCAAGGCTTCGCCCACCCGCCTGGATGCCGCCATTTGGGTTCTTTTATCCTCTGCGCATGCGCAGAACGCTTTGCGCATGCGCAGAGGGTAAAAAAACCCAAATGGTGGCATCCGGGCGGGTGGGCAAAGTCTCGTGCTGCCATCGCTACTGGCTCTCCAACCACCAGCAGGCATGCCCGAACCGGGAGCATTTCACCCCTGCTACATTCAGAAAAAGTACTTCATACTGATCTGATAACAGCAGTTGTACATAGAAGAGATCAGTATTTCCTGGTATTAGGTGAAGTGTTAGAAAGTGGGTCTATGAGTCCTTATGGAAGATATAGTATAGTAGGACATGAGCTATAGTTTCAATGGTCCCTTGTCCACAGGACAGGTTCTTCAAGTGTTCTTCAGTTCTATCTTCAGTGACATGTTTTATCACACTTATAAAAGTATATGGCAAATAGTTAGAATAGAACAGAACAGAATAACAGAGTTGGAAGGGACCTTGGAGGTCTTCTAGTCCAAACCCCTGCTTAGGCAGGAAACCCTACACCACTTCAGACAAATGGTTATCTAATCTCCTCTTAAAAACTTCCTGTGTTCTACTTACTTCAGTTTAGCTCATAATATTTGAAATTCTTTGTAATTCTTACTCACATTTCTTTTCCTAGAACCCTGCTTTTCTAATAAAACCCTTTATCTATGCCTTGATTTAAAAAAGGAACTTTTCATTGCTTTGCGTGGCACAAAATTTTGTCTTTTTAGACTGGCCCGAAGTTTATTGAATTCTATATTATTGGATCTGAGTAACAAAAAAAATCTTCCCCCCCCCGAATTAGACTTAAGATAGAACTCCTTGATTAAAAAAAATCCCCAACTAATCAGTCTATAACTTGTCAGGAATTTCAGTTGATAGTGGCAGCTTATCAGAATTGTCTTTACTTGGGAACAGGGGGTGGGCTGCTGCGGGTTTGCACGGGTTCGGGCGGCCGCGATCCTCTAGATAGGATTCTGCCCAGTTCGGAGAACCCACAAATCCCACCCCTAGCTGGTCCCGCCCACCCCTCCCCTCCCCTCCCCGGAGTCTCCACGCAGCCCGTTTTGGATGCCAGGTAAGTACAGGGCTCGCACAGAGGCTCTGGGACGGTGAAAAACGGGCCTCCCGGAAGGCCAGAAACGGGCCATTTTTGCCCTCCCGGAGGCTCCAGGAAAGCCTCCGGAGCCTGGGAAGGGCGAAAAATGCTCCCCCCGCCACGCCCACATGGCCACGCCCACCCATCAACCAGGCAGAGAACCCGTTGCTGAGATTTTTGAAGCTCACCCCTGCTTGGGAACCTTTGAAAGAAGGAGATATGACAGTAAGGCTTTATATGTGGAGTTCTTGGAGCTCCAACAAATTCACAGCTACTATATTCTCTTCTCGTGGAAGCTTTATTATCCGCCTTCATACTGAATATAATTTATGTTGACTACATATTAATTCTGAGCATTTATATTACTGACAAAAGTAAATAGCTGGTTGCTAGCTGCTTCCCCAACAATGTATACATTAATATATTAATACATTAATATAATGTATGTATGAGTTTTTAACTGTTTTTAATTGTTTTTATTATGGTTTCTTTTAATGGTTTTTTATATTGTTGTGAGCCACCCAGAGTCCCTTGGGAGTTGGGCGGCATACAAATTTAATAAATAATAATAATAATAATAATAAATAATAATAATATCTGTTGGGGGGAGAAATGATCTTATCCCCCTTTTTTAAAAAGCTCTTAACCTACATCTCATGTTTAAGTACAATCCTAGCCCATATATGTAAAGCTTTATAATTATATTTTGAAATGAAATTGTTTCATCGTGCAGAGATAACTTTGCTAGTAACAGCAGAACTCAGTAAGCTGCATATTATTTTATTACCAAGATTTGATTTCAAATCACAAGAAGAATTGTGTTTGCACTGCTGATCCAGCTAATCTAGATGCTTGAGTAGGCCAGGAAATGTCAGTAACTCCCTGACTTTCAATCTTACCATTTTCATCTTCGTATCTTATAAGCAGAGAGATCAGGACACAGAAAGGGTGCTTGCTTCCATATGTGCAATGAAAAATATGAACTGTGGGTTACAAAACGTCTGGTGGAAAAAATGAACAGTCAAAAATGTTGGACTGTTCTACCTCATCGTAATAATGAATAGACATTGACTTTATTTAGCAGTATACTCATCTATGTTTTAGGAAGTATTATTTATAGACTATCAACTTTATGCACTTTAACTTAAGAACAGGGTTTTGATCCAAGACATTTAAACACCAATCCTCTTGAAGTGAATTTCTCAGTATATTTGAAGGAATATCTGATAAACCAGTACATAATTTTTTCCAGTCATGAAGGGTAGTGGTGGGTTGCTCCCAGTTTGGCCCGGTTCTTAGAACTGGTAGCGGCGGCGGCGAGACGCTCTGCTCACCCGCCCAGGATGCTTCTGCGCATGCGCAGAAGCGATGCACGCACGTGTGAGCGCACGCGCGAACCGGTAGTAAAGGGTTTTAGAACCCACTACTGATGAAGGGTGACCTAAGTTGAGAAAAATAAGACAATTTTTTCCATCATATTCCCTATTTTTCAGCAATAAGAAGCACTTTGTAATCTATGTGCTGTAAGCACATTTATTAAAATAAATGCTAGTATGCAAACATAAGGCTTTGATAAATATTTTGTTATGATGTTCTCTCTTTCTCTTTCCCCTTGTGAAAATAATTTTGGTGTTTTCAGAGGAATCTTTAAAAGTTTATTATGAGGCACAGAGTTAAAAACAACTAAATGGCACCTGCAAGAATAAAAGAACATATATATCAACAATCACAACAAAAAAAAGAGAGACATAACTCACCATATTGCAAGTGGGTGGTTTTGGCAACCATCTATCTTTCTAAACAATATAAAAATAGATAAATTCGTTCTCCTGTATTCTCTGCACCAAAAACAACAGGCCTTGAAAATGGTTTCATTAAAAAATAACAAGCATAGACTCACTGGGGGATAGATCAGGGCAAACAAAATAAAAAATTCTTCCATCATTGCTCAAATAGGTCAACTCGAATTAATTCAGAGGGCAAACATTCAAATTAAGCCTGCTGGCTTCCATCCCCCAACTCACACCAGCTGAATGACCCTTTTCCCAGGATGTTGACATGGCCAAGTTAAAACATGAATACTGATTTGATTTGATTTGATTTGGGGGGGGGAAAAAAAAGTACAATCATGCTGTTCCATCCTGAGCTATCTGAAAGGTGAGGACTCACCCATTAGAAAGGAATTCCTTGGCTTCTTGTCTCTGGATCCTAACAGACTTTTGATATTTTAGTGGAATAATAATTATTCTGACAATAATGGTTCATACACAGAGAACTTTTAATTGACTAGATTTGTTCAAATGGCTTAACTAGGACTAAAACACATCCAAACATCAACACCTTGCCAGCAGTGGGGTAAGAAAGGATTCGCCTTATATAGATTTAAATTAATTTTCTGTTTGCTAGTCAATTGTGTAGTGCAAACACCATAATCTAGCCTGCTTCCCAACCCTATTCCCATAAAAAAAGTTGGAGATCTGAACAAGTTAAAAAAAGGCAAGTCTCTCTGCTACCAAATTCATTGCCAAGATCTGGCAGCAATGAATACTCTTGATTGGCTGCTGTGCCCAAATCCTGCTGACTCCTGCCTGACCAGCATTAAGGAACCAGTGAGGTGGTGTGATCTTCTTCTTCCGTGTCTAGATCTAACTTTAAACTGCCAGTATAAACAGAGGTGGGTTCCTCCCGGTTCGGATCGGTTCGCCCAAACCGGTAGCGACCCGCTGGTGACATCACGATGACGTCACGGATCTGGTTCAGTCGGCGCCGGTCCGTGGACGCCGCCATCTTTTTTTAAAAAAAAATTTTTGGATTTTTTTTAATTATTAATTTTTTTTTGAATTTTTTCCCAGTTTTTTTTTCTTCTGTGCATGCGCAGAATCCGAGTTTCCCGCACTGCGCATGCGTCGCCATCTTGTTTCGGCTTTTTGGGGGGGGGTGTTTTTTTTTGCACTGCGCATGCGCGCGTGTGCGCCCATGAGGCGCAGCCACATGGCGTGGGAGGAAGCGAACCGGCAGCGAGGTAAGTTAGAACCCACTCCTGAGTATAAAGCCACCTTCTTGACGTTGGTCAAAAATGAGTCATTATCTGTACATGTTTCATACCAGCAGATGTGCTGGGGTCTGCATCTCTCCACATTCGCACAACGGGTTGTTATCTGCTAAGATAACACCAGCATAAGATCACTTCAGCATATTTGTTTCACACTTAGGCACTCCAACTTCAAACCTATTCAGGGTCCTCTAAGTAGTATAAAGGAGGTCAGATCCTCCAGCCAGATACTTCTTTAAAATTATTCCTTGCTTGATGGTCTCCTTCCTTCATCTTTTAATTTGATTTTGTTATTATGTACCCTCAAGAATGTTCGTTCTTGCCATAAAGATCTAAATCAACGGGCTTGGGGCGTATGTCCACTCAGAAGATGTCAAAGATCATTCTCTTGTTTTGTTCCTCAGCATCTGCTGCTACCTCTCTCCTGATCTTAGGTGGGGCAATGCCAGCAAGAAGATATAACTTCTTAATTGGTATAAGTTTGAGATATCCTGACCCTAATCGTGTTGCTTCATAGACTGCAATATCAACTTGTTTCGCATATGTAGATGCGCCGCACACTGGAGTGAACATGCTGCAAAGACATTCAAGCCAAAGCTGATGTATGCAACATAGATGGTTGAACTACCCATGTGTAGTTTATCAATTTCCTGATAATATTGTTCCTCCAGCTAACTTTAGCCTTAGTGTTCAGGCAATGCTGTTTAAAAGGGAGCATCCTGTCAAGTATTCATGCCAACATACTTCAGTGTTGGACAGTGCTATAGTTGGTTCATGTAATGTAATGAAATGTTGTCATTACTTTCATGAGACAAGGGTTTATGGAATATCCGACAACAGAAGTAATTGTTTAGTTCTGAAATGGTTACCATATGTTCAGTTTCTGTATGTACAACAACTGATGAGAAAATATAATGGGATTACTGGCTAACTCAGGGGTGTCAAACTCAATTTCATTGAGGGCTGCATCAGGTTGTGTTTGACCTCGGGGGGGGCAGATGGGTGTGTCCAGATCAACGTCACTTGTGTTAGGGGCACCTGTGGTGGCCCGGGCGGGCCTGGGAGATCCACTTTTGCTAGTAGTTTGTTTTGCTAGCACTCTGCCAGAGAAAATGGAGCTGGGGGGGTAGCGCGTAGCCCTCCTGAGCTCCATTTTTGCTGGCAGAGGCACTGCAGGTGGTCCCTCGCTGTTTCCAGGGCATCCCCACGGGCCAGATCTAAGCACCCTGCGGGCTGGATCCGGCCCGCGGGCCTTGAGTTTGACACTCCAAGGCTAACTGAATTAAACTTCTTATGCTAAATGGTTAGTACAAGTAGTCCTCAATTTACAACCAATCATTTAGAACCATTCAATGTTACAATAGCACTGAAAAAGTGACTTACAACTAATTCTGGCACTTACAACTGTTGCAGCATCCTTATGGTCACGTGCTCAAAATTTGGGTGCTTGGCAACTGGTATGTATTTATCACAGTTACAGTGTCCCTGCGTCATGGGATCTCTATTTGTGACCTTCCCAGTTGGCCTCTGACAAGTTCAACGGGAGAATATGGATTTGCTTAACAACTGCGTGATTATTTAACAACTGCAGTGAATTGCTTAACAACTGTAGCAAAATCAGATTCAATTCACTTAACTATTGCATCGCTTAGCAACAGAAATTCTGGTCCTAATTGTGATTTTAAGTCAAGCACTACTTTGCCTCTATAAATTTCCAATTTACCCACAGATTTGGGGAGGGGGAGGAATTGAACTTGCATTTCTTTTAGCCTGACAATAGATTTGTAAGCTATACCACTTTGCTAACACAGTGGTTATATCTGCTTAGCTTCCTACAATTTCTGAGCAAAAGAAGAATTATTTAACATTACGTAGGTAAAAAGCATGCTAACAATCAACAGAAATATAGGAGAATTCAAGATTTGTAGTTATAGTTTTGAGGAGAACAAAGGAAGTTGGATGACATATATAAAAGCTAGAATAATAAATATATCTGACATGGTATATTAAATGGAGTTGCTAATTTTAACATACATATTTTATATATTTCAACATAAAATCAGAAAAAAATAACTTACATCTATTTACTCCAGTATATACAACTATGCTGTGAGAACAGTAAAATCTATATTTTCAATTTAGTTTGAAGGCTTCTAATTTTTTTAACTACATTATTTTGATCCTGATTTAGTATATAGGTTCCCTGTAGAAATTAGCCCTTCCACATTTATTTCATAAAATTTATCCTTGATTGAAGAGGTCATTTGTTTTGCATAGTTTTTCACTTAATAAACATATTCCTGACTCACCTGTGCACCATTAATTCCCTTAATGTCTTTCAACTATTTGTATATCACGAGGCTGGCAAATTACTAGTTATGCTTAAGAGACTTGTTTATTTTATAGAAATGTAGTTCATAAACGACACAAAAATGCATATAAATGTTTCTCTTTCCTCTTAGTGGGCCGTTTCTATTTTAAAAAGCACAAAAGCAAAATGCAAATTGCTAGAAAATATAAGCTGTTTTCTTATTTCAAAGAGTTGGCAGCCTCTAATCAAAATGACTTCATTAAAATATAAATCAAGAAAATAACACCCCCTTTAGCTGTCTGGTCAGGAAAGGTTAAATCTAGGTGGGGTTCTACTACAACAGCTGTGTAATATGGCCTCTCTAATGTACCAGCTGTTACAGTTTAAGTCATTCCTTTCCTACTGCCCTAACAAAGCTAATTAACCTTATCTCTAGGAGAAAATCAAAGCAAAACAGCCAGCTAGTATAATAAAGATGCACTGCTTTCTTGACATTGCCATTATGAAGATTCATGGAGTGACAGTCAGCTCCTATGTTCTGGCTTAATCTCTTCTCTGCCAGGTTGAATTGCCAAGATACGAAGCTAAGACAGCTGACAGAAAAGACCGTAACACAATCTGTCCTTCCACATGCATTCCTCTGTTCTAAGTTTTTTTTTTTTACAGCTAATACAAGTAACTTCTGCATCAGACTAAGTTTACACGTTGAGTTAAGCAAACTTTAGTTATGTATCTCAAAGGTGCAACAAGTTGCTTTGCTTCTTACCCAAGAAGCTTTTTTCTTCTTCCTTAAGAAAAACAATCCAGTTGTTGCCTTTTGGGGAAAAAAAAAAAGCACCTGTGAGAGAACTATGACCTGGATGACTGAGAATCCCCACAGACATTTAGTTATCTTATGTTTTATTGCGTAAACTAATGTTGATCATGTTCATACAAAATGTTAAGTGATAAACTCTGATTTGCAAGCGCTAATTGCTGGGCTGAACCCAACCAAAACTGCATCAGGGTTAGAGAACAGATTGAGAAAATAGTCTGTTTATGACACTTTGGTCGAAGTAGAATATTGAAAAGGAAAACAACAGACACGTTCAAGAAAGCAATAAAATGATGAATAAATGCATCCAAGAGGGAACATTCTGAATATTGTTTTAGTCTTAGGACAAGACATTTCCCCTTGTTTGTTTTCTTCACCACATGAAAAGATCTTTATAAGAATGAACAATATCCATAGGATGTATTTCTTCTCTTTGGAATGAGTTTCTTACTAAAGATGACCACCCAACATTAACTCCTTTAATGTGTGTTATGTAAAGTCATCTTGAATGTTGGATGAAAGTTTGTCAGAACATCCAAATAATGATTACAGGCATTAAAGCCCACTTTAAATGTCTGCTTCTAGACTTGAGAAGGCAGAAAACATTTTACTTTAAACCGTTCCTCTGTGTGAGATACACAAAACGTTCTAATTATACTATTACAAAAATTATTATCCAAAACATTATCCACAGCTCTCATTTACATTTAAGTAGAGCAGCCATAATTGATGGTGTCCTTCTCACACTTCTCACAATTTAATGTGTCTGAGGCCGATTTGGACTTCATCGAATTAGTCTCTTTATTATACCCTCGGGCTGCAATTTTCCAAACGGAGCTGTCTAAATGTACTTTTTCTTTCCTTTCCTATATAAAATGCTTCTCTCCATTACCCGTAACCCCAATCCCATAAGGCAAGAAAAGAATTTGTATTTCTCAATTTGTGTGAGCAGAGACACAAAGACATCTGTGTCTAGAATCCAAGTGTTTCTCTTTCTTTGACTGCATGGTTAATCACAGGAAGTTATTTCACTCTACTCACTGCAAGGAAAAATATCTTTCCTTGCAGATTGTTTATGTCCCACGATTCAATTACTATGAAACTGGAAATAATCACGTGTAGAAATAGACAAGCTGCTACAAACTCAAAACTCATTTCTTAATGGAACAAACTAGAATCAAAATTAAGCCAAATACTAATTTATAACAGATCTATCTTCTGGAGGTATCAAGACTCAGTCTTCCATTTTTCCGAGGTCAGTAAAATGAGGACCCAGATTGTTGAGGGCAATATGTTGACTCTGTAAACTACTTAAAGAGGGCTATAAAGCATTATGAACTGGTATATAAGTCTACGTGCTACTGCTATAAAGGAGTCTGAATCATCATGATTACAGGATTGGGGTGAGATGCAGGCATCGTTAGCAGGTTGTCAAACTAATAATCACAACTTGTGGCTTCTTTATTTACCCAACAGCCAACCTGGGTTTATTTGAGCTAACAAATTCTGCTTTGGTGTGCAACTTGTGAAGCTCTCAATGGCAACTTGAAATCTTTGCACCACAATTCAGACACATTGAAAAAAACTTATTTTGTTTGTTAAGTTGTGACCTATGCTAGGAAATCTGAAATAGAAAGCAGAAATTTCCAGCACCTTAGTATCATTTCGTGCAAATGTAAATTTTTTCCCCTCCTATTTTTCCAGATACTGCATTTGAAATAAGAGCTATTTTTTTAAAAAAAAAACCCTTGTTAGATAGTGGGTAGAGATGACAGGAGACAGACTTCCAAAGCAGCTCTTTATTTCAGCTCTTGTATCAGCAACCAGCAAAGAGCAGTCTGACAGCTTGCCCTTTTATAGGGAGCTGTCAGACAGACCAGCCAATAGCGTTTGAGCTTTTTCCCGCTCAAACGCTGGACCTGGTTGGAACCATGTAACACAGTTTAAACAGTTAGAACATAACACCCCTCCCCTCCTGGATGGAGCTGTCCAGCATACGTAAGCACGCAGGTAGGCGGGGCGTTTTGGAGCCCTACGAGACCTGCGCAATTCAGTTGGTGGTGAGGCAGCGGCCTGTGCGGACAGGTCTGCTGCCGCTCCGGGGCTCGAGCATGGAAGCTCCTGGAAGGTACTGGGTGTGGCCTCCACGGCCGAAGGGACCGGTTCGAAGGGAGGACATCGCTGGCTCTCGGCTTC